>CAMZMU010000113.1:31790200-32261719 GCA_947311845.1 Poa pratensis
AATACTGTCAATACATAATGTTACGATAAAACGGCACGGTCGAAGCCCGAAACCCAAAAAAATGACAATTCAAAACAGCAAGAAAACAAAAAAAGAAACTATGAGGAGAAAAATAGGCAGCGAGAATAAAACTGCAACAATCAATACAAAACGGAGAACACAAGGATAAAAAAACAGCACATTAACATCCGTGCTCGAACAATGGGCGGCCCCGGCAGTGAGGAAGTGAATCAAGAATATCCTCCATTACAGCCCGAAGCAAAATAAAAATAGATCAGCGGAAAGAAAATGGGGACGGTGGAAACAAAAGGGAGGCTGGGATAGTGTATATAAATACGACTACCGTGTATGTGGCAACCAATGATGAAAACCTGATCTTGCTCCCGACATACTGTATTAACTAACCAATGGCGAGATGCCAACCGACACAAATGAAGAAGGCCCCGAAATATTTCCCTACAGTGCCCCTGAAGCACTGTATTTAGCTAAGTAATGATGGCGGCACCAAAGGCGAGACTCCAGCTAGGACACGGCAAAAGGGGCCGAAAGTCTTCAGACTGCCGCACAGTGCAATGTACACACCGACGAATGGAGAGACAACAGCTAGGACGTGGAAGATGGACCTTAATTTCTTCTTATCGCCAAAACAGTGCAACATACCCGACGATCGTGTGAAATTCCGAGCTTGTTCCGATCTACTATAGAAAATACGCATCGGAAACACATGCACGGGAAATATCGGTGACACAACGTCCTGGGCTACCGACATATGGACCGCGGAATGGAAGGGCCCCATAGTCAGCAAGAGAGAGGGGCGAGGAACCGCGTACGAAGATAGGCATCTCGAAGGGGCAAGCAATGCATTCGCTAAAAGCTAACACAGTAAAATAACAAAATTAGCCAATCTCGACTCTCCTTCACAGCAATTAAATGCGTAGCGTGAGGCCGACAAGTGGGCCCTCAGGCTCTAGGGGCATCCGAGGAGGTCGTCAGCGAGAGTGGGTGCATGCATGTTGGTATAGTTAACGACTTTGTGAATCGTTGTTCATGCGGCTCCTGGATCCGGGGAATGTGCGGAACGGAGCGTATCAGACAGCCAGAAAGCTCAGATTGTTGGGGTGCGCTCAATAGGTCTCACCGTATATATCTTTATATGATATTATTGGGTTTTGTATAGAGAGAATCAACGAAAAACTAAATAAATATTATATCCTACTAAAATTTTGATAGTAAGTACCCATGAATGTCAATTTTGATTCAAAAAGGTAATGGGCTATAATTCATCAGATTGCAAACTGTTTATCCCTAGAAACTCAAACAACAAGTATTTTATACATCTTCCGAAAGTTTGACCATAAGTACCCAAGAATGACTATTTTTATTAAAAAAGTAAATGGCTAGAATACGTTAGACTGCAAACTATTTGTCGAAAGAAACATAAGAGGAGTTTATTGAAAAAAGAAGAATTAGGTGAGGGAAAGGACACTGTTTGAAGACAAACTACTAATTGACACTACATATGGTCTAGAATTATTTATTTGGTTACAGTTCAACTGGATGGTCTTGTTCTACAGAAATGTTTTCCTAGATACTTCCTTCAATTTATATGGAAAGAAAAACTACCAAGTTAGATATAATATTTAAGCGTACTTTGAAAAACCACAATACAAAGCATGATAACACATTACAATGATTTGAGTAAGTGCGATGATAATGATTTGCTTAGATTAAGGATGAAACACATTGTAATAAATGAAATTCATGCTTACTCCAAAATAACTTAAATCATAAAATGAACAATCTGCAACAACGACAATATTAGTGTAGACCTCAAAAGTGTATTTGTAAGGAAACTATTATTATTGTTGTACAACAAATGTAACTGAGTATAACATAATGTTAGAATGTTAATTCTAATAACATAACAATATCTTTAATTAAGTTTTGTACTGAGCGAATCAAATTTACATTTTGAGAAAATGTGAGATATGACGAGGTAAGAAATTTCAGTACAAATAGTTGAAGATCTATATCCAACAATCTGCACGACTACGGGTAGTAGCCTCTTTTTGATGATAAAATAGCAGGACAATCACACAACAAATAATTACAACCTAAGTAATTTGGACCACAATTAGGTCAACGATTATGAAGATACATTGCTAAAGCAAAGGTCGTCCTAATTAAAAACGAGAATGACCAGAATGAACACAAGAAAGTGGAAATCAATATCATCCCCGTCACAATTCTGACCATGGTATCCGCTTTGTAAACATGGCAGAGATGGCCTCCCGCACTTCGCGCAGCCCAAAATCCTTGCTTCTCGGAGAACGAATGTCGCTGCCGCCGCCTTCCAGCATCACTGTCCGTCGCGCCACCACGCTATCAAAATAGCGGGTAGAGGCATTTTTCAAGGAGTCAGATCTGTTGAGTTTATGGTTCTTTCCAATTTTATGTTGCATTTGATATCTTGATAAATAATAGACAAAAAGTGTATTTTTGATAACTCATTTGTTTCTCATGACAAGTCTTATAGGAAAATGGCCGCTAAAGAGAAGTAAAACAATAATTTTCTTCTTTTTTATGAACATTAAGAAAAAATATAACAAAAAATGGAATTTGCAATATCATTTCGTTAGACTTTTCAAAGAAAAAAGGGTTTTTGCAATCGTTATATCATATCATGTAAACCTTTCAATTTGGAACAGGGGAGACCGGGAGAGATGGCCGAGAGGACTAATACTTTGTACAAGTTAATTGTACGAGGTTTCAGATCCTCTCTTTCTGCCCCTCGCGATCGTTTGGGACTTTTGAAATGGAAGGAATTAATTCTGACACCCAGAATTTCTCATAGATAAATGTACGAACCAACTACCGGTATGCAAATGATGCCAATTACTTTCCCATTGGAGGAGTAGCTGCGGATTTACCTTATGGATGGAACGACAAATAATGAGATCTCTTTGATTATTTTTACGAGGAATTGTTGACTATATCCACAAATTATTACAAAGACTCCCATTTTTGGAGCGAGTTGAGGGAGTAAGTTTTATTAATGGACAAGAAACAGTAAATTTGGAATTATCGGTGTCACGACCCTCTCGAATAGCCCTTTGTTTGAATCGTACTCAAGGTCAGAAATCATTGACGGCCTCCTCCTCCAAGGAAGCTAGCCAAGCTCGTTCACCGAGTAGGGCAAACCCCCGCTCGTTTGCGTCGTTTATGGCTCGCGCCGCCTGAAGCACTTCATTCACGTAGTGTTACTGGGCCACGGCCCACGATGGTCACTGCCTGCTGCTTGCTCTCTCGCTCGCTTGCTTCTATTCCGCTCTATTCCGTAGCTTTGTGCGTTAGGTTTTTCGTAGCAGGAAATCCAAATAGAATTCAGTCCGAAATTTCAATCCGTGAACAATTCGAAATTTCCTTTTTTCTTTTTCTTTTTCTTTTTTGTTTCTTTTCTGTTTCAGTTTTTATTTTCCGTTCTTTTCTTTTTCTGTTTTGTTTTTCTTTTCCTTTTGTATATCGTTCTTTTTAAAAAAAATTGAAAATTGTTTAATTTTTGAAAACGGATCTAAATTTAAAATTGGTTTCCAATTTGAAAATTGTTTATTTTTATAAATGGTTCCATTTTTAAAATGATTTCACGCTGAAAATGGTTCGAAATTTGAAAATTGATTATTTTTTAAAATGGTTTCAAAAATGGTTCCAAATTTAAAAATGTTCATTTTTTAAAATGGGTCTTTTTAAATTGTTTTTTAAAAATGTGTCCGAATTTAAAATGGTTTCAAATTAAATAATAATAATTTTTGAAAATTGTTCCAAATTTAAAATGGTTCCATTTTGAAAATGGGTCCAAATTTAAAAATGGTTCTAATTATAAATGGTTCCAAATTTAAAAATTCATTTTTAAATGGTTCCACTTTGAAAATGGTTCCAAATTTTAAAATTGTTCATTTTGAAAATGGTTCCACGCTGAAAATTGTTCCAAATTCGGAACCATTTTTAAAATGGAACCATTTTAAAATTTAGAACCATTTTCAATATTTAAAAAATGGTTCCGAATTTAAAATGGTTCTAATTTTGAAAATGCATCCATTTTTTAAAATGGTTCCAAATTTTAAAATGGTTCCATTTTAAAAATGGTTCCGAATTTAAAAATGATTCTGAATTTAAAATGGTTCCATTTTGAAAATGGTTTCAAATTAAAAAATGGTTTCAAATTTAAAAATGGTTCCAAATTTAAAATGAATGGTTCCAAATTTTAAAATGTTTCTCAATGTAAAAATTGTTTATATTAAAAAAAAATCAAATTCAAAATTTAAGTGTTGTTCCTATTCGTAAATTATTCAAATTCGAACATGCGTGTACTGTGGTGTGCATGTCAAACTCATACTCAGCTTTGATCGATCGAAGGAAAAAAGCAGGGAGCAGAATGATTTAGAACAGATTTTTTTTTAAAGAGCACAGTCCAACGAAGCAGTCCACCGAAGCAGTCAGGGCAATCCCTATGCGTCGACCAGGTCGACGATAGGGAGCCGTCACACACCCCCTTCGTGGGCCGGCCCAATAGATAATATTATTGGTTCTCGGTTTTCTGCACTTTACGGATATTTTGTTTTTTTCGTTTTTTGTTTGTTTCTTTTTTCTTTCTTCTATTTCGTTTTTTTCCGTTTCTTTTTTCAGATTTAAATTTTTTTCAGTTCTTAAAAAATGTTCAAAACGAAAATTGTTCAGTTTTCGGAAAACTTCAAATTTAAAAAGTGTTTAGTTTTTAAAAAATGTTCAATTTTTGAAAAATGTTCAAAATGAAAATTGTTCAGTTTTCGAAAAACTACAAATTTAAAAAGTGTTCAGTTTTTAAAAATGTTCAATTTTTTTAAAAATGATCAAAACGAAAAGTGTTCAGTTTTTGAAAAACTTCAAATTGAAAAAGTGTTCAGTTTTTTAAAAATGTACAATTTTTGAAAAATGTTCAAAACAAAAACTGTTCAGTTTTCGAAAAAACTTTAAATTTAAAAAGTGTTCAATTTTTGAAAAAGTTCAAAACGAAAATTGTTCAAACTAAAAATTGTTCAGTTTTCAAAAAAATGTTCATATTTGAAAAATGTTTACTTTTTGAAAAAAATTCAGTTTTGGAAAATATTAAGTTTTCAAAAATGTTCATTTTTTTAAAAATGCTCAGAAATAAAAAAATTCAAAAAAAATTGTTCAAAATTTGAAAATGTTCATGATTAAAAGTTATTCAGTTTATAAAAAGACGTTCAAATTTGAACATGGGCCGGTTTCCGGACGGCCCATGTACAAGCAGTCTAAAGTGGGTCAAGCCCTGTAGCGCGGGAGGGGTGTGCGATGCATTCTTAGCATCATAGGTCGACGAATAGGGGCCCCCGCAGTCAGTCAGCGAGCGAAGCAGGAGAACGAAGTGCGCGAGTAAAATGGGCCGGCCCAAATATCGTATGACGTAGGCGGCACAACTCCTATGCGCCGCAAACAGACGGCATACAGTAGATTTTTTCAGAGTATGATCCAGGTAGTCGAAAGTACAGTAGAAACAAATTGACGCGCTGGGCCTTAGGTCAGATTGGGCCGCCGTCGTACTGAGTTTTTCGGTTACTGCCTGCCTGCCTACACCCAGACGCCGCCGCCGCCGCCGGATCTCCTTCCGGCAGCAGGTCCTGTCCTCCAGCCCGCCGCCGAAGTTTCCCCTTAGGTACGCCCCCCGTCCCCCGTCCCCTTTCCCGACGCTCCTTCCGGCAGCTCATCGATGTACGCCGTTCTGCTCGACAGATTCGGTGGGGGATTTGCGCAACAGTTGAAATTGCTCATCTGAAGAACGAACGAACTCGTGATTATTATTTCTTATAACTACTAGGCATGTGCAACCAACTCTGGGAGGACTGCCGGATAATTCTACAAATTTATTGTTTCGAGCAGTGCAATTTGGAACGGCCATTAACGGTCCAACTTCACCTAGATCATACTCTGAAAAAAATCTTGTACACTTCGTGCTTAACCTGATCAGACCCATATACACTCGTACCCTGTCTTGATGATATTTTCTCCCAGACATTCTCGCGTCAACTGAACTTTTTAAGGCTGTGCAGTTCTTTTACGTGTTATCCTCAATTTTCGTTCCGTTCATCTAATCCATCCCTATGTGCATACCCAATTTGTTGCCTTCTCCAAATAGCACCACTTTTATTCTCAAAGATTGTTCACCTAAATGTTTGCCACATGGTGTATTCCCTTTTCCGTTCTGCTAGTCGTTATCCACACTGGAGATGTAGAGGTCAGTATCTGTTCAGAGGTATAACAAGAGGGCAGACCTGTGACCACTGTGTTTTAGGAATTTCGCTCTGTTTTTTGACAGTTTAGTCTTTTGTGTTGCTGGCTGAATTGTTCACCTTTTGTGACTGTAGATGTTTGCATGATAGGGTATCAGATTGTTGGTGAATGTTTCCATAACATTACTACAACAAATGATATGGTTGTGCTGTTTGCCAAACAGGTAATATTCTACAGTACCGAGCACGCAAAACATGGTGAACGCTATCAAGGGGTTGTTCATCTCTTGGTAAGCTCGTAAATCCGAAAAGATCCACATTTTATTCCTTTTACCATCTCTTCCTAGTTTGACTTGATCCACTGGTTCGTCATTTTTTTCAGTGATGTACCAATGGCGCAGTTCATTGTTAATCTGAATGCTTCAATGGCCGCATCGGAGAGTTCATCGTGCACATTCTTGACCCTACACACATGTTTATCCAGCCTCATATGGGGGAGTTTATCAGAAGCAAGATAGCGGAGTTCAGAGACCAGAACAGCTACGAGAAGCCAACATGAAGGGCCATCCTGTACTGCGGTTCCAGCTCCAAACTCCATCTTGAGATACAACCACTTAGCTATGTGGAACGATTACATACTGAACATCGCGTCTCCTTAGCTAAGTGTTGTTCCTGAATGATGGTTCTGTAGTATCACAGTGTTGCGTCTTATGTTTCTTCTGAGTGAGCCTTTACCTGATAATATATCCTTGGGTCTTGTGTTTCATCTGAGTGAGCATTTACCTGATAATGCATTCCGTGGTGTTGATATTGAATTATTGATACCATGTGGAGAATAAAGTACCACTTCTTATGTATTCCTCTTCTCAACATATTATTATGATTGCATTGTATATAGGAACCAGGCAGAAGCTTCACTAAAATCGTACACATCAAAATTATCAACCTTTAGTGAAAAAAACCAAAAATATACTTCTTTATGTACTTCGTTATGTTCTTGTACAGATAAAAGCAGCCAGCACAAAATTATCTTTGACATTATCCTTGCATCTTTCTTGGTTTGACTTTTTTTGTATGGATGCAAAGAGAAATGAGTATGTCACAGAATGATCTATGCACATGACACAGCATGATGAACTTGATGCCCCTCTTTTACTCCAAGTAGCAAGTGTGGTCACCAGGAGATAACATTCCCTTACATCCTTTTTGAAAAGGTACATCGTGTTTTTTCAAGAAAGGGCACACGCCTACTGTAGTACTGTTCTGAAACTATGCAGTGAACAAATACAGAAACCATTGTACCTTATAAAGTTACAATCTTGAACAATCTGCTGAACAAATACAGGAAACATTGTACCTTACTTTGCGCAGCTAGCTGAGGCAGAAAGCCTTAACATGGAAAAGACTCATGAAAAATTCTTGACACTGATAGTTCATCCATCAGGTAGCATGTACAGTTTCCTTCTCCAGTTATGACTTCAGATATATGCAACCAAGATATTTGCTTTCAGTGAGGTTTACAAGCACTAAGATCTCTGAACTTTTTGCAGGTAATACAAGTAGATGTAGATGCTCACTCTGCACCCAGCATACAACATGCTTGGAAGCAAAGTCAAGCCGTCAGAGATCAAAGCTTAAAGCCTTGGCATGATTTAGATAAATACTCAATGGCAGTGGCAGGCACTACTGCACATCTCTCTTTTCACCATTGCCTTTGCTTTGAAGCAATTCAACCTCAATGCCATACTGAGGCTACAAATACACTGCATCCTCTCCATCTTGCAACCCAACACTTCCATTCCTGGTATCAATCAGTCATGGCTTCTGCCGCTCACCCAATGAAGCTCTCCCTGGCTCTTCTCCTCTGTGTCGTCGGCGCGTGTGTGGCCCGCAACAGCGAGTTCTCCATCGTGGGGTACTCGGAGGAGGACCTGTCATCGCACGACAGGCTGATCGAGCTGTTTGAGAGGTGGGTGGCCAAGCACCAGAAGGCATACGAGAGCTTCGAGGAGAAGCTGCACCGGTTCGAGGTGTTCAAGGACAACCTGAAGCACATCGACGAGATCAACCGGGAGGTGACCAGCTACTGGCTCGGACTCAACGAGTTCGCTGACCTCACTCACGATGAGTTCAAGGCTGGCTACCTCGGCCTCAGCCCTGCTCCGCTCACCGGAGCAGCAGCTTCAGGTACGAGGACATCAACGCCGGCGACCTGCCCAGTCGGTGGACTGGAGGAAGAAGGGCGCGGTGACGGACGTGAAGAACCAGGGGCAGTGCGGCAGCTGCTGGGCCTTCTCGACAGTGGGCGGTGGAAGGGATCAACGCCATCGTCACGGGCAACCTGACGGCACTGTCGGAGCAGGAGCTTGTTGACTGCAGCGTTGACGGCAACAGCGGCTGCAACGGTGGCATGATGGACTACGCATTCTCCTACATCGCCTCCAGCGGCGGGCTCCACACCGAGGAGGCCTACCCGTACCTCATGGAGGAAGGCAGCTGCGGCGATGGCAAGAAGAGCGAGTCTGAGGCGGTGACCATCAGCGGCTACGAAGACGTACCCGCCAACGACGAGCAGGCCCTGATCAAGGCGCTCGCCCACCAGCCCATCTCCGTCGCCATTGAGGCCTCCGGCAGGCACTTCCAGTTCTACAGCGGGGTAAGCGTCCATATACCATCCAAGCTGACATGTCATAGTACCCATGTTGGATGACATTTTCAATTTACAACCATTGTATGCTTGTGATAGTATTGAACTAACATTTAGTCTGAAGTATGCCTGACACGACTTATAATCTGAATTCTGAAACATTTTCTTTATTGCCATAGGGAGTTTACGACGGTCCCTGCGGCGTACAGCTGGACCACGGTGTGGCAGCGGTCGGGTACGGGTCGGACAAGGGAAGGGCCACGACTACATCGTGGTGAAGAACTCGTGGGGCGACAAGTGGGGGAGAAGGGGTACATCAGGATGAAGAGGGGCACCGGCAAGGGCGAGGGCCTCTGCGGCATCAACAAGATGGCCTCCTACCCGACCAAGGACAACTGATCGATTATCCAATCTTGAATGCTGCATCCAGGATTGAAAGTTTCAGCCATCCTTTAAAGTTTTTTCTCTGCATTTCCCTTCCTTTTACTTTGTGTTTCCCTCGGCAGTTTATTTCGGTTAAAACAACGAGGTGGATGGAATAATAAAAATTTCCTTTCAATTTATGTCGAGAATGCTGAGCTTCTTGTCTGATTAGTTATGTTGTGTGCCTATGTCCGAAACTTCAGAGACAAGTGTGAGTGTGAGCACTGAAACCCAATTCATAATTTGAACATGTCTGTAAGGACCAAACGCAATGAATGCGCATGAACAAAGTGTTGAACTAACCTTCCTAGAAGTAGTTGGTCTAGAAGTTTCTTCTGCATTACCTGCTGGTCTAGAAATAACCTTAAAAGTACAACCTGCCGGTCCAAACCTGCTGTACTGTTTCATCTGCATTCTGCAGCAGCAAGTAATTGCATGCGGGATCTTTCTTCAGTTGAGCAACATCCTCCTAAGTACATCCATGCACTGGACCACTTTCATGCTTTCGCAGTCTACCATGTCGGCTTAGCGTAGGACTTCAATCATACTCCCTCCGTTTTTATTTAGTTCGCGTTCTGGGTTTTTTCAAAGTCAAACTTTTCAAAATTTGATCAAGTATATACGAAAAAATATCAATATCTATAATATTGACTATATATAATATGAAAATATATCTTATAAGGATTCTAATAATATTAAAAATTTGTTGTAAATGATTTTATTTTTTCTCATATATTTGGTCAAACTTCACAAAGTTTGACTTTGACTAAACCTAGAACGCAAACTAATTGTAAACGGAGGGAGTAGTAAGGACAAGGCTCCCCCACCTTTGATAGTCTGTACTACATCCTCCATTTAGCTCAGACCTAGATTGATTAATGAAGTTGAAAAGAGCAGCTTTATCAGCCGGGGAAGAGAAATCGTATGAAAAAACGATAAACACTCAAGATTAATCGATGAAGATCTATCTATTTTTCCTTTCTGTGACAAAACGATGGGTAATTGAAAATCCCCGCTTTGTCATTTTGGTGCAGCCCAAACTATAACGAATTTGGAGTTAAAATTTTGCACCATTGTAGATATAGACAATATCTATATCCACGAAAATTTCTCGATTTTCGGATACATAAAAATGTCGATTTTGAATTGTTGAAAATATGATTTCAAATATTCTTGGCATCTGTTTTTGAAATTTTAGAAAATAAGATTTCAACAATTCTAGGCATTTGTTTTTGAAAATTTTAAAATAAGATTTAAAAAATTCTAGGTTCGAAGGTTAACCGTGCAAAGTCTCAATCAAAAATAAGATTTGCATATTGGGCTAAAAGAACAAAAAGAAAGATGAAATTATACATCTGGGTGTGTGAACCTTCGAATCTTAACTTGTCAGATTTTGTCTTGAAAGTATATACATTACGTTCTTCACATTGATAGCTAACGAGGTGACCTTTGTTGTTCAATCGTCCTTCATTGACTGAAGCTCCGTGGCTCCCGAAAATTTCTTTGGGTCATAGGAGCATATGTTTCCGCAACGCAAAATTCATATTTTAAAATGTTAAAAAGATTTAAACACTATTTTTGGTTTATATCCGGGCATTCTATGTTTGCACATAAAGTTTCATGGAAAAAAATACATTTTTTTTGTACCCTGTGTGAAAAAGATAAATCCCAGGACATGGCGTCATACATTCTTTTACCTTTTTTTATACAGGACACAAACATGTTTTTTCGCAAAATTTTGTGTACAAACATAAATTTTGTTGGCTGACAGTAAGGAGTCCGGTCGAGAATCTGTACTGATCCACCGCCGTGAGTGAAAGCTTCTAGATCTTTTGGTTTGGCCCATGTTAAAAAAAACCGTGTAAAGTTTGAATAGAAAACCAGATTTGTAGTTTGGGCTAAGACACAAAAAACAAAGACAAATTTAGAGACCTGGACGTGTGAACTTGGAACCTGACTTGTCAGGTTTGGTCTTGAAGCATAGCTTGTCTGGCTGACAGGCCGGTCCCACCCTCCCGAGGAGAGGAGGAGTCCGGTCGAGACTCTGGGTGGGTTGGGTTGGTGGAGTCGGAACGGGGTCCCAAGAAGAAACTGCTCTCCGGTTGGACTTCCGTCTCCTTTCTTGCGGTTTTTAAAGAGGAGCGACGACACACGATCGGATCCGCCAGATTCACATCGCACACCTCCCCCACCCTCCCGGATTCTCTCTCTTGTCCTCCTCCTCATCCTCAGGTACTACTACTCGCCGCAGCAGCTCTCATCTCTGCCAACCAAGCGCAGAGCAGCAGCAGGAGGAGAGGATGTCCGGGAAGGAGGCGCTGACCCTGGCGGAGGTCTCCAAGCACAACACCAAGGACGACTGCTGGCTCGTCATCGCCGGCAAGGTACGCGCAGCCCTACCCCCGCCTCTCTCTCTATCCGATCCCTGCCGCTGCTTCGGTACCGGGTAGGCTGCACGACCCGGCAGATCTGCGCCGCCCGCTCACGGATCGCCCCCATCACGGGTTCCTCCGTCCTCGTTTCTCGGCGCTGAAGAATCTAGTTTCGTTTAGTACAGGTTGAGCGATTCCCGCCGGCGGGGGTGGGAGTGGGGCAAGCCACATCAGGGTTACCGATTACATGCTGTTTTACTGTGTCGTCGTTCGTGGCTCATCGTGCTACAGAGATGCAAAGGGCAGCGTCACATAAACCAGAGCACAGCTGAAACCGGCTGCACATACCTCTGCCCAACCACCGTTTCTAGTCCAGCCATGCAAACTAGTATGAAAAACCGTCTGCAACTCTCTAAGGCAACCGCCTCAACCCTTAGGGCATGTACAGCAGTCTAGACACCAGCCGTCTGCACTGCTCTTCCAGGTCAGTTCTAGATAGCGCTCAAGACGATTGGTACAGTGCTGTGTATTTCTATACCGTCTATAGATGAGTATGCAGTTACGGCGGCAACGAACTTGATCTCACATCGGCCACGGCTTTTCCGTAAAAAAAAACGATCTAGGAGCCCACGATTTATACGACGCTCTCGTACAATGGGGAAAAGGCTGTCGGTAGGCTCCGAACTCCACGAGAATAGACCGTCGTTAATTCTACCGACGGACTGGCTCGTTTTCTCGTTACAATTTGTACACCTCATCTAATTTCTTACGTGGCACAGGTTATAGACGGCTGAGTGTATACCACTGTACACGCCCTTAGTAATCGCATTTTTCAACCTTGGCTCCTGTTTCCGATCTGCAAACCGAAAGCCTATTCCATAGCGCTAGTTGTCATGGGAAAAACAGGGCAACTGTATTTCTGTTAAATGAAACCACCAATATCATTAAGAACTGTATAGAGAAAAGTAAAGCTTCTACGGACTGCCAGGCTGAATGCCGCCCCCGGGCGTAGCTGATTCTAATCGCATTTATCAACCTTGGTTCCAGTTTCCGATCTGCGGTTCTGGGCGTAAACTGAAAGCCTGGTCGATAGCGCTACTAGATGTCATAGAAAAACAGGGCACCCATATTTCTGTTCAACGAAACCACCAATGGCGCTAGAAACTGTTTAGAGAAGAAGTACAGCTTCCGTGGACAGACAGGTCAATGCCGCTCCAGGCAGTAGCTGATCCCAGTGACGGGAAGTTGTCCCTTGGCCTTACCAAATTCAGGAGGCTAACGAACATCTAATTGTTTCATGCTCCTTCTGTATTATTAGTGTCCAACATGTGCTTGGCATACCTTCACGACGACGATACAGTCGTGGTTTTTACAGTCAAATGTTGGTTTATATGCCTACTAATGGATCTACGATCGAACCAGGGGACTAGATACAGTTGTTGAATGAACACTAGTCATAGCCGGTTGATTAGCCTTTATTCACTTTGAAAGGGCTGCTTTCTTCTTGCACTTGTACATGACAGATTGACTAGCCTTTATTCACTTCGAAAGCTGCTTTCTTCTACTTGTGGTACTACATGACAGGAGCAATGCTCTTCCGTTAAGGCGAATAGATACAAAATTAATCCTTTATTGATAGAAAGACATAACTAATTTCTTGTTCGATTGTTCAGGTATATGATGTGACAAAGTTTTTGGAGGACCACCCTGGAGGTGACGATGTTCTGCTGTCCTCGACCGGTAAGCCTACTTGCCTCGTCATGATCATATAAGTTTTGAAATAATGTTTTGGCCTAATAATATAAACCCTTTTTTTTACAGCCAAGGATGCAACCGATGACTTCGAGGACGTTGGCCACAGCACGACAGCCCGTGCGATGCTGGACGAGTACTACGTCGGCGACATTGACTCGGCCACGATACCCGCCCAGACCAAGTACACTGCGCCGAAGCAGCCGCACTACAACCAGGACAAGACCCAAGAGTTCATCATCAAGATCCTCCAGTTCCTCGTCCCCCTTGCCATACTTGGCCTGGCCGTCGCCGTCAGGATGTATACCAAGTCTGGGTCGGCTTAGTTAGCTGGTTGCCATTGTTCTCGGGAATAATTAGCAGTTTGCCGCTTGATGGATTCATTGTGCTATGTTTTGAGCTGGTCGAATGTTGCCGATTGTTTGGTGGTGAAAATTGAAATGGATGAGACTTGAAAGTACACCTTGTCTTGGTCAACAGTCAACAGAAAGTACTTTGTCATGGAGATCACTTGAAATTATTTTAGTAAACCTCTATTTTAACCTGAAATTCCAAGGCAATGAAGAGTGTCTTAGTTTTTTTTTTTGGCGTAAATTCTGTTATAGATTACACGTTATGACAATTTCCAGGACAAAGGGAGAAAGCAGAGCAGCAAAACAGGACCATATTTAGTTACCATGGCTTAAACCAACAGACGCACCATTTTTTTTTTGAGCAGTTGTGCACATGCACACTACACACACGCCACCTCCAATGGGCCTTAGGGTTGACACCAGCATAATAGACACATCAGTTTGTCTTTTGAATAACAAAGGGCCTCGTTTAAATTAATTAATGATGGCCAGCGGTTTGGCTTGTTAATTGTTGCTCAATATTTTAGTTTTCGGCATATATAAACACTAATAATTGTGTGTATGCCGCGGTCTATGTACGCTTGAGGTTCATTTTTATAAGTTAAGCATGGCGAACCTACCAAGAGGTAGTCGAGTCTAGCGATGTCCATTGATGGCACTCGTCTTTTTGCGCATCTCGATTTTCTTTTGCAACTGACTGTTAATAGCCACGGCAGATCTAGAAGGACCTTGCGTCTGCCAGCCCTACGCGAAGCAAAAATAGACCACAACAGTTTCCCTTGATTCCAACAAGTTTTTCATGCTAAAGATCGTAGAGTAGCACAAAAATAAAATTATTAAAATGAAACAAAATAGACAGTTTTCCATGCCTGATCATATACTAGCATGGGCAATCAGCTCAAAAGAATTATTAAAAAGGAAGCAAAAATAAACTCTGCAAAAAAAAATGATCTTGTAACTGAACGGGGTAAAATGATAAAGTCTTGAGAAATCGATATATATCCAACTGCACACATCGTGAACTTCGTTACAGCATTAAGCCGCCAAGTCGACATGCATGAGAGTAAACTCATAAGCCGTAGCAGTCCGTCACGCCCATGTAGAAGGGATCAAAAGATAGACCAGTTGCTCCGAGCAACAGAAGCGAGGCTACTTAAAACACCAAAACACCATCGTGGCCGACGCCCCAATGGAGCTCATCCACTTTTCGATCGAAACCCTCATTCTCCATTAGCGATAACAACAGTGAGCCCAGGATTTTTTTGTTTTGTAACCCTCGTTTCTGCAAACCAGGTTATAAAAGTAAACATTGTGACAATGAAAAATCCATAGTCGTAGGATCAGTAGGAATTAAATAAATTCTAAAAATGGCAACATTTCTAGATTCCCATGTGGTCTAAACTAAAACAAGTAAACAACATACTCGAACAGCAATCAGATTACTAACATCTCCAGTAAACTTCAGAAACCAAATGCGCAGGTAGCAGGCCATTGAAAGAAATACGATCAGCCTAAATATTCAGTGTGCACAAACCACACTCCACAGATAATTAGAAACAGGGCACACTGTCATACTTCTACTTGCTAGGACAAAAATACTACATCTAGCAACTTCTTAATCTCTAGTCACTTGAATCGTTTTATTTATCTCAAGAAAATTACTTCAAAATTTCACGCCAATTTTACGAGCTATATTAGTCAGGGAACAGTGAAATGATAATTTACAGTTGGAATGCATAAATTACCTGTGATATCCTCTGGGTTCTTGCGTTTCACCCTATCAACAACCTTGTCCATTGAGTTGCCTTCACCAGCAGTCCTAGCCCTCTTTCTTCTATTCTCACCAACCACCAAAATTACAAGATTTTGATCAGCCAGATCAGTAACCTGAGTGTTATATTCCATCTGCTGATCCTCTAAACATACCACTCCTTCCATCCCCTGGCCGTCTAAACTTACCACTCCTTCGATCTCCTGCCCAAAATCTTCATTGTTCATCACAGGGTCCAGACAAGTTTTGCTAGAAAAATCGTCTAAGATATCAATGTCATCCGTATTTTGTTCCTCATCAGAATCATGCTGCAGTACATCACCATCAACTTGTACTGCACAATAGAAGAGAGTAGATATAACTCAACACCAATGATTGACCAAAGTGTAAAACAGTTACGAAAAATAAGATGCACAACACTTGATTACCAGACTGTCCAGTAGAAACGGTATCTTGTCGCCCTATCACAGGTAACTTTGTATCAGTAGTTGGCCCCACAGGGCTCTGAGAATTTTCCGCAGGTTCACTTCCCGTATCAACCTCTTTGGCTGTCTTAATAAACTGGAGCTTGGGACGTCTGGGGTGATTTTTTGCTGCTTCTTTCCACTTGTGTTTTGTTTCATTGCACATTCCATCATGGAGGACGATCTCGTTAATACGGCGCAGGGACTGGATTGTCGTGCCAAAAAAGCCATTTAGATCCTTACATAGCAGCTGGAGTGACTCCAGGAGCGGCAAAGCTCCCTCTTGGACTTCTGGCTCAGTCATGACTTCCACCACAATGCATAGGTGTCGCAGGCTTCCGAGTGCACCTTTAATGATGACAAGCTTGTCCAGTCGAGATGCAACCAGCTTCAGGTACGCTAAACAGCGCACTCTGCTCAGGGCAGCAAGAATATCCCCGCTCAGCTGATGATGAGGGGATGAAACGCACAACTTAGTGAGACCACCCAGCATGGTAACAAGTGGAGGCAGGCTGCATATGTTGCCCCCTTGTAGCTTGAGCGAGCTAAGATAGCAGGAGGAAGCTTCTCCTTTTTCTAGGGACAAGTTCAACAGCATGTCTTGGAACAATTCGTCACTGGAGTTCAGTGAGAGTGAATGAGCTTTTTTAATGTCGGTGCTTCTCTTGATGAACTCCTTGATAACCTTTGCCAGATGAGTGTAATAGTTGCTCTTGCTACTGCTGCTGGCATCAGGATCCGTGCTATTGTTGGTGGACTGTTGGAACCATATTTTCACCTTTGTCAAGTGCTTCATATGCTCCATGAGCTGTGCAAATCCTTGACTCTTGTTGTTGTCCACAACAAACCCTGCTACCGTTTCCAATTTGCTATTCTCTGAGAGCCAAGATTGTAGCTTATGCATTTTCCGGCCTCCTACACCTTGTTGGAGCTTGAACTTTCCAAACAAATGAATCAGGCATGGAAGCTCCATGACTTGTGTGGGCATAATCTCTATCTTGCTTCTTCTAACATCCAGCGTCTCCAAAAATTGAAGCTTCTTGATCTCTTTGGGGAGCACCTTCACCGTAATAGCAGCCCCGAGGTTTAGATACCTGAGAAGCAACATGTTGCTGCATATTTCCCTAAGATGCTTGTCCTCCAAGTGGTTACCGCATTCTTCTAGATCCAAAACTCGCAGCAGTTCATATTTGGAAAAATCCAAGACAGATTCATGTGCCTTGCCAAAGATTGTCAGAGACCGGACAAGAGATAGATCATTGGTTACTCTGGCACTTGCGTCATGGAGGGACAGCCAACGAATTTTATTGGGTGGGGGTGGGGGAGCCAGCTGATCATATAACAAGGTGATGAAGTTATCACACTTGGACATGTGCAGGATGAACTCCAGCATCATGCCGTGCGTATGATATGTCTTCACCTGATCTATGGTTTTCACATCTGTACGCTGGATGATACTCCGGTTGACCAGCTCATTAAAATTGCCGATGGCGGTATCCAAGGCACAACACATATAATCTTCTTGAATAAACCCTTCTGCTAACCATCTCCTTAACAGGCTTCCTCTCTTAACTGCACGAGCAGATGGATAGATGCCTAAATATAGCAAGCATGTCTTGACGTCATGTTTAACAAGGCTGCTGTAGCTATGGAGAAGGACATGCTTCATTCTCGCTAACATCCCTTTTGTTTCCAGTTGTGCTCCCAGGTTGTGGCACAATGTTGCCCAGTTTTCCCGTGTAGGATTACCTGTGCTTTGCAAGTACCGGGCTGTGGAAACAAGAGCAAGGGGTAGACCGTCGCACTTCTTCAGTGCTTCCAAACCAAGCGGGTCATCTTTATCGACTGGTGGATTGTCGTCTTGGAAAGCTTCCTTGAAGAACAACTGTCTTGATTGTTCCTTGGTGAGAGTTTTCATAGTGTACACATGGTCATGAGCTGCAGAGCTGCTGCAGGCATTTGCTACCGAATGAATAGCTGTCGTCACCATAACTCTGCCGCTCAACCCCACAAAGGCATCTTTTATATCGTGCCAAAATTCAGTGCGCATGTCATCGATTATGATGAAGAACCTACGAGGTATATACAGGAATACAGCATCAGAATTAACATGCAGAGCTATCGAGCGGAAATTAATATTAAGATTTCACTGCAAAGATGACACTAATGAGCTAGGGAAATTGCCGGACGATGCAAAAATATAAAAGATGCAGGCTGCTGTTGATCAAGATCAAATCATGAAAAATAATAATTGAGAAAAAAACCATATTGTTGGAAGCAGCAGCTAGCTTAAATTAATTACCTCTTTCTACCAAGGAACTGTCTGACGATTGCACAAAGCTTGCTGAGGTTATCTCCGCCAATTGTGAATATGGTGAGGATGCCAAGTTGCCGGATTATCTCCTTCAGAACACCCGTTGCGCCCCCTTGCTTCCCTGCACAAACCCAAGCCCGTGCTTCGTATGGGCTCATAATACTGTCGTACACATGCCTGGCAAGAAGAGTCTTGCCTATACCATCAAAGCCAACAATAGAGATCACCTTGAGTTGCTGTTCCTCTTGCTGGATCAGCTCCAGAAGCTCATCCCGGGGCGTGTCTATGCCCACAGGGCCGCGAGCTGAGAGGGTGTCGTCTATCACCACCTCTACCGTCGTCTCGGATGCTGATGCCACTAACGACGACGACACCAAGGAGAATGTGCTAGTACCGATGATATTGGCGTTGTAATAAGTCTCTCTCAACTTGGATGACTCCTGTGATATCTTCTTGAGCTCGCGGATCGCCAAGGCAAATTCCTTGCGCACTGTCACCGTTTTCACCCGGTGGACAGCCTGACGGATCCACGACGTCCTGGAGATGGTCACCCGGTGCATGAAGCGATCGATGCAATCCTCGATGGCATGCGCCAAGTCACGTATAATCTGGATCCAGGCCCTCTGCACATGGTCGCCACCAGCGCTGCTCCTCCAGCGATGTTCATCGTCTTGCTGAATGGCTGCAGAGATCAATGCAAACTCGTTTCTGATGTAGTTGATGTCGTGCTCCAGGTTCTGACGGAGCTTCCGATTTGCATCTAAGAACTCCAAGAGCTTTGGCGCGATCCTACCCGCGAAAGCGGTGGCAGCCGCAGCCTCCATCTCACTGGCTGGCCTCCATCCTGGTCTCTCTCTCCCTCTCTCTCTGGTTGGAAGATCAGATGATGGAATTTTGTGGATACAGAAAAGAGGTCAACGACTCAACGAGGAGGACACAACCGCAGGCATCGCTGAAGGAAGGTAGCGAGAAGGGAGCTCCGTCTAGAGAATATCTCACTCCAGTTTAACATCCCTGATTAGTAAATTCCATACCCTCGCCTCATCAATGTAGCTAGAAGTACTTTACCAGAGAATATGCAATAAAACGGCAATTATGTTGTCAGATGTTAGACCAAGACTATGCAGTTTAGTTCAAGAGTCATTAAAAAAAATTCACATATGTAGGAATGGAGTAATACATAATTACATGTATAGAACTATCAAGACTAAGTCATACACAGCAACTAACCAAGGTGGTAATGCGGGAGGGTAACTTGTATGAACATGAGTGGAAATTTCCTACTAGCAAACAAGGGTGTTAGGCAAAGCATCTCTCTCAAATATAATATAAAAGCATGTAGGAACATCAGTGGAAAGAGCAATTATTGCAGAAAGAACAATATAAATATCATATAAGATATAACATTAAAACATGAGAGTAGGTGCATGCATCAACAAATATGTGGACAACACACCCAGTGGCGGAGCTAGACCACTTCCCGAGCCTGGGCAAAGACTACATACAGCAGCGGCAGCCATCTTTTGCCCCTCTAAGCATCACAGCTTAACACTGTGCTTAAGCTAATTGCTAGTGGAGAGTTGCCGGAAGAGCCCGGGCAGCCGCCCGGGGTCGCCGGGAGCTGGCTCCGCCCTGAAACACCTTCTTTCCATCAGTGCAGACTTTGGTTCTACTGGTTGGGACCCTTGTTCTTAGGTCGCTTTGTACTAGTGGAAGTCTCCAAGACTCCGGGCAGCATTGCATCGCTATGAGCAACAGACGATGACGGCAGTAAGGCATAGCGGTTACTGGGTTAAAACCTCTCCCATTCAAATGTTAAAACCTAGATATTCCACACAATTATTTTTCTTTACCTCTCCCAGCAACCATGCCCTCTCCAGTCTCACCTCTCCCATTCAATGTTGAGATACCCATGGAGATCCGACGCGTACTGGGTACCCATTATTAACGAGGATGGGGGGCATTTTGACCCCACGATCTTTACGGGGGCTGAAAGGCATGAGGATTAGCGAGCATCGGGACAACAACGCTGGACGTCGGTTTTGGCTCGGATAACCCGTCGGTCAACGGCAAATCCGGACCGTTTGCTAGGCGGAAACGGACGGGCCATGATACGCCCTGCGTGCGCAATGGCTTCGTAAAGCGCATTTTCGATCTTATCCTCTGGCTCTGGTGTCCTACGGCTTAAGGTTGATTAAGATGGTCGTCGTTATCTATACCTAATAATAAAGGCATTAAGTCTTCTTATGGTACGTCGTTCAGAATACCCTAAAGTTCGCAACAATTACCCACCACTGCCACCCATAAGTCATAAGTCATGTACCGGTTCGATTTTTTCCTTTCCCCTTCGTCCGTTTACTGTCCTCGCGCTCCTCACATCCTCATCTCTGAACTCGACCACGCTCCTATGGAAGTCTGATCCATGGTAGGTACACCCTGGTTGCCGTGCAGAGTAAGTATTTGAAACTGAATCCATCACAAAATTCATCCCCACCCCTCGATTGCTTCAATAAAAGAAATCGGGGCGCCCGTCCTCGCCGCCTATGTATCTCGATCTGTGGAGTTGCGTCTGGTTCTGTTGCACACCGTGGGAATCGTCGCCGGTGAGATGCCCAGGAGAGGAGACCGGCCTCGTGGCACCCATCGGCGCTGCGAAGGTAGGCTCTCGGTATGTGGAGTTGGGTCTGGTGTCGTTCCCCTGGCAGCCATCTGCTGTTGGTCCCAGCTGCTCATGCCTTTCACGAGAAGCTCCGATGCGTGTAGGGGGGAGATGTGTTCATCTTCTCTGAGCCTGCTTGAATCGCCGTCCTGCCTCCCTTTCAGCCACAGCCTCCCCGTCGAGTCCGAGGTGGACATGTCCATCGGCACCTACAAGTGCCAGCAGGTGCCCGGCCTTGGCGTCGGCATGTACAACACGGCCTCGGGTGAGCAGCTCTGTCCCAGCATTGGCTGGATGGAGGCGCGACTACGCGGCGATTGATCCCTTGGCGTGTGGCACAGAGCACCTCTGCATGCGCGGGGAGTGCGGTGCTGCCCGCCGTCGCCGTGTCCCAGGTCGCGCCAGAAGGGTCCTTGAAGAACCTCTCATTGGTGTCAGCGAGCCTACAAAGCTCCGCGACCACTGCGGCGTCCAAAGACTGGATCACATCGGCGTCGTAGGCGAACTACGCGAGCTGCAGCCGCGCATACGACGCCTTGGCCGCCCAGAACAGGGCGTCGCCGCCGGGGGGACATACTGCTGGCCTAGATTCCCCAAAGACGTCTTCGTGAACGAGGACCCGAGGCACGGCTGCCGGTCGTCGTGCATCGCCTTGGTCGCGTGTGCTGCTGACCTGGGTCGCCTTGATGCTAGCCTGGGCTGCTGGCGTGCGATGCTAATAGATGTGCTTGAGAAAAAATTTACCAAACATAGCTAGCTGACTTTGTTTACGAAAAAATCAAACTCATGTTTAATTTGCTTTATTTTCTATACTTTTTTATTTATGTCAATTTGCAATGTGCAATTTTAGCAAAGGTATTTGATTTTATTGCATAGAAATTAAAGAATATATATATGATATTAATTAGAATATTATTTTATATCTATATTAACAAGACAATGATTTTCTCTCCCGTGCAACGCACATGCATTGTTTGCTAGTCACAAAGAAGGTGCAAAGGGAGAACGGACAACGAGATCAAAAAATCTGGAACGCACGCGTACACAAGAAGTTGCTTGACGTGGGCATCGACCCGGTCACGCATTGCCCAGGCACCGACCTCTCCTTCCCCGCTGGAATCAGCAATTCCCCACCTCCTCGCCGACGCCAACTTCGCCAGCGGTGACTCGGGCGGCAGTGCAAGTGCCAGTGGGACATGAACCCTCACGAGCTCCACGCTGGACCCGCCGGCCGAGTTCCTCTGCCCCGTCCGGAAAAGAGGCCACAGGTGAACTACGGGCGGCCACCAACGGCCGCCTCCTCCGTCCGGACTGGCCACGACTTCTCGCAGGAGCCGAGGCAGAGGAGCGGTGGTACGGTGGAGGAGGAGATCATGGCCGTGCTGGGCGCGGCGGACGACGCCAGCCCCGCGGAGCAGAAGGCGGCGATGTCCTCGCTGCGGCAGGCGACGCGGGAGAACAGGGAGCTGCGGCTGCAGCTCTGCACGCCGCGGCTCATTGCAGCGCTCCGGAAAATGCTGCTGTCCATAGACACCGACCTCCAGGTCAACGCGGCGGCGGCCATGGTGAACATATCGCTCGAGGCGGAGAACAAGGTCCGGATCGTGCGGTCCGGGGCTGTGTTACAACTGGTCGATGTGCTCCGGTTCGGCCACCCGGAGGCGCGCGACCACGCTGCAGGCGCGATCTACAGCCTCGCTGTGGAGGACGAGAACCGCGCCGCCATCGGCGTGCTCGGCGCGATCCTGCCGCTGCTGGAGCTCTTCACGAGCGGCGGCGCCGGGCACCGCGCCCGGCGCGAGGCCGGCATGGCGCTTTACCACATCTCCCTCGTGACGATGAATCGGTCCAAGATTGCGCGCACACCAGGGGTCGTACTGACGCTGCTCGCCATGACGGAGGAGCGAGGGAACGACGCTGACGCCTCCGTGCTGCGGAAGGTCGCCGTGATGATCCTGGCGAACCTGGCCGGGTGCTCAGAAGGCCGGGCCGCGCTGATGGACGGCGGCATGGTGGCTGCCGTCGTCAGGCTGATACGCAGCGGCTTGGCCGTGCCAGGGAGCTCGGAGGAGGAGTACTGCATATCAGCGTTGTACGGGATGAGCAAGGCCAGCCTGAGGTTCCGGGGCCTCGCGCTCGCGGCAGGCGTTGAGGACGCGCTGGCGCCGGTGGCGGAGTGCGCCGGCGGCTTGGTAGTGCGGGACATGGCGCAGCGCACGCTCCAGGCGATGCAAGGGGAGGGCGACGAGGCCGCGCTCACGGCGATCGTCAAGAATTGCCCAGGCATCGACCTCTCCTTCCCCGCGGAACTCCCCAACCTCTTCGCCGCCGAAAATATATCCAGCGGCAGCGGCAGCTGGGACATGAACACTCACGAGCTCCAGGCAGATGACGCCCTGTTCCAGCTCCTTGAGGACCATTGTTGGGTGAGTGCTTCGTTGGGCGCCATGGGAGCCCTTGTTGGAAAGCTGGACATGCTGCTGCTAGCTCCTCCTCAGGGATGCTCCTCCAAGAGGGTCAAGGACGGGATGTGCCTCCTCAAAGATGATGTTGAAGAGATAAGCTCCTACCTTGATGAACTGTCAAAGGTGGAGGACCCTTCCCCGATGGCCAAGTGCTGGATGAATGAAGCGCGCGACCTGTCTTACGACATGGAGGATTACATTGACAGCTTATTATCTGAGCAATCTGACCGTCTCAATAACAAGCAAAAGAAAAAAGTGAAGAAGCAGAAGAAGCTAATTACCAGTCATGTTAAGATGCCCAAGAGGCTGAAGTGGTGCAAGCGAGTCACATACATTTCTCAAGAATCAGAACATGGAAACATTATCACTACTTGTCTTCCCAAGAGGCCCAAAAAAGTTGCTACGACTGAAATGATATCAGAATTCAGGATCTATATCCAAGAAGCGATTGAACGGCACGAGAGGTATAATCTCTATTGCTGCAGCACCTTGCGGCGTACATTCTTGTCTAGTGGCCATATTCTTCCAGCACCCTATGAAGAAGCTGCCCAAATAGTAATCGATCACCGGATGAATGAGTTTATCAACTCAGAGTCACTAGCGGCTAACAGTGCAGCAGATCCACAGCAGCTCAAGGTGGTATCTGTACTTGGATCAGGATGTCTGGGTAAAACTACACTTGCCAAAGTGCTGTACAACCGAATCGGTAAGCAATTCGATTGTAGAGCTTTCATTCGGGTGTCCAAAAAGCCTGATATGAAGAGACTTTTCCGCGACTTGTTCTCACAACTCCACATTAAGAAGCAGCCAGAACCAACCAATTGTAATGAGCTTGGCATCAGTGACAATATCAACAAACATCTGGAAGATAAAAGGTACTGTTAACCCAGTTCCCTTATGCTATTTATTTTAGTTTATGTTGACCCAGCAAACATCTATTTTGCTATTAGCCTAAGAAGCTATAGTTGATATGCGTGAATTCTTGGCATGCAGGTATCTAATTGTTATTGATGATTTGTGGGATGCATCAGCATGGGATGTAATTAAATATGCTTTTCCGAAGGGAAACCGTCACAGCAGAATAATAATAACTACACAGATTGAAGAAGTTGCATTGACATGTTGCTGTGATCACTCGGAGCATGTCTTCCAGATGAAACCTCTCGACATTGATCACTCAAGAAAGCTATTCTTTAACAGACTTTTTGGTTCTGAAACTTACTGTCCTGAAGGATTCAAACAAGTTTCAAAGGAAATTGTTGATATATGTGGTGGCTTGCCGCTAGCGACAATCAATATAGCTAGTCATTTGGCAAACCATCAGACAGCTGTGTCAATGGGTTTGCTGAAATATGCATGTGATTCGCTGAGGTCCTATTTCTGGTCAAATTCTACTTCAGAAAGAACGAGACAAGTACTGAACCTCAGCTACAATAATCTTCCTCATTATCTCAAGACATGCCTGCTGTATTTTAGAATGTATCCAGAGGGCTCAGTAATTAAGAAGGATGATCTGGTGAAGCAATGGGTGTCCGAAGGGTTTATCGCAACAGGAGGAGGGAAAGGGCAAGATCAAGAAATGATGGAGAAAGCTGCAGAAATCTATTTCGATGAACTTATTGATAGAAGATTCATCCAACCATTGCATATCAACTACAACAATAAGGTATTTTCATGTACGGTTCATGAAGTGGTACATGATCTCATCGCACAAAAGTGTGCAGAAGATAATTTCATTGTGGCAGTAGATTACAATCGAAAGAATATAGTGCTTTCTTATAAGGTTCGTCGACTATCTCTCGTCTTTGGTGATGCACAATATGCCAAGACGCCAGCAAACATCAGAAAATCACAAGTTCGATCACTTAGATTTTTTGGATTATTCAAATGTATGCCTCGTATTATAGAGTTCAAGATTCTCCGTGTTCTAAACCTTCAACTATATGGTCATCATGGCGACGATGACCCCATAGACCTCACTGGTATTTCAGAACTGTTTCACCTGAGATATTTGCAGATTGTAAGTGATGCCTGCATAAAACTACCAAACCGTATGCGTGGGATGCAATGTTTGGAAACACTTGATGTTATGGATGAAACGAGAACTACTTTTGTTCCATGGGATATTATACATCTCCCACACTTGTTGCACCTTACTCTTTCAGTTGACACAAATCTGCTGGATTGGATTGGCAGCATGAGTGACTCCGTCATCAGTGAGTGGAGCCTTGGCAAGCTGAACTACCTGCAGGATCTTCATCTTACCAGTTCTTCTTCAAATCCATCCTACCATCTGGACAGAAGCATGGAAGCTCTGGGTTCTTTAATCGGAGGACACGTCAGCCTAAAAACTGTAGTAGTGGCTCATGGCTCCTTGGTTAATAGTAGTGCTGTTAGTGACACTTCAAAAGTAATCATTCCGTGGGATCACATGGCACCTCCCCCTCTTCTCCAGAGATTTGAATTCACACCACACAGCTGCTGCATGTTCTCACAAATTCCTCCATGGGTTGAGAAACATCACAATCTATGCATTTTGAAGATTCCAGTGAGGGAACTAAAGATGGCTTGTGTTGATATTCTTAGAGGATTGCATGCCCTCACTGATCTCTCGCTGTATGTGGAGACGGCGCCTATTCACAAGATCATCTTTGCAAAGGAGGCCAGGTTCACGGTTCTCAAGTACTTCAAGTTGAGGTGTAGGAGGGGTATACCTTGCCTAAAATTTGAGGCCGATGCAATGCCTAATCTTTGGAAGCTTAAGCTAGGTTTCAATACCATCCCTCAAATGGACCAACATGAACTTATCCTCATAGAGCATATGCCAGATCTTAAAGAGATCTCTGTGGTATTTGGGGGTGAAGATGCTCATGTAGAGCATGTTGTGGGGATCATAGTTAGTAATCATTCAAGCAATCCTAAAATCAACAAGAAATTGGGAGATTATATTTCCTGTGGTGACGAGAGTACACAACACAAACAAGAACCAGATGAGATTCTGGATGAATACCACAAGAGATTGGAGAGAATGGCTGATCTTTTTAGACTGAAGAGACCAGCCGATTTATTGACACTGGACATACCAGCTGATAAAAGGTAACTTTACCACTACCTCATTTTTTCAGTTAATTCTTCATCTTTTAACAAAGCTAAATATTGTTATAATCAGGATTTCCATGTCGCCGGAGTCCACTTCAGGTAAGCATGTTCCACGTATATTTGTCTTTTAACTTGTGCCGATAGATAAGTTTATCCGTCGAGTTAGTAAGGTTATTTTGACAAAAGAAGGTGCACTGAACCACTGACCGGCCGTTATTTTTCCAGAAATTATGCCAAATCTTACGAAAGCCACAGGCGGCGGTGATGAGGGTCGGGAGCACATGTTCGACAAGAAGCTGACGGGGAGTGACGTGGGGAAGCTCAACCGGCTGGTGATCCCAAAGCAGCACGCGGAGAAGTACTTCCCGCTGGACGCGGCGGCCAACGAGAAGGGCCTGCTGCTCAGCTTCGAAGACCGTGGAGGCAAGCTCTGGCGCTTCCGCTACTCCTTCTGGAGCAGTAGCCAGAGCTACGTCATGACCAAGGGATGGAGCCGCTTCGTCAAGGAGAACCACCTCGAAGCAGGTGACACCGTTTATTTCAGCCGTGGCGCAACAGGGAGGCTCTTCATTGACTGCAGGAGACGTCGTGGCGCAACCAAGGATTTGGATTTTGGTTTTGCAAATTTACCGGCCTTGAGCGAAATTGTCGAAATTCAGGAATTTCGGTAATTTCGGTGAAATTCCGGACGAAATGGAAGAACCGAAATTTGAAACTTAGATGGAAAACTAACCGAAATTTGACTGAAAATTGAATTTTCGAGCAAATTTTAACTTAACTTGAATTTTTTGAATTTATTCAACCAAAATTATCCAAATTTTAAAAGATTTCGTCCGGTAAATACTATTACCGGTCCTGACCGAAATGGCCGGATTTCGGCCGAAATTCGTTTTTTTCGGACGAAATCCAAATCCCTGGGCGCAAAGGGAGGGTCTTCATTGACTGCAGGAGACGCGAGCAGATTTCGGGGGCGGCGGCACCCGTCATGGGAGCGCCGGCTTCACGGGCCGTTGATTCTGATGCTAACAGTTGCATCTCGAGCCTGACGCAATTGTCAGAATCATAAAGAACACACAATAATCCAGCGAGAACAAGCAATCACACCAAAGCGACGCTAGAAGATTTGTCATCAACGTTCGGCCCTGAACACGCCTACATCGTCAGAGTTTTTTGCTCTGCTAAATTTTTCTTTCCTTGTACCTTTTATATATTTCACAAGGGGTTTGGAAATACCTCATGATTCCTAGCAATTTGTTGTTCCGCAACTTTCTTGTAAATGGATTGTATTCGTCAGGGTACCTTAAACTAAGAATCGTAAAATTCCAAATGTTGTCTTCTCGTCTTATACACAGAGATAACACTTATTCCACCGTACTATGGTTGTTGGTGCATCGTCTGTCTAATCTTGGTAAAACAAAACCAGGAGGACCATACAAACAAAGAGATCTCTTAGAAACTAGCAACGGTGAAGATAATTACGCCGAGGATAGTATGAAGGCAGCGGCGGAGAGGAAGGGTCCCGGCGTGCCGGAGTTCCCTCTGCGATTTGGGGATCTCTCGATGAGAGCGACGAGACAATGATTTTTATTTTCTTCTTATATCCTCAGGAGAACGAGGAGGCAGTAGCGAGCATTTCTGCTCAGCAAAGCGTCGCCCGGCCTAGGCCCATTAGAATCATAAGCCCGATAAAGTTGTCTCGGAAATCACTAGAAAAAAAGGGTTCAAGGGAACCCAACGGACCGTGGCGTGATGACAAGTGTCAGCTTCTCCTTTAACGCGGTCCCCTGTGGGTGCTTGAATATGTGACAAGTGGCAGCACGAGAGAGTTTTGGTGAGATTTCTGCTTCTCCGTGCGGAGGGTTGTATGTGCATTTATTTTGTGATTCATTTTCAAAAAATGAAATATCTTGAGAACCATTTATCCAAATTACGAACCGTTTTCACTTTTGAGCTCCTCGCGTCGAGATCTTCAAAACTAGATCCCATGTTCATAGGTTTTGACGAACTTTTTTTTTTTGTACAACCGGTTATGTATAGTTGTACAACCCGTGTCTGTGTAGTTGTACAATCTGTGTTTGTACAAACTGTGTTTGCGTAGTTGTACAACATGTGTCTATATAGTTGTACAACCTGTGTCTGTCTAGTTGTATAACTTGTGTCTGTATAATTTATGTCTGTCTAGTTGTACAACCTGTGTCTATACAACCCGTGTTTGTCTGGTTGTACAACTTGTGTCTGTATAGTTATACAACCTGTGTTTGTCTAGCTATACAACCTGTGACTGTATAACCTGTGTCTGTCTAGTTGTACAATATGTATTATATAGTTGTACAACATGTGTGTTGTACAATATGTGTACATGTAGTTGTACAAAATGTGTCTATATAGTTGTACAGACTGTATCTGTGTAGTTGTACGCCGCGAAGAATACGCTCAACAACCAAATATACCCTAGTCAAGATATTATTAAATTTTACTATTTAATCAAAATTTGTACTGCTACGCGGGAACAATTCCTGTGTACTATCGTACTAATTTTATACTTTCATCCAATCAGGAGCAAGGACCGTGACCAACGATCAAAGCTGGACGTAAAGGAGCAAGGACCGTACGCGGTATTGGAGCAACTGGAGCAACCGATCGTTGCGATGTACGCCGCGGGGGGCTCGGGAGTACGCGGGGGCTTCGGTCCACGGCTCAGTCGCGCGCCGTCGCCTGTTCGCCGCTGGCTACACGTAGCGAAGTTTGATTTTGCTGACTCCTCTGCTGGTCACAAGTCTTACGTATAAACCATCTCGCTACCCAATTTGACCTTTCCGAAGGAACCCTTCATATAGCGATACCCAGCTGTTTCTTACTTACCTCTACTAGACCCGCCCTTGCAAAGATACTGACTCTGGGCCTCACGCTATGATGATGGTAGCAGCAGCGGACTTCTTCAGATCAGTGTCATAGAGGCAGTCAGTCTAAAATCTAAATGCACTACTTACTTCATCACAGTTTATAATGCATACACGCCGGCATACAGGCAGCCCGTGCAGCTCGATCATGTTCACACGCGGCTTCTCGTCAGCTAGCTCCCAGTCGAAGTGGTACATGAGGCTCGCGATCGCGAGCTCGTTGGACGGCATGCCAAACTTGACCCCTGGGCAACCCCTCGTCCCGGCGTCGAAGGGCAAATACGTGAAGTCTTGTCCCATCTCGTGGTGATACTCCATGAACCTCTCCGGCAAAAACTCCTCGGCGCGGTCGCCACATGTCGTCGGGTCACGGCCAATGGCCCAAGCATTGATCAAGACTTGTGTACATGTTAGGATTTATTTCGAACCCGATCTGATTTGATGTACTCGAGATTTTTATCGTTCAATCTCTGAATTTTTAATCAAACTCTCAGATTTGTTTGGATGGATGAACACACCGGCGATTTGGAATCATCTAATCTAAACCCTGCAAAGCAGTCAATGTCGGGTAGGCCGTATATACGTGGGGGCCACCAGACCAGGTCAAGGGGAAACAAAAAAGAGGGACGGACCAGCCAGTTTCTAGTCATGAATGCGGATGACCAGGATGTCCCGCTAGTGGACATATATTTTGATGGATTGATGTCTGCTGGAGCTATGAAAGAAGGAGCATGGCTTTGATGTCCGTTGGAGCTCTATAATGGACATATATTTTGGCTTATTTATATTGATCTTTCTTACCACCTCTTGGCTCATACGCATTACCGGTAAATGTAAATTAATGTTGATCATTGTTGGTACAGTTCTTACTTCAATAACTTTTTTATGTCTTACTATGTGAATTTATTTTATAATCTAATGCTATTTATCATTACAAACAAATATGTAAGTTCTGAACTAACACCGATATTGAAATGATCATTTCTTTAGATTTCTTAACTTACTTTGGAATGGGCATGGAATATTTTATTGCATGTGTTTCACCCAAAATAAAAGAAAAAACTTAAGATCACATTTCCACAAATCATTTACGCCCCTTGATGTATTATAGTGGTTTTTGTGTTGTTTTCACATCGTATCCTTAAATATTCCTAGAACTTATTTTTACTGTAACAAATATATGAAATAACTTGATAGAGATTTGTAGAGCACAAGATTGTCAAATTTATGTGTAGCTGAACGGAGCATTCTAGACTGCATCAAGTGTCTATTAGTAGTTTTTCCTCGGATCCTCTATGTTCAATAACTTGTTGGTGGTTATCGTCCTCTTGGTAAAATAAATCTCTTACTACTTTTTGGGATCAAAGACTTAGCTATCGATACAAGCCAGCCCTTTAGATTTTTATGAAACCAATTTTACATGCATGGTACTGATCAGTATCACTTTTTTTGTAAAATATTGTTTGTCTAAATTTTACCTTGATTTGTCTAAAGTTTGGTTTGTAACTTTCGAGTACACTTTTGAATATAAGCAGTCAGGAGAAATAATATTAGTCAGTCAGGAAAGAGGATAAAATATATCCATCGCGGACTGCATGAGCCTGGGCCGCAGAGCACAGTCCGTGACGGTGTCGATCTCGTGGGCCTGACACGGAGCCAATTCCGACCTAAGGAACCAGGTTAGAGTTAGCCTACGTGCTTTATTGCAACAACGGAGAAGACGCTACCTCCTATGATACTGTGATCTGATCGGCAAGTGGATGCACCGTTCACGACTGATCTGATCACGTCCGCCACCCATGGCCGACGAAGAGGGCGTGCCGCGGAGGTGCGCTGTGGGAAGGCACGACGCAGCAGCCTATTGAGGATGCTCTCCTGAAAAGAAAGGCGGAGGAGGAGATCTACAAGATTCTGTTCACCGCCGACGGGGAGACCACCGAGCATCAGGCTGAGGGTGGCAACGATGAGGCAGTTTCAGCTGAGCACCCGGAAGGCTATGAGGATGAGGCCGAACATCGTGTTCGTTATGACGCCGAGTTTTACTTAGACGACGAGGATGATGATTACGACTATGAGGAGGAAGAGTACGATTATGAGCCTCAGTTCAAGGAGCAACGGCCCAAGGACCAAGGTCAGGGCGATGCTGTTAAGCTTCCCGGAGGCGGAAAACCTGAAACCCGATGAGGTGGACGAAGCAGTGGAGAGGGTCCTGGAGCAGTCCAAGCCCAAGTACCACAATGTGGCTGCCCAAGGCAAGATCCGGCTGTTGAGGAAAGACATCGAGCTGGCCGTGGACCAGTGGGAGGATTACATCCGGAAGTACGAGGAGTCTGAAGAAGAACTGGAACAGGAACGGGAACGGTTCCGGGCCATGGTCCGCAAGGAGTTGATCGAGAAGGGCTTCGTCGAGGTCGACGAGGACTACTATGAGAAGAAGGACGAATACGAACGACGGTGTATGCAAATGATCCAGGAAGAATGGGAACAGAAGATGCAGTTCAGGCGCTCTGGTGTTGCCAACTATGAGTGATGCGGTTGATGGCCAATGCCAGCTTGTGTCTGCAGCCATGTTCCTCTCAGTTAGTCGCTTGTGCCCATCTATATATCTATGTTATTGGTACTGTGATGCATCTTATGCTGAACCCAAGTGCTATGTTTTGGCTTTAATATCAGTTATGATCATTGTGCAATTCTGCTTATTTCCTGTTACGATTACAACTAATGTGCCTGTCTGTATACTGTAGAGAGCAAAGATTACTGCTTGTGTTTCCTTTGATGGGAGACTTGGGCACACTTTATTTATTGTGATCTTAGTTTAATCTTCTATCTACCATAGGCTTCTTAAAATAGTTTACAAAATGTTGCATTATGCAGTAGCTGATTTTGCAGGAACTTGGGGATGGCATATTGCTGTTGCTGGCAGTTTGTGTACAAGTTGTGTATGGTTCACTGTCTACTGATATAAGATTCGCTGGGGTTGCAATTTCTTAGCATTTTGTGGTGCTTCCTTTTTTTAAGGTACAATTTACTGTGATCCAACTTATGATGAACCTAAGATATGTTTTGGCTCTAGTAAATTCAACACCAATCATAATTATTATACATCTCTGCATCTTTTCTGTTACGAATGTACGCTACCTCTGCTATTTGACTTGGACCATGACCTCAATGTTTTGAATCTGTCACCACGTGTTCTTTGTGGCCTTTTCCGCTTAGATTTGGGCTCCCTAAGCAAAAGCTGTTACCTTTTGCTGTGCACTAAATGTCGCATTATGCAGTGGCTGATTTGGCAGAAATTTTATGATTGGGATGGTATTTTTAGGGCACCAGTGCAGATTTGGGCAATTTCACTGTCCAGGCTTAGTGGAGTATCTCATGCTTTTCTCCCAGAAGAAATTGTGTTCAAGTTCAGCTCTTGATAACAACATCATGTTCAGATTTGGCAAACATGAGAACAAAAATCTACAAATGACCCATATACTACGGATATAATATGTATCTTCACTGAATCACTCTGGAAAAAAAATTTAAAAAAGGAATAGCCAATCAAATGCATGTGTGTGAATTGTCAATTCTATTTACGGTCTTCATCATGCGTCGTCATTGAAACAGATCTTTTTATCGTCGACGCTTACGGTTTTCAAAGGTATGAACACCATTCCCTCTGTTACTTACATGTCTCATAGATAGATCTTGGCTAGTTGTGGTTATATTCGGTAGGAAAATTTTGGTTTTCTACACACGAACCTCTTCAATTTCTTCCATCATTCCTTTTGCAAATCTACTAGGCCCAATCTGTTATTTCTCGATGATCATGAAGGCCACATGCACAATGTTCTTTCGTTTTCAGGTGGATAGCAAATTGTTCATTTGGTACTTTGCTGCAAGTGGTATACTGTGTTTAATTTGATGTTTTTGTTGTTGTAGATGTATTCTCACACTGGTCTAACCATTTTTCTCTTTAAATTGTGACAATTATACTATGATACTTTCTGATTTTCACATTTTTATTTCATTTACTTTTTGGTATCAATATTTTATATCTTGCCACTGTCCGCTTCTTCCTAGATTTTATTGAAGTAGAAATATTCCATTGTGGGTTTATTCGAAACCTCTCCATCCTACAATGTAACCTCTCCATCTTACAATGTATGGAATATGTAAAATTAATGCATGTACCTATCTAACTTAATGTAAATGGTGAAAAAAATATTGTGTTATGTTTGTTGACATTGAAATATGGAATTTTAGGAGATAATATATTATTATATGTGCATGTGACCATAGATAGTAGGATGCCTTTGATGCTGTATACCTCAAATAATCGTTTGGATCTTACTAGGTATTTTATTCGCTCGGTAAAAGAGATGAATGTTGGCAATGGATTTACTTCGTAAACATTGATTGTTTGATTACTCGGTGTCGTTTCCACGATTAATTTATGTTCTAGTATGATGATGAATCAGACTATAAGGCCATGACAGATTTCAGAGTTTCTGTGTCGTTGAGAATTTAATTCATGTTTTAGTTTCAAACTTTCAATCTATTGGTTACTTTTCTATATATGCTCGTAAATAGATTATTCAGTGCTAGTGAAGACCTTACACTTATGATAGTCCTGATATTTTCCCACCAAATATAGTCTTGTCTAGTGTTCTATATCTGTTCACTTCTTTTATATTTGGGTTTATTTTCCACTTTGACTGGTCTAGTGTTCTATATATGTTCACTTCTTTTATATTTGGATTTATTTCACACGTTGAATTGTGATTTGAACGATGTACTGATGTTTAGCCTAATAATTACTAAGTATTCAGGTTGTTACGCCATTTGTAGTTCCAAAAAAAATTCTGGATTGCGTTAGTTCATCTGTGCTTCAAGTGATAATGGATGAACTGCGATAATATGACAGGAGTTGAACATGTTACCATCTATAAATGTACATACTGCTTATTTTTTGCGTAATCTTGGTTTACTTCGATTACTTTACACACACAGACTGAAATTAATATTGCACCTTCTTCTATGTACTAGGACTGGGTGGCGAATGCGCAGTTTGTAAATGCTAAATGTTTGAGTTTTGAAGAGTTTGAAGCCGTGCTTGATGGAGTCTTGATCGACAAACCAAGGATTGATCAAAAGGTGCTTTATGTCGTATATCATAGTTTGACTCACATGTTCCATCATTAAATTTTATATTGATTCTTCTTGTAGGAGCTAGACGTCTACTTCATACCTAGAGATGATCGTCAGCAGGGAGATGTTGTGCAACTTGTCAGTCATGCAGATTACTAGCTCCATAAGATGGCTCTAACCAGAAAATGTAAGATTAGTGCTGACTTATGCTACAATTAATTAGTTCCTTCTTCTGTATATTCATTTCATGTTAACCATGTCTTTGTGCAGTTTGCTGAGTATGTATGTCCATGGTGAGTGCATATCTCGTGGAGCTGTGTAATGGACATATATTTGGGCATGTTTATACTAAACTTTCTTACTTACTATTTGCTCATATTGCGTCTAAATGTAAATTCCTATCGATCATTATTGATCTATTACTTAACTACTTAAATAATGTTTTTAGGCTGTCAGAATTTACAATCTAATGCATAGGTTACGTAATTTTTGTTCTGTCATAATGGTATTTATCATTACAAACACATTTGCAAGTTATGAACAAGCACCGATTTTGACATGATTCTTACTTAATATTGACATGATTTTTTCTTTACATTTCTTAATTTACTTTTGAATGGGAACGAAATATTTTTATTACACGTATTTCACCCAAAATATAAGCAAAAATTTAATATCACATTTCCAGAAATTATATATGCCCCTTAATGTATTATAGTGGTTTTTGTGTTGTTTTGGCATTGTATCCTTAAATATTCATAGAACTTGGTTTATTTTTACCGTAACAAATCTATGAAATAACTTGGTAGAGATTTGTAGAGCAAAAGATAGTCAAGCTTAGGTGTAGCTGCCCGGAAAATTCTAGACTACATCAAGTGTCTATTAGTAGTTTGTCCTTGGATCATCTATGTTCAATAACTTAATGGTGATTATCGTTCTCTTGGTAAACGGAATCTCTTACTATTTTTTGGAATCAACGAATTAGCTATCCATACGAGCCAACCCTTTAGATTTTTAGGAAACCAATTTGGTATGCATGGGTACCGAGTATCATTTTTTTTGGTTATAACACGTAAGTAATACTGTTTATCTAGATTTTATGTTGATTTGTGTAAACGTTTGTTTGTAACTTTGGACTAAACTTTTGAATATAAGCAGTCAGGAGAAATGATATTAGCGAGCCATTAGTTCATTGGAAAATGACATCATTCAGATTTAACGCTCATTGTTTTCTTAATTTTTTGGTAGAACATTCAGATTCAGAAAGACTCACGGAAACTGGAACACGAAAGAGGAAGAAAAAACCGGGAGATGCTTTGTGTCGCTCGTTAGCGGCGTAACTTCCTGTGCCGCCTACTAGCTTTCTTCCGTGGGCCGGCACAAAGAACGTTTCGATGGCGCTTCAGGTCCAGTTAAGGTGCGCTGCATTTTGTTTCATGTTTTTCTTTTTTGATTATTTTCATTTATTTATCTATTCGAAAAATTGTAAAATAATTTAAACCTATTTTTGAAACACGAATATTTTTTAATGTGAATATTTCCAAAATATGAACTATTTTAAAAATAGGAACATTTTGAAAAAAAGATACAAAAAATGGTTCCAAATTTAAAAATTGTTCCAAAATTGAAAATGGTTCGAAATGGAACCATTTTTAAATTTGGAACCGTTTTAAATTAAGAACCATTTTTTAATTTGAAACCATTTTCAAAATGGAACAATTTTAAATTTAGAATCGTTTTAAAGTCGAAATTATTTTTACATTTGGAACTATTTTAAAAAATTAAACAATTTTCAAAAAACTATTTAAAAGGAACGAAAAAATCTTTATCTTTACCCAATAATAAAAGAAGCAAGGCTGATACGTCTCAAACGTATCTATAATTTCTGATGTTCCATGTTGATATTATACCAATTGTTACATGTTTTATATGCACTTCATAGCATTTTTATGCATTTTCTGGGACTAACCTATTAACAAGATGTCACAGTGCCAGTTCCTGTTTTCTGCTGTTTTTGTATTCCAGAAAAGCTAGTCTAGAAATATTCCCGGAATTGGATGAAACTTGGACAGAACCTCCTATTTTTCCAACACGCACATGGAGTCTAAAGGAGAGACGGAGGGGAGCCAAGAGGCAGCCACACCATGGGGCCGCGCGGCCCCCCTGCCACGCCGTGGGGTGGTGTGGGACCCACGTGCGTCTCCAGCCGCCGCCCTTTCGCCTATTTATTCCTCCCGACGCGAAAACCCTAAATGCCCGAGCCATTATCCACGAAAAGTTCTAGAGACGCCGCCGCCGTCAACCCTAACTCGGGAGGACTCAGAAGCTCTTTCCGGCACCCTGCCGGAGAGGGGAATCATCACCGGAGGGCTCTACATCACCATGCCTGCCTCCAGAATGATGCGTGAGTAGTTCATCCTTGGACTACGGGTCCATGGCAGTAGCTAGATGGTTGTCTATCCACTTTATGCTATCATGTTTAGATCTTGTGAGCTGCCTATCATGATCAAGATCATCTTATTGTAATGCTACATGTTGTGTTTGCTGGGATCCGATGAATATTGAATACTATGTTAAGTTGATTATCAATCTATATTTTATGTTATTTATGATCTTGCATGCTTTCCGTTACTAGTAGATGCTTTGGCCAAGTAGATGCTTGTAACTCCATGCGGTGACCTAGCACACCACTGCATGTTGTAGTGTACAAGTCGTTGATGTAACACGCATGGAAGGACCTCTCCACAAATATTACATCCCTCATAGTAGTACAACAGAAACATAGCCGGTCCAAGGTAACACTATAGGATTACAACACTATTTAATACAAAATCTCGAGAACCTTCTTTACAGATAGAAGTATGTCTCGTGTAAATGAAACATCAAAAAGATGCAAATCATATCACTAAGCTGGATATCAGCTCTATCTCTAATTCCTATTCCACTACTGCTGTTGTCACAGCCATACTCTAATCCATCTGGAATATCTTTATCCAAGTTGTACTCCTTCCAGAATGATGTTGTTTCCTCCATCGGCAGTGTTGTCGTTATATACACCTGGGCAAGGTGGTCGTCATCCTTCTGTCGGTGAATTAGTTGTTGACTCCTTCAAGCTCCACCAAGTAGGTTTGGACTCCTTGTTGAAGACCTCCTCGTTGTCGTCATGGATGTTGATTCCTTGGATGGCTCCAAAAGTCTAAGCAGGGGGTCAACGAGGAAAGGGTGAGCAACACGAGCGTTACTCAGCAAGTTCAAATTATAGGCAATAAGGTGTTTTATGCACTAGCTACTACCATGACCAACGGTCATTGGCATAATGCAAGTTTTGGAAAATATTTTTAGGAAAGGGTCCATTTTATTTTCAGAAAACTATGCTCACAGCCTCCACGGGTCTTTAGTCATCACTTGGGATGCCTTTCCTGCGGCGTTCTGTAGTTCCTTTCGGGAACACGGATGTGACAGCCACAATTTCTTGTTGTTGACTCTGTAGAGCTGCGTAACTTTGCCCATGAGAGAAACCCAGCCTTGTTGCCTTTCCGAGTTGCAATCCTCGTCCATACTTCCATGGTATGGGGCCAGGTGTGAGTCCAAACCCAATCACCGCCCTCTCCGCACAACACATATCCGCCCATTTGTGACGCGGCTGGTAATTAAGACCACTGGCCCGCCACCCTTCCCGAGCTTCTATTCCAGTCACCCCGTCGAGTGGGAAGGTCACGCGCTTCCACGCAGTTGGCCGCCGTAATGGACGCAACCAGGTAATAGCCTGCCGAGGATATGTGAACGAGAGAAGATAAGGCTGACTTTTACCGTCCATAGCAGATCTCATGGTAAACGCTTCAATACGGCGCAAGTATCACTGTGACATTGGTAATTAATCCTAGGTATATACTTTCCCGTACAATGGAACCTCCACCACAACATCAAACCGTGGTTCCATTGCCAGCCAACAATAATATATATTGCAATTCACATCATTCGAAAATAGGTTTTTCTTTTTATGCAGATGATAAATATATAGTATTTTATAAATACTTTGATAAAAATATTTCAACGGACATGCAAGAATGAACTTGCCTGTGGTAGAAATGGCCGTTTAACTCTTCGGGATTTTAGGGTTTGCGGTAAAACCCCGAGTTCTGAAAATAGCAAAGTAATCCTGATAAGGACTATTGAAAAATCTAGCAGCATGCTATTATGCATACTGAAAAACCCCAAGTTGATTTTTGTGTATTTGAATTTGGTGTAAAAATTTATTTAAGTTTGAATATTTTTGATTTAGGATGAGTAACAAGATAGTCTTGGTATAGTTCAAATATTATTTTGAACTTAGTATTTATTTTCCCAGATTATTTTTCTTGAGGAAATAATTTTAAGAAATTATTCCAAAGAATAATCCACTTAAGGATCTTTGGATTTTTAATCAAAGAAATAATTTTCAAAAATTCCTGTTAGTATTTTATTTAAATAGCTTATTTTCTGCTAATATTTGTAGATATTTTTAAAGTATTTTTAGGAATTTATTTGAATTTTAAATTGAGTTTTGATGTTTGAAATTTTATAAATTCTGAAATTTTTGCAAATAGATCCCTGGTCGAACCAGGTCAAAGGAGTGGCTCGGGTCCGGTCAACTGACCGAGCCATTCTTTCTCTCCCTCTCTCGCTCGTGCTCGAGCTCCTCCGACGTCTGTGTCGCCTCTGCCGTCGCCGCCCCACTCCGGCCAACTCCGGCCACCTCCGCCGCCGTGGTTTGGGGCAAAACACTCCCCTCACTCCGCTCTTCCTCCTCACCGGAGGGATTCATGCTCCGCTTCCTCCCGCGGCCGCGCACAACCCAATCCCCTAGTGTTAGGGTTTCGGTGCCGGCGCCGCTCGCCTGCCCCTCTTCTCCGGTGTGCTCACCATGGCTCAGCGCAGGGCTTCGCCCTCTGTGCCGCCGTGGTGCAGTGGCGCTCATCCTCGACCTCCATACGCCGCCTCCAACGGTGGCGCGGGCACTGCCTCGCCGCCGTGGAGCTACGGCCATGGACGCTTAGTAAGAAACTTCTTCTCCTCTCTCTACTCTCTCTAGGTACAACTAGACATGGATTGGTCACGGATGCATTCATTTATTTAGGTACTGGATGAACTGGATATGATTCCTTGATGCATTGCTCTCGGATATGCACTGATTGTTCTCTGTGCATCAAGAATGAGATGAATGGTGATGATCTAGTGTACACAGATCACTCCATGACCTCTGGAATTAATGTTGGGAACCTTTCTTGCTCAATTATGAAGAGAAATGATTTTTAGACTGAATCTTGTGATGATTCTGTCCAAACTGAACTAGAGCATGGTCTAGTAATGTTGTAGGAAATATTTAAGCATAATTTAGACATGTTTTGCTTGCTGTGATGCCTCCATTTGGAGTTACGCAGTAGCCAGCTTGTTTAGATAAGCTTTTTATGTTTTCCTGTGCTTCTTCCATGTGTAAAGATGTGCATAGCTCAGCTAATCCAGCTCTGCTGGTTCACTGGCTTGTGTGATGCTTTGTTAAAAACAAAATAAGAACAGATACTACACTGTTGCCTTTTTCCCTTGCCTCCAATGCTCAAACAAATGCTAAAGCACACAACTTCACTCCCTTTCATCTCTCTGTCCTATTTCTTGCACAAAACAGTAGTTCTCTATGGTGCAATTTATTTTCCTATAGCACCCTACCTTGCAGTGCAAGGCTCTGTTAAGAACAGATGCTAAAATGAACACTCTAGCATGATTCTGTCATTTACAGAACCTGCTTAGCCTCTCACTAGCACTTATGAATCAACCTCTGTTGTAGAGCAGCTAGAGCTACGGAAGAGCTCTGATCTTGATCCAAGGTTCAACCGTCTCCTCCTTGCTGCTTCTTGTGGTTCTACCGTCTCCTCCTTGCTGCTTGACTTTTCCTAGAGTTTAATTAGCTAGCTGAAATGGCTAGTGGTGGATGGATTAGGTGATCTCCATGAGTAGTGCTTGGCTGTGCTTGTTCTTGTGGAAGAACAAATAAAAATGGGTGTGCTGATGGTTGTATAATGTGTGAGTTATGGTTGCTGTGAATTGTGTGTGCTGCTGCCTGCTTCTTGAAAATGTCTTGGTGGCAAATGAATTTGCTAGGATGGTTGTGGTGCTGTTTATAAACTACAGGATGGTTGTTGTGGTGGTGACACACAACTAGGTGACTCCTCATTTGCATTGGTGAGGAAGGTGCTTGGTTGTCAAGCTCTCATGCTTGGGCATTCCTTAGGGTTCAAGTAATGTGAGATATTTTGCTTGTGGATAACTCTCCTATGTGGCAAGCTTATCCATCCCAAGCTTGGTCTTATCTCGTTGTGGGATTTATTCTTGAGCAAGACAAGTGGTAATTGTCACTAGATGGACTTGTGGGCTGATTCTCCTATGTGGTCTTATGAATTATTAGTGGCTTTGCAAGTTATGGGTGGTGATCATGTGGGCTTTTCACTTTCAGATTTGTGGGCTTTATAATTAACTCTCTTTCTTCCTTGGTAATTAATACCATTGGAGAAATATTTTTATGTGGGCTTTCTTTCATGAACTTCACTAGATTAGAGGGATTGACTAATTGCCTTTGTTGCCTGAGATGATAATTATGGATCAGTGTTGCCTTTTGTCCCTTCTCATTTTTGGATCAATGTTGCCTGTATATCTTGTTCAAATGGATCATGTCCCTTGTTGCCTTCTTGTTGCCTAGTCGATCCATGTTGCCTCAAATGGTCCAAATTGATCCACAAGTTCCTATTGTTGCCTAGGATAGAGTTGATCCCTCTAGTCACCAATTGCATACTAGGACAAGTTCCTAACATCCATTAGTTAAGTTCCAACATCAAATTGCCTCACCCTTGTGATGAAGGCAAACATTTTAATCTTACACAACCATTTGTTTGTCTTTGTTGTTTATTTTGCAGGAAATGAAGAATAATAAGATAGAATATAAGATGATCAAGATGATGATGAGAAGATCAAAATTTAGTTTAGGAATTTTCTTTCTTGTTGGATGAGATATGTACTTATTCGATTAAAGTTGTTATATTCATTTACTCATTTAAATTCCACTTGTAAGGTTTGATCTTGTGTCCATTTCCAATTGTTGTATCTAAATAAACTTTGGACATTGATTTCGAGTTTGTATTTGAGATGAATGTAATATGAGATGATGTATATAAGATGTTAACTGAAATGATTTTATATGAGATGCTCATTAGATGTGTTTATATATACTTTGGTCATTCATTTGAAATTGATACTTTTATGTGTGGAGAAGGATATGATAAAATGATGTAGGAAATGGTGGTGTATGAATTCTTATAAGTTCATGTGTGAAATAATGTTTGGATAAATATATCCTTGTATGATCTTGGATGTGTGGATGATATGGAGCATTTGTGATTTATATTCTATTTGATTTCTAAGCTTATGATATTAGTGAATTGTGTTCAAAGTGTTGTTATTTAGAAAAGGTCATGTCAAAGTTCATAGCACTCAACAAGATGATATAAATCTAAACTCATCGAGTCGAGAGAAACATCGATCCCTTTATCTCGTTTCTTATTCGCGCCAAAATTTCCCGCATTTTCAGATGCATGCTATGCAAATGCACATATTCTATTTTTTACCCTTTCGACTCTCTAAACTGTGGGGTATTACATCCTCTCCCCCTAAAACTAAACTTCGTCCCGAAGTTTCGATTCTCTCACGTATAGTAAGGTAGAAAAAACTTCTGCAGATATTGATTCTCTCTCAAATTCCATTCTGACGTGGACGTATATTTGGTTAATCCTTTGTACAAAATCCTTCTGTACATCCTCCATTGCTTCATACTTCCATCTGTCAACCGTCATCGATTATTTGATAAATTCCAAGAATCTTTCTACTCTTTCATGTCTCTCAGATTGGCCATTTCAGACATTCTTGCATTATCCCTAGCTTTATGGCCTTCTGTCGAAGATCCTTTTCTACATCCTTATATGCTCTCCGGGTGGTATACTTACTTATAACCATGAGCTTAAGATAGCCCTACCTCTAGGGGTAAAGCTCATCTCCTTTTGCTCGAGAATATGAGGTAATCATTCTTAACATGTCTTATAGATCGTAGTTTGGCCTTAACAGTTTGCTTCCTCCGAATATATTAGACCCTTCATTTATCCAACTATGATGATTCTATCTTCTCTTCACTCAATCATAATTAGAGTTACAAATCCTTCTGGTATATATCAATCCCCTGGGATCCTGGTACTAATATATATCAATCCCCTTGGATCCTGGTACTAATATGATAGACTTTCTCATCCTTGAAGTATACTCTCGTTTATTCAATCTTCTTTACATCCTCTAGTCATAGCTCCTATGACCATTAGATTCCTTGTGATTTTTACCTCCAAATCTCGACTGGCTCTTTAACTTTAGGATCTTGTAAAGTTTTTTTTTTGACAATGCTCATCTCTCTCGCATAACTTCAAGAGCATTAGAAATCAATTCAGCACTATCTCGGTAAAGGCATTCCTTCTAAACTGTGTGTTGGCTTCTTCAAGGTACTGTCCAGTACGCTTGTTCACTCTCCCCCTTGGAATTCCCTAAGACTTCCTTCGTTCTGATCTTATGTTACTCAAGTTTCACTCAGTCAGTTCCATTCAGTCGACTTCATAATCCACCTTTCTGATCATACTTCCACTGTATTGGACTCTTGGTCTCACGAAGAACACGTGGTATATCCACCATGTTGTGAATACCCAGTATTGTCCTCCGGTAGAGTATGTATTAATTACTACTTTATATCCAACAGTTTCCCAAAGAATACGTGGTATATCCACCATATTGTGAACAACCAAGGCGATTCTCCGATAAATTGGATACCGACTTTGGCTAGCATTCCATTTGGCTCATCCAATGGTCTCAAGAAAAGAATCACACACCTAACTTGTGCGTGAGATGATATCTTAAATTCAAACTTGAATAGGATGTTGGTTAACAATGTAACTTTCAGATGACGTATCATCTCCTTCATGTGTGATACTACAGACTGATTTCATACAGTCCTGACTTGTTTGACCATGTAACTCAGTAATCTCGCCTTGTTGTGTCCTCCATCATCCGAGTGGTTAGCTCTAAGAGGTCAGTCCTCTTGATAATACATATTTCTCCACCGTTCTCATATATGGACTCTAACTTTGGTACTTCATCATGATATGTTTGAGGTACCCTCATCCAAATTGGTCCATCTCCTTGGGTTGTCGACAATTCATGACAAAACAAACTCTTCTCTCCTGGTCCTAATCTTCTCTTGAAAATTCGACTCTGTAGTTGCACTTCTTGACATGGTTGATATGTCATATTTTTACCCTTTTGACAACGTGCTTCCATCCAACTACTTCACTTCCGTCATCCCTTTCTCACTTATCATCATTTGTCGGATGACTTTCGCATCCACTCCTTCTTGTAATATGTTTGTATATCCAACACAAATTTTTCCTTATATATATATCCAAGTTCTAATCACGAACTCTTGTTTGGCAGTTAATTTCACCGCTTCCATCTCTAGTAATGCCTCTCAATAGACGATCAACTTTTCCTTTATTCCGTTAGAACTAGAAATATCCATGTTCTTCCAGTCTTCATACGCCTTTGTCATCATCCTTATAATACTTTTAGACTCCTAAGTTCTGCTAAACTCATTCTCAAACTCCCTTTAACTAGTAGCAATACCTCTTTATTGCTCCAACAATAACTTCTTCCACCAAGTTATGACAACCTCATATGTATCCTCCATATTTTCTTTCTTACTTCTTGATGTTGGACTTCCATGGAAAAACTTCATGGCTTTATATGCAAACACTCCACAATTCTACTTCATGAACATGTCTTCTCATGTAGCTTTCCTTGCATCATCTTCGGTAGATCTTCGTCCCATTTGTGGTGATACTCTTACTTGGACTTACTTCATTCCTCCTCTAGGCACTGGTAAAACATGTCTCCAGATCCAAATATGACGTGACACTCTCCACATTTCATATTCGTAGCTTTATTGACTTCTGTCTTCTAGACTTCCTTCTCTTCATGAGCTTTCTTTGCTGCCTCACCTTGATAATAACTCGTCTCTCCCTCACACTAACTCTAACTCTAACTACCTCTAGATTAGTAACATCAAGAAAAGAACTCAATGTGACAATCATGCCATTGTACATCAAATTCTAACTTCATGTACCAACCTAGCCAATCAAAAATCCAATAAGATCCAATAAAATCCGAATACAGTTATATAGCAATCATGCAACATAAGCCCGTAAAGTAAATAGTACTTTGAGTAAAAACATCTCAAAAGTACCCAGGCTTAGATGCTATACACTATAAGATAGGATTATATCACCTTATAGTCCTATTCTAACAACTCTTTGACTCAGTGGTTACCCAATTGCCCATTTGCAAAGGGATAAACTAAGACAAAGTACTCATAGAGTAGTTGTGGGCTGGCTGGTTTCGTAGAGAACTAAACACCGTGTAAATTGAATCTTCCATCAGACTTGAACAAACGTCTCTTGACATCTCTAGATCCTTCATGCAGTTACTGATTGTACACCATAAGTAGTATTGTAGCTTCCTTCCTTGTTTATGCCATTTCCTAATACTTAACAACCTATACTATACTCTAGTTGATTCACTCTAGAAGTGAATCATTAGGGTATTGGCATACTTTCCCTAGTTGATTGTAGATGATGCTTCATTATCCTCAAACACCTCCCGACTTCATCCTTCACACACTTACGATAGGGTTCTACTTCATCATATGTCTTCTCATATAGGATGGTGTTATCAATGATACCATATGAGTAACATTGACATGGGTATAACTCTACTTGGTACATCAACTCATACACGACAGTCTTAGACTGATCATACCAAATTGAAAAGTAATCAGACAGATGAGTATTATACCTATAGAATAGTAAATAAGAATATCTACTCCAGTGGATAAGAAATAGTTTATACAATTATGACAGTATTATTCGCAAGTGAATAACCATCATAGTTGTAGAAATATAGAGTTTAGATATACAAGATAACTTCCTATAGTCTTACCAACCTACAAGTCTCCTAAAAGGGTTTTAATCCTAAGGTCGTTTTGCTCTGATACCATCTGCGGTGACCTAGCACACCACTACATGTTGTAGTGTACAAGTCGTTGATGTAACACGCACGGAAGGACCTCTCCGCAAATATTACATCCCTCAGAGTAGTACAACAGAAACATAGCCGGTCCAAGGTAACACTATAGGATTACAACACCATTCAATACAAAGTCTCGAGAACCTTCTTTACAGATAGAAGTAGGTCTCGTGCAAATGAAACATCAAAAAAGATGCAAATCATATCACTAAGCTGGATATCAGCTCTATCTCTAATTCCTATTCCACTACTGCTGTTGTCACAGCCATACTCTAATCCATCTGGAATATCTTTATCCAAGTTCTACTCCTTCCAGAATGATGTTGTTTCCTCCATCGGCAGTGTTGTCGTTATATACACCTGGGCAAGGTGGTCGTCATCCTTCTGTCGGTGAATTAGTTGTTGACTCCTTCAAGCTCCACCAAGTAGGTTTGGACTCCTTGTTGAAGACCTCCTCGTTGTCGTCATGGATGTTGATTCCTTGGATGGCTCCAAAAGTCTAAGCAGGGGGTCAACGAGGAAAGGGTGAGCAACACGAGCGTTACTCAGCAAGTTCAAATTATAGGCAATAAGGTGTTTTATGCACTAGCTACTACCATGACCAACGGTCATTGGCATAATGCAAGTTTTGGAAAATAGTTTTAGGAAAGGGTCCATTTTATTTTCAGAAAACTATGCTCACAGCCTCCACGGGTCTTTAGTCATCACTTGGGATGCCTTTCCCGCGGCGTTCTGTAGTTCCTTCCAGGAACACGGATGTGATAGCCACAATTTCTTGTTGTTGACTCTGCAGAGCTGCGTAACTTTGCCCATGAGAGAAACCCAGCCTTGTTGCCTTTCCGAGTTGCAATCCTCGTCCATACTTCCATGGTATGGGGCCAGGTGTGAGTCCAAACCCAATCACCGCCCTCTCCGCACAACACATATCCGCCCATTTGTGACGCGGCTGGTAATTAAGACCACTGGCCCGCCACCCTTCCCGAGCTTCTATTCCAGTCACCCCGTCGAGTGGGAAGGTCACGCGCTTCCACGCAGTTGGCCGCCGCAACGGACGCAACCAGGTAATAGCCTGCCGAGGATATGTGAACGAGAGAAGATAAGGCTGACTTTTACCGTCCATAGCAGATCTCATGGTAAACGCTTCAATACGGCGCAAGGATCACTGTGACATTGGTAATTAATCCTAGGTATATACTTTCCCGTACAATGGAACCTCCACCACAACATCAAACCGTGGTTCCATTGCCACCCAACAATAATATATATTGCAATTCACATCATTCAAAAATAGGTTTTTCTTTTTATGCAGATGATAAATATATAGTATTTTATAAATACTTTGATAAAAATATTTCACCGGACATGCAAGAATGAACTTGCCTGCGGTAGAAATGGCCGTTCAACTCTTCGGGATTTTAGGGTTTGCGGTAAAACCCCGAGTTCTGGAAATAGCAAAGTAATCCTGATAAGGACTACTGAAAAATCTAGCAGCATGCTATTATGCATAATCATGATATGCATCGCCACCCCAAAATACCCAAGTTGCGGACTTAAGATTTTTCAAGTGCTTTAGGGTTTTTAATTATTTAAAGAATTTGACAACAATTTTCATGAGGAATAAATTTTAAGTGATTAAATTGAAATAGTTCAATATAATTGAACTTCAAGACTTTATTTTCCCATATTATTTTCTTTTAAGAAAAAAGTTTTTGAAAAAGAATTTCAAGTCATTTTCACTTAAGGATCCTTGAATTTTTCATCTACAAAATGTTTTTCAAAACTTCAAATAAAACTTATATAAAAATTCCTCATATTTTGTAGAGTATGTTGCATATTTTTAGTTGATTTTTGTGTATTTGAATTCGGTGTATAAATTCATTTAAGTTTGAATATTTTTGATTTAGGATGAGTAACAAGATAGTCTTGGTATAGTTCAAATATTATTTTGAACTTAGTATTTATTTTCCCACATTATTTTTCTTGAGGAAATAATTTTAAGAAATTATTCCAAAGAATAATCCACTTAAGGATCTTTGGATTTTTAATCAAAGAAATAATTTTCAAAAATTCCTGTTAGTATTTTATTTAAATAGCTTATTTTCTGCTAATATTTGTAGATATTTTTAAAGTATTTTTAGGAATTTATTTGAATTTTAAATTGAGTTTTGAAGTTTGAAATTTTATAAATTTTGAAATTTTTGCAAATAGATCCCTGGTCGAACCAGGTCAAAGGAGTGGCTCGGGTCCGGTCAACTGACCGAGCCATTCTTTCTCTCCCTCTCTCGCTCGTGCTCGAGCTCCTCCGACGTCCGTGTCACCTCTGCCGTCGCCGCCCCACTCCGGCCAACTCCGGCCACCTCCGCCGCCGTGGTTTGGGGCAAAACACTCCCCTCACTCCGCTCTTCCTCCTCACCGGAGGGATTCGTGCTCCGCTTCCTCCCGCGGCCACGCACAACCCAATCCCTTAGGGTTAGGGTTTCGGTACCGGTGCCGCTCGCCTGCCCCTCTTCTCCGGTGTGCCCACCATGGCTCGGCGCAGGGCTTCGCCCTCTGTGCCGCCGTGGTGCGGTGGTGCTCATCCTCGACCTCCATACGCCCCCTCCAACGGTAGCGTGGGCACTGCCTCGCCGCCGTGGAGCTATGGCCATGGACGCTTTGTAAGAAACTTCTTCTCCTCTCTCTACTCTCTCTAGGAACAACTAGACATGGATTGGTCACGGATGCATTCATTTGTTTAGGTACTGGATGAACTGGATATGATTCCTTGATGCATTGCTCTCGGATATGCACTGATTGTTCTCTGTGCATCAAGAATGAGATGAACACTAGTAGGAAAAGGCCTTTTAGTGGCGCACCAAAAAGCCTTTCTGTGGCGCATGGTGGGTGCGCCACTAAATCCTCGCCACAAAAATATTATTTCTGTGGCGCACGGCCCATGCGCCACAGAAAAGTGCAAGATTCTGTGGCGCACCCCCAAGTGCATGCGCCACAGTAATATTTCTGTGGCGCACCCCACTACCATGCGCCACAATTTTTTTTTTGAATTTCAAAAAAAGGGCGGCCAGATCTAGATCTGGATCTAGATCTGGCCGCCGGAATTTCGCCGAAATTTTGAAATTTCGCCGGAATGTGGCCGGAGCTCGTCGGAGGCCATGGTGCCCGTGGCCATGGCCGTAGGTGGCTTGGCCGGAGGTGGGTGGAGGATGGGGGTTGCCAGAGATGGTGGAGGAGGAGAAGGATGTCGTCGGAGGAGGTCGCCGGGGTGGAGGAGGAGGTGGAGGTCACCGTCACCGGAGGTGGAGGTGAAGGTCGCCGTCGTCATCGCCGGAGGTGGAGGTGGTGGAGGAGGTCGTCGTCGCCGTAGGTGGTGGAGGAGGTCACCGTCGCCGGAGGTGGAGGAGGTCGCCGGGTTGGTGGATAAGGACACCGGAGGTGGAGGTGGAGGAGGAGAGAAGAAGTGGAGGAGAGGAGAGGAGAAGTGGAGGAGAAGTGGAGGAGGGAGGAGAAAGGGAGAGGAGAAGTGGTGGAGAGGATAAGTGGAGGAGAGGAGAAGTGGAGGAGAGAAGGAGATAAGGGGAAAATAGAGGGAGAAGGAGGGCTTGGGCGGGATTCAAAATTCGAATCCTGCCAAACAATTCTGTGGCGCATCCCTAGTCATGCGCCACAGAAAATTTTTTTCCAATTTTTTTTATTTTTTTGATTTTGTAGAAAAAAATCTTCTTTTTGAAATAACTTTTTACTCTTTTCGAATTTCCCGATTCTGAGAAAAGTTCAGCGGGTAAACCCGCATGAAATCGAGCTCCTTTTTCGACATCGTATGCAAAAGTTATGCCCCTGCAAAGTTTTTTTTTCTGTTTTTGGCAAAAAAGGTCAAAATTCATATTTCAAAATTTCTATACCAACTAGACACTAAAACGAAACTACATGTCAAAGGATTTTATTTTTTGAAATTTTTATCATTTTCTTTTCTTGTTTACATAACTGAAAAGGCGATCCACGGGGGGGGGGGGGGAGGCATGCGTGAGACAGAAAAAAAATATCTATGGCGCACCCACCTCCAGGCGGCACAGAAATGTGACTTTCAGTGGCGCACCAGGCTACATGCGCCACAGAAATGTCACTTTCTGTGGCGCACCAGGCCATGTGCGCCATAGAAAGTCACATTTCTGTGGCGCACACTCCCCATGCGCCACAGAAAGTCACCTTCTGTGGCGCACATGGCAAGGTGCGCCACAGAAAGTGACATTTCTGTGTCGCATGTGGCCTGGTGCGCCACAGAATTTTTTTTGTGGCGCATGGATACTTGGTGCGCCACAAAAAGGGATCCACAGAAGGGCACTTCCCTACTAGTGGAATGGTGATGATCTAGTGTACACAGATCACTCCATGACCTCTGGAATTAATGTTGGGAACCTTTCTTGCTCAATTATGAAGAGAAATGATTTTTAGACTGAATCTTGTGACGATTCTATCCAAACTAAACTAGAGCATGGTCTAGTAATGATGTAGGAAATATTTAAGCATAATTTAGACATGTTTTGCTTGCTGTGATGCCTCCATTTGGAGTTACACAGTAGCTAGCTTGTTTTGATAAGATTTTTATGTTTTCCTGTGCTTCTTCCATGTGTAAAGATGTGCATAGCTCAGCTAATCCAAAGCTCCAAAGCACTGTTGCCTCCATGGTGCTTCTTCCATGGTTCACTGGCTTGTGTGATGCTTTGTTAAAAACAAAATAAGAACAGATACTACACTGTTGCCTTTTTCCCTTGCCTCCAAAGCTCAAACAAATGCTAAAGCACACAACTTCACTCCCTTTCATCTCTCTGTCCTATTTCTTGCACAAAACATAAGTTCTCTATGGTGCAATTTATTTTCCTATAGCACCCTACCTTGCAGTGCAAGGCTCTGTTAAGAACAGATGCTAAAATGAACACTCTAGCATGATTCTGTCATTTACAGAACCTGCTTAGCCTCTCACTAGCACTTATGAATCAACCTCTGTTGTAGAGCAGCTAGAGCTACGGAAGAGCTCTGATCTTGCTCCAAGGTTCAACCGTCTCCTCCTTGCTGCTTCTTGTGGTTCTACCGTCTCCTCCTTGCTGCTTGACTTTTCCTAGAGTTTAATTAGCTAGCTGAAATGGCTAGTGGTGGATGGATTAGGTGATCTCCATGAGTAGTGCTTGGTTGTGCTTGTTCTTGTGGAAGAACAAATAAAAATGGGTGTGCTGATGGTTGTATAATGTGTGAGTTGTGGTTGCTGTGAATTGTGTGTGCTGCTGGCTACTTCTTGAAAATGTCTTGGTGGCAAATGAATTTGCTAGATGGTTGTGGTGCTGTTTATAAAATACTGGCTGGTTGTTGTGGTGGTGACACACAACTAGGTGACTCCTCCTTTGCATTGGTGAGTAAGGTGCTTGGTTGTCAAGCTCTCATGCTTGGGCATTCCTTGGGGTTCAAATAATGTGAGATATTTTGCTTGTGGATAACTCTCCTATGTGGCAAGCTTATCCATCCCAAGCTTGGTCTTATCTCCTTGTGGGATTTATTCTTGAGCAAGACAAGTGGTAATTGTCACTAGATGGACTTGTGGGCTGATTCTCCTATGTGGACTTATGAATTATTAGTGGCTTTGCAAGTTATGGGTGGTGATCATGTGGGCTTTTCACTTTCAGATTTGTGGGCTTTATAATTAACTCTCTTTCTTCCTTGGTAATTAATACCATTGGAGAGATATTTTTATGTGGGCTTTCTTTCATGAACTTCACTAGATTAGAGGGATTGACTAATTGCCTTTGTTGCCTAAGATGATAATTATGGATCAGTGTTGCCTTTTGTCCCTTCTCATTTTTGGATCAATGTTGCCTGTATATCTTGTTCAAATGGATCATGTCCCTTGTTGCCTTCTTGTTGCCTAGTCGATCCATGTTGCCTCAAATGGTCCAAATTGATCCACAAGTTCCTATTATTGCCTAGGATAGAGTTGATCCCTTTAGTCACCAATTGGATACTAGGACAAGTTCCTAACATCCATTAGTTAAGTTCCAACATCAAATTGCCTCACCCTTGTGGTGAAGGCAAACATTTTAATCTTACACAACCATTTGTTTGTCTTTGTTGTTTATTTTGCAGGAAATGAAGAATAATAAGATAGAAGATAAGATGATCAAGATGATGATGAGAAGATCAAAATTTAGTTTAGGAATTTTCTTTCTTGTTGGATGAGATATGTACTTATTCGATTAAAGTTGTTATATTCATTTACTCATTTAAATTCCACTTGTAAGGTTTGATCTTGTGTCCATTTCCAATTGTTGTATCTAAATAAACTTTGGACATTGATTTCGAGTTTGTATTTGAGATGATGTATATAAGATGTTAATTGAAATGATTTTATATGAGATGATCATTAGATGTGTTTATATATACTTTGGTCATTCATTTGAAATTGATAGTTTTATGTGTGGAGAAGCATATGATAAAATGATGTAGGAAATGGTGGTGTATGAATTCTTATAAGTTCATGTGTGAAATAATGTTTGGATAAATGTATCCTTGTATGATCTTGGATGTGTGGATGATATGGAGCATTTGTGATTTATATTCTATTTGATTTCTAAGCTTATGATATTAGTGAATTGTGTTCAAAGTGTTGTTATTTAGAAAAGGTCATGTCAAAGTTCATAGCACTCAACAAGATGATCTAAATCTAAACTCATCGAGTCGAGAGAAACATCGATCCCTTTGTCTCGTTTCTTATTCGCGCCAAAATTTCCCGCATTTTCAGATGCATGCTATGCAAATGCACATATTCTATTTTTTACCCTTTCGACTCTCTAAACTGTGGGGTATTACACTCCAAGAGTGAGTATTTATGCTAGATAGTGGGTTCAAGCCTCCGGTAATCTAGGAGAGTGACAATAACTTCTAAGATTGTGGATGTGTTGTTGCCACTAGGGATAAAATAACCGATGCTTAGCTTAAGGGTGCGCCGTTAGGTCTAATGCATTTGTTTACATTACGCACATTACTTAATGCAATTATCCGTTGCTTGCAACTTAATACCAACGGGGAACTCGGATGACAACCTGGCGGTGGATTATTAGTCATAGACGCTGTTGGATAACGGTCTATGTATTTTGTCGTAATGCCCACATGAATATCATAGTAATCATCATGTCATATATATGCATTGTCATGCGCTCAATATTTTGTCAATTGCCCAGCTGTAATTTGTTCACCCAGCATGTTAGTTATCTTTTATGGAGAGACACCACTAGTGAACTGTGGACCCCGGTCCATTCTTTTACACTGATAATACAACCAACTGCAAACATTGTTCCTTTTCATTCTCTGCAATTTACTACTGTTTTCCACACCATACGTTTAATCCTTTGTTTTCAGCAAGCCGGTGAGATTGACAACCTCACTGTTTCGTTGGGGCAAAGTAGTTTGATTGTGTTGTGTGCAGGTTCCACGTCAGCGCGCCACTGACAACCTTCAGAAGTGATTTCTTGCTCCTACTGGTTCGATTAAACCTTGGTTTCATACTGAGGGAAACTGCTGCTACACTGCTTCATACCTTCCTCTTGGGGTCTCCCAACGAACGTGTGATCCACGTCATCAAGCTTTTTCTGGCGCCGTTGCCGGGGAGCAAGAGGATTTCTGCAAGGGGAGTTTCACGCTTCCAATCTCTTTACTTTGTTATTGTCTTGCTTAGTTTATTTTTATTTGTCTTGTTTGCTTTATTTATCAAAAACACAAAAAATTAGTTACTTGCATTTACCTTATTTCGGTTTACTTTCTTTTTATTTCATCATGCTTCTCCCTAAGTTTACTTTAAAAGATATACCGGTGGGAAGTGGGTCTATCATTGGAAGAGATAACATTGAAGAATTCTTTAGTCATGTTAGTAGACTTAAAGATTTTGAAGACAGATCCTTGGTAGAACTTGCCCCTAATTATGAAATTGCTGCTGCCTCTTTGGTTCACATGTTGGAAGCTAGGTTTGTTAATCTTAATCCTATAATGCAGCAAATGTTTCTTAAACTTCATGATATGAAAGAGGGTGAAAAGAAAGATTTTGTTTTAGAAACTCTTCTTAAAGAATTTGGTGATGTTGCTGGGGAGGCTAGAAAAGTTTTCATTCGTTATAAGATGCTTGGCTATTTTATTGATATTGCTAATACACTTGAGAAGCTTGAAAAAGATAGGCTTAAGTACACTAATGAACCCAATTATGAGGGAGAAGTCAAAATACCAATACCTTTTAAGCTTGTAGGAATGCATGAGGCACTAGAAAAGAATTTTGATTGGATTGTTCCTGAAAATTTATTTGATGAGGATAGTGTGCCTAAAAGTAATGAAAGAGGAGTTTCTGAAACTTATATAGATAAGATACAATGCATTGTTGAGAAAACTTCCAACCTTTCTTTGATGCTTCATCACTTGGAAACACTTGATTCTTACTTTCTGCGCCTAGCTGAAAGGCGTTAAAGAAAAGCGCTTATGGGAGACAACCCATTATTTTATTTCTGCAATTTTTCTTTTCTTTTTGAGTCAAGGAGTTGTTTACTTCTGTAACAATTCCTTTGTATCTTTATTTTATCGCATTGTTGTGCCAAGTATTGCCTCTAATAGGAAGATGATGCTAGATTTGGATTTCTGCGCAGGAACAGATTTCTGCTGTTCACCGTTTTATTCTGTAAAATCACAGAAAAATTATTTAAATCTGCAAATTTTTGTGCGTGATCCTCAGATATGTACGCATCTTTCGTTAGTTTAAAGTTTTTCGATCTGAGCAACGTAAGTGCCTCGAAAAAATTCGTCTTTACAGACTGTTCTGTTTAGACAGATTCTGTCTTTTATTTTTCGCATTCTCTCTTTTACTAGTGTTGAGTGGAATTCTTTTTTAGGGTGAAGAGCTTCACATAACATCAGTGGCAGTAGTTAATGTTAAAAGTAACGGTCATGTTTGTGTCCTTATAGAACATGTGAGTTTTTGATTGTGCACTAACCCTCTAATGAGAATTACTCTGAGTTTGGTGTGGCGGAAGTTTTCAAGGGTCAAGAGAGAAGGATGATATAATGTGATCAAGAAGAGTGAAGAGCTTAAGCTTGGGGATGCTCCCATGGATCACCCCAGCATATTTCAAGAAGACTCAAGCGTCTAAGCTTGGGGATGCCCAAGGCATCCCCTTCTTCATCAGCAACTTATCAGGTCATCTCTAGTGAAACTATATTTTAATTCTTTCACATCATATGTGCTTTACTTGGAGCGTCTGTGTGCTTTTATTTTCAGTATTTTATTTTTCTTATGGTCAACTTGATTGGACCCAGCATTCTTGATTGGGAGAGAGACACGCTCCGCTTTTTCATATGAATACTCCTATTCTTCACTTATACTTGTTGAGTATTCTTATCTAGCTATTGCTATGCTTTTAGCTCCTGTTTTGCATGCATCTCTTATTCAGAGCTGTTAGTTCTTTTAAAGAAAGTACTCTCTTGCTTCACTTATAATTGTTTGGAGAGTTTATGTTGAAATAAATTGATTGGTGTTTGGTTGGAACAGAAAATGTTGCATGTGGTAGATGGTATAATGGAAAAAGCTTACATATTCTTGTAGATCACTGTATTGGATAATTTGATACTTGTCAATTGTTTTGAGTTATCAAGTAGTTCATGTTTAAGCTTTTGTATCATGTAGTTAAAACCTATTAATGAAGAACTACCGTAAAGCTCGTTGAAATTTGGTTTGCATGATTGGTATCTCTAAGGTCTAGATATTTTCTAGTAAAAGGGTTTGGTTAACAAGGAAGACAGTGTAGAGTCTTATAATGCTTGCAATATGTTTTCATATAAGTCTTGCTGTGTCGGTTGATATCCTGTGTTTGCTTCAAATAACCTTGCTAGCCTAAACTCTGTACTGAGAGGGAATGCTTCTCGTGCATCCAAAACCTTGAGCCAAAATCCATGCCATCTGTGTCCACCATAACTACCTATATGTGGTATTTCCTTGCCATTCCAAGTAAAATTTTCATGTGCTACCTTTAAACTATTCAAACTTTATTACTCCTATTTTGTGTCAATGTTTACCAAGCTCATGAGGACGGGGTGGATGTCTTTATGTCAACTGTCAAACAGACTTTACCACCGGACTAGCGGCATATACATCCGCTTATCCATTAATTTTGCAAAAAGAGCTGGCAAATGGGGTGCCCAGTCCCAATTAATTACAACTTTAACCGCTTAATTCTCTTCACATTTTTGCCCTGATTTATCAGTCAAGCAATGACAAACAGTGAAATATCTGCATGTGTAAACAAAAGAGAAAGAGGGATGATCTGCCTTGCTGGTAGAAATAACGTCCTTCATGGGAGCCGCTCTTAAAAGTCTGGTTGGCAGGGGTCATATTGTACTTTCCATTTTCTGATTCGTTGACAATTAACAAACACCTCTCAAAACTTATTTTTACTCTCTATATGATTTCAAAAACTTAAAAAGCTCTAGCACATGATTTAATCCCTGCTTCCCTCTGCGAAGGGCCTTTCTTTTACTTTTATGTTGAGTCAGTTTTCCTACTTCTTTCTATCTTAGAAGCAAACACTAGTGTCAACTTTGGTGCAACAATTTTTATATGCTTGTATATTGCACTTATTATATTGCTTTGTGTTGACAAATATCCATGAGATATATATGTTGAAAGTTGAAAGCAATTGCTGAAGCTTAAATCTTCCTTTGTGTTGGTTAAATACCTTTTACTTAGAATCTATTGCTTTATGAGTTAACTCTTATGCAAAACTCTTTGATGCTTGTCTCGAAAGTACTATTCATGAAAAGTTTTTGCTTATATGATTCAGTTGTTTGCTCATTATCTACTTGCTAGCAAACTATAGACCATTGACCTGGATCACTTCATTCATAACATGTGCTTTACAATACTATTTGATCAAGATTATGATTGTAGCATGTCACCTCAGAAATTATTTTGTTTTTATCGTTTTACCTACTCGAGGACGAGTAGAACTAAGCTTGGGGATGCTTGATACGTCTCAAACGTATCTATAATTTCTGATGTTCCATGTTGATATTATACCAATTGTTACATGTTTTATATACACTTCATAGCATTTTTATGCATTTTCTGGGACTAACCTATTAACAAGATGGCACAGTGCCAGCTTGGGGAGGGCTCTACATCACCATGCCTGCCTCCAGAATGATGCGTGAGTAGTTCATCCTTGGACTACGGGTCCATGACAGTAGCTAGATGGTTGTCTCTCCACTTTATGCTATCATGTTTAGATCTTGTGAGCTGCCTATCATGATCAAGATCATCTTATTGTAATGCTACATGTTGTGTTTGCTGGGATCCGATGAATATTGAATACTATGTCAAGTTGATTATCAATATATCTTTTATGTTATTTATGATCTTGCATGCTTTCCGTTACTAGTAGATGCTTTGGCCAAGTAGATGTTTGTAACTCCAAGAGTGAGTATTTATGCTAGATAGTGGGTTCATGTCTCGGTAATCTGGGAGAGTGACAATAACTTCTAAGATCGTGGATGTGCTGTTGCCACTAGGGATAAAATAACCGATGCTTAGCTTAAGGGTGCGCCGTTAAGTCTAATGCATTTGTTTACATTACGCACATTACTTAATGCAATTATTTGTTGCTTACAACTTAATACCAACGAGGAACTCGGATGACAACCTGACGGTAGATTATTAGTCATAGACGCTGTTGGATAACGGTCTATATATTTTGTCGTAATGCCCACATGAATATCATTGTCATGCACTCAATATTTTGTCAATTGCCCAGCTGTAATTTGTTCATCCAGCATTTTAGTTATCTTTTATGGAGAGACACCACTAGTGAACTATGGACCCCGGTCCATTCTTTTACACTGATAATACAACCAACTGCAAACATTGTTCATTTTCATTCTCTGCAATTTACTACTGTTTTCCACACCATACGTTTAATCATTTGTATTCAGCAAGCCGGTGAGATTGACAACCTCACTGTTTCGTTGGGGCAAAATAGTTTGAATGTGTTGTGTGCAGGTTCCACGTCAGCGCGCCACTGACAAACTTCAGAAGTGATTTCTTACTCCAACTGGTTCGATTAAACATTGGTTTCATACTGAGGGAAACTGCTGCTATACTGCATCATACCTTCCTCTTGGGGTCTCCCAACGAACGTGTGATCCACGTCATTAAAGGCTTCTTGTTCGTCCGTCCTATGTTTTGCATTTTTTGGTGCACGACCGACAAAAAAAGAACTGTCCCGATCTCGTTTCCTGACTCGTAGCCTCGTACGAGAGGAAGGGGTTGCCGGGCCCCAGCGGCGGCGTCAGCTTGTACGGCGGTGGAGACCGGATCCGTACCGGAGGTCGACGAGGCGACGGACTATGTGTATACCGGCCATCCGACCTCCACGGCTCCGCTCACCGGCGAGCCCCCGGCCATCCCTCCTCGGCGCGCTCCGCCCACGATCCGTTTCACAGTGGCGAGCTCCGTCCCGGTCCTGCGCACGCTCATCTGATCCTCCACGGCACCTTGCAAACATCGACCGCCGTGACGAGCCCAACCGTTCCACACTCATCTCTGCCCTCGGCCTGCGTGACCGACATGGCGACCCCTGCCAATCCGTGCTCACGAACATACAGTAACAGGGAGCAAATGGGGAGTATTAGGGCGTCGTGATGCCGCTGCATGACGGTTTATCCACAAAGTCTGTGAGGCTCTTTATGTGCATGCATGCATGCAGATACATGTATGCCGCTGCTTTTGGTTACTGCAGGGTCAAACATGGAGTCAGGGAAGGAGGTTCATGAAAGGAAGAGACATGAAGAAAAGAAAGAAGTGGCGCGGGGAAGATAAGAGACATGAGATGAGTGTCATCAAGTGCAATCAAGTGCAGGTTGGTCATCCTGAAGATATTTGTGACATGGAGGACTTTGGGTGATACAAATATTCAAAATACTAATACTCATAAAGCTGACGATAAAGGTCCAAAAACTGATATTGATCTCGCAAGCTCTATTTTCCATCAAGAAGTAATAGGACAAATTTGACATGACAATTTCCTAAGGGAAGAACAGTTCACTATCCAACAATCTATTCATTTTTCTTCAAAGTTATTTGCATAATATACTCATTATGATGGGATTCTACTGCATGTCTGACTTTGAAGAAACCATATAATTTCCTATTGTGGTAGATCTGGTAGTTTCCTGAAGATTACAAATCACTAAATACCTTGGTTCAGTTACATCCAGCAGGGTCGCACAGATATACGATCTTTGCACAAGAATGGATGTCTGCCCTAAAATGATTAGAAACCAAAAGGATTTCTTTGATCAGAGTTTGAATGAGATAAAACTTCATAAGTTTGTAAATAGGCATGATTTGGCATATGCACATCATATATTGCGCCTATATGTTTTTTTTACTAGGTATACATTCATGTAAATCGTTGCCTTTCTTTCACCATACTTCACAATTTAAAGAGTCAATTTTTGGTAAAAAAATATATCCAATCCATATGGTTCATTTATTACGTCAGCCATTATTTTAATGCAAGATGTATGATTCAATTTTGGCATGGCAAGTATTAATTATAGCGTTTTTTTTCATTTTTGACGTCGGATAGTATTGACACACATTTTCGCCTGGCCCGCTGCAACGCACGGGCATGTTTGCTAGTAAGAATATAAAAAAGAAAACGAAAGCAAAACAGAAAAAGAAAAAAGAAACAAAAAAGAAAAAAGAAACAGAAAAGAAACGAAAAAGAAAAAGAAAAAGAAAAAAAGAAAAACGAAAAGGAAAGCCGCCCCGGCCCGCCAGAAGCTTCCCGTTAGCGGCGCGGCCAATTTACGCCGCTAACGGGCGCCGTATAGGGTTTGCGGAAAAAATATCCATCGCGGACTGGGTGACACTACGTCAGTCCCCTGTTAGTAGGCACTCAAAAGTGCCTCCAATTATTGTAAAAGTGCCAGCAAATGTTTTTGGAGGCAGAAAAAAAAGTGATAAAAATATTCATGTTGGCAAATATATTTAGTGGCAGTATAAAATAGTGCCTCAAAATTTAATTAGTGGCACTTGTAATAGTGCCTCCAAATTCAATTACTGACACTTGTAATAGTGCCTCCAAATTTATTTTCAGGCAGTATAAAACGCGACTCAATATTCAATTACTGGCCGTACAAAAGGTGCCTCAAAATTCATCTACTTGCACATGTAATAGTGCCTCCAAATTCATTTTCAGGCAATATAAAAAGTGACTCGAGATTCAATTACTTGCACATGTAATAGTGCCTCAAAATTCAATTACTGGCACATAAGAAAGTGCCTCCAAATTCATCTACTTGCACATTAACCAGTGCCTCCAACTACATTTTCAGGCAGTTTAATATAATGCTACTACAGATTCAAAACTATTACAGTTTCACACCAAAGCCTGAAAATACGAAGCCACAATGATACATGAGCAAGTAGCTTCAATGGTTTAACCAATACAGTTCCACAATGACCACAGTGGGAAAGCAAGTACGAACTTCAGTAACATTCCACAATACAGGAGCAAGTATAAAATTATAAGACAGTAGTACGAACTGGAGCATCTATGATCTGACGTCACCTTCAGGAATCTCTCGCAGTACAAGTGTCTTTCCAGTCCCCTTAGTAAAAGAGAAGTATAACGAATCAGAAATCGCTGCAGAGTAGAAGTATCCTTACAAATCACAAAGAATAAGATATTTAAAAATTTCAAGCTGCACTTGCAGTCAAACTAGAAACAACTGAAGTTGTTTTGCCCTAGTCTCGAAGGGTCTCTAACTCTTTCTCTTCAATGTCAGCAAGAAAATCTAGATAAGAGGAGGGAAAGAGAGACATGGGACAATAGTGCATCCCATCGACAGAAAGTAAGGATTATCTTATTTTCTGTTACTACACTTGCTTCAAGTCTTGCAATACCAACAATTGAATTATAAAATATCAGAATGTTTTGACTACAGTGCAAGCAAAATACAGATATTTCTGGCTACTTACATCAGACAGTTCAATAGTATTTGCTGCAAACCGGTCACTATTAGTAGCCAATGCAGTCTTTCCAGCACAATTATGAACAAAAAACATATAAGTTCTGAATAGATAAGTTCTTAGGTTGAACCCAACCAGCAAAGCAATACAGTCAAAATCAGTTAACTAACAGCTTCAAAAATTATTGTACACGCTCAGTGTAACTAATTTGTCAGAACGCTAAGATTGACAGAATACCTTACAAAGAAATCCTTCAAGTGATAACCCACCCAAGACATTCCTATCAGCAGTCTTTATATAGATCAGAAGTCCACCATGGGCTGAAATATTAAGAGAGGATATGTAAATGCCAAACAGAGACAAATGACTAAATAGAGTAAACTTAAGAACCATTTAATGAAATATCAGCAGATTCAATCAACGGGCCAAGCTCCGCCTGGATTAATACATAAACACTTTTTTAGAGTACCAAAGGAAATATTATTGACCAAAAGTACGGTTAATATAGAACACACAAGTAAAATGCCTAGTGAAGCCACGATTGCAGATACCCAACATACAATTGAAATTAACTATCAACTTGTACGTAAGGCATTACAAGAACAACACTACATTAAAATACATGCACAATTGCAGACTAAATATTAGTCTAGCTTCAACTGTCAATAAAATGTACATAGCTGAAAGTAATCGACAGAACATTACTTGATCAGGAGCAAGCTTAATTTACGTTGGAATGAAGTCGTCTCTAAGCTTGATTTCATTATCATAACCGAATTTCCTCAATACTAATATTCATCAACATAAGTTTCCTCCAATCTGCATTTTTTGTCAGACTATATATACTAACCCCATTTGCTTAAGATCCACATTGCTAACCAAAACATTAATTGCATATGGACAAGATACATGGAGTAGCATAACTAAGTAACTAGAGAAAAATTGCAGATGGACAAGATACATCTACTGCTCTTGCAATATATATGGTACTCTGAAACTAAGCGCTATCAAGTGTAAATAGAGTTGCAGATGAAATAATGCATCCATAGAATGATAAATACTTCAATTTTAACTTGTTTAATAAATTTAACTTTTTCTCCATCTTGCGTCTATCTCATAACTAAGGCATCTTTGAAGTGAAGGGGGATGCAAAATTCAAACTGAGTCACTCGTACCAAAAAATAAAGTTAACACAGACCATGTTTCAATATGGGATAAAACTTTACACTTTTAATGGCTCTTAGTCGAATAATGTACAGCATAACTGGTTTGCAGTATAATGCCAAACATTCCTCGATGGTAAGTTCTGTTAGGAATGAACAACTGATATTCCCAGGGGGCCAAAGGCCAGTACTTATACATGTACAGTGTGATGAACAGTAAACCTATACACATCTAACACCCCCCCTCAAACTCATGGTGGTTCAACAACACTGAGTTTGGAGAGAAAGAACCCATGCTGCGCTCGAGTCTGTGCCTTCGTGAAGAAATCCGCCAGCTGTAACTCAGAGGGCACATAGTGAAGAGCAAGAAGCTGGTCCTGCACAGCAGCACGCACAAAGGAGGCATCTACACCGATGTGCTTGGTGAGCTCATGCTTCACGGGTCACACGCAATGCTGATAGCACCTGTACTGTCTGACAATAGAGGAGTCGGTGCAGCAGCAGTAACACCAAAATCCTCTAGTAACCAGCGCAACCAAGTCACCTCAGCCGTCAGCATAGCCATCGCTCTCAACTCAGCCTCTGCACTGGAGCGGGAGACGGCAGTCTGTTTCTTCGTCTTCCAGGCAATGAGAGATCCTCCAAGAAAAACACAATAGGCAGACAGCGAGCGGCGATCAGAGGGATCACTAGCCCAAGTAGCATCAGAGTAGGCCTGGAGCTGGAGAGAGCTGGAGCGAGGAAAGAAAAGTCGGCAAGAGATCGTGCCACGAAGGTATCGTAGAACACGGAGAAGGTGACTGTAGTGGACAGAGCTGGGAGCTGAGACGAACTGACTCAAGATGTGGACAGGATATGAAATATCTGGACGAGTGACAGCTAGATAGACAAGGCTCCCAACAAGATGGCGATAGCGTGTGGGGTCTGTGAGTGGATCACCATCAGTAGCACGAAGCTTAACATTGAGCTCCATAGGAGTCTCAGCAGTGCAGTCATCACCAAGAGCGGCGCGAGCAAGAAGATCCTGAATATATTTCTCTTGGGAGATGAAGAAGCCATCAGAGGTCGAAGAAACCTCAATCCCAAGAAAATAGCGAAGTGGACCAAGATCAGACATCAGGAACTGCTCACGGAGACGGGCCTTAACAAAGGCGATATACTCAGAGTCATCTCCAGTAATGATCATGTCATCAACATACAGGAGGAGAAGTGTCCGTCCACGAGGGGAGGTGTGCACAAACAACGCGGGGTCATGATCGCTAGGCTTGAAGCCAGCGGCAGTCACCACAGAGGAGAAACGCGCGAACCAGGCGCGAGGGGCTTGTTTAAGGCCATAGAGAGAGCGCCGAAGACGGCAGATACCATCAGGAACAGAGTACCCCGGTGGTGGCTGCATATAGACCTCCTCACGCAACTCCCATTGAGAAAGGCGTTCTGGACATCAAGCTGAGACACAGACCAATTACGAACAGAAGCCAGCAAGAAGAGTGCGGACAGTGGTCATGTGGGCTACGGGAGCGAACGTCTCATCATAATCGCGTCCCTGCTCCTGCTGAAAGCCACGAGCCACAAGACGAGCTTTGTAACGCTCAAGAGAACCATCGGAGCGAGTCTTGATCTTATAGACCCACTTGCATGTGATGGGACGAACACCGGGAGGAGGGGAAACAAGATCCCACGTGCCAGTGCGCTCAAGGGCAGCAATCTCCTCAGCCATCGCAAGCTGCCATTCAGACTGAGCCATGGCATCACGGTAGGAAGTGGGCTCAGCAACAGCAGAAAGACCGTACTGGGAATCAGAATAGCGATCAGGAGACCGTAATGAGGTCCGAGAACGAAGGTTATGAACCGGTGTACACGGGGAAGGTGGCGCTCCGGAAGTAGAGGGCATGCCAGAGGGATCATCCTCAACACGAGGGCGACGAGTGTAGTGGAGAGGGAAGGGAGAAAGGGGAGGGCACACTGGAGGAGTAGGTGGAGAGGTAGGTGACGAGGGAGGAGAAGAGGGTGGTGTCGAAGGTGTATCAGAAACAGTGGGACTCGCCGGAGGTGGAGGTGGAGAAGGAATATGGGGCACAAGAGGAGATGTGTCAGGGAGTATAAGGAAGGAGATATCCTCAACTGAGAAGGTCGAGGCGGTAGGACGCGGATAGTAGGAACGAGACTCATCAAAAGTCACATCGCGGGAAATACGTAGCCGACGACTAACAGGATCCCAACATCGATAACCCTTGTGCTCATCACTGTAGCCAAGAAAAACACACTCAACCGACTGAGCGGTCAATTTGGTGCGTTCGCGTGGAGCAAGGAGAACATAGCACACGCACCCAAACATGCGAAGAGCAGAGTAGTCAGGAGAACGACCAGAGAGACGCTCCATAGGGATACCACCCTGCAAGGCAGCCGAAGGCTGGATGTTGATAAGATAGGTGGATGCGGAAACAGCCTCAGCCCAAAAGTGGGGAGGTAGAGAGGCAGCGATCATCATCGCACGAGCCGTCTCTAGGAGGTGGCGATGCTTGCGCTCAGCAACGCCATTCTGAGCGTGGGCACCAGGACAAGAGAACTGGGGAAGAGTACCCTGCTCGGCAAGAAAACCACGCAACATCTGAGAGATATACTCACCAGCCGAGTCAGCACGAAAACACGAATAGGCGTGGAAAACTGGGTGTGGACCATGGCAGCAAATCGCTTGTATATAGAGAGAACCTCGCTGCGAGATTTCATAAAATAGAGCCAAGTGTAGCGAGAGAAATCATCAATAAAAAGAACATAGTAGCGATGACCACCTTTCGAAGCAAAGGGAGCAGGACCCCATACATCAGAGTGAACTAGATCGAAAGGACGCTGAGAGACTGACTCACTCGTAGGATAAGGTAACTGAGTCTGTTTGCCAAGTCTACAACCATTACAATGTAAAGAAACATCACCAGAGACAGACCCTAAAACTCCTTGACGCACTAATGAAGACAAGCGAGAGCCACATATATGACCAAGTCGATGATGCCACTGTTGGAAGGACGCAGAAGAGGAGGCAGCAAGAGCATGTGAACTGGCGGGTGTGGTGGCAGCGGAAGGAACACGAAGCCAGTCAACCTCCCAAAGGCCCTGAGCATCACGGCGCCGAGGGCCAGCTCCAACTAGAGCCTGGGTGCGACGGTCCTGAACAGAGCAAGAGTCGGTATCAAGAATGACACGACAACCAGAATCAGTAAGTTGAGCAGCGGAGAAAAGATTCATAGTAAGACGGGGAACATGAGAAACACTAGGAACAGAGAAAGACGGGGTAGAAAGAGTGCCACGACTAGCAACAGGAAGAGGTGTGCCATCGGCAGTGAGAACATTGACAGGATAATCAAGAGGTCGAATAGAAGACAGAGCAGAAAATCAGAAGACATGTGAAAGGAAGCTCCAGAATCCAGAACCCACAGAGATGTACCTGACTGTGTAGGCGACGGTGACGGAGCAGCAGTAGTGGAAGCAGTCAGCGAGGCAACGGTGCCTGTCGAGGAAGAGCCTGAGGAAGCCAGCAGACGCTTGAGCCGCACAATGTCCAGATCAGTGAGTGACGAGCTCGGTGAAGGCGTACGACCCACTGTAGAGGAGCGACCCAAGTCACGCTCCTTGAAACAGGTGGACACGAGGTGACCTGGCTTCTTGCAGTAGTCACAGAACATGCGAGGCCGGCCCGCTCCTGCAGGGCGCCCGCCCATCCCCCGTGAAGGAGTGGGTAGGAGCGGTGGAGCAGACGACACAGGAGCTCGGGCAGCAAGCACAGTGGGAGTCACAAGCAAACCGGCAGAACGGAGGCGTGTCTCCTCAGCTCGAACCTCTGCCAGCACCTCTGATATAGGAACACGACCACGGGCAAGCACGTGAGCACGCCGAGGCTCAAACTCGGGACGGAGGCGAGATAGGAACTCATGAACACGCTGAAACTCCAAGTCTGACCTCACTGTCTGACAGCATCGACAAGTACCACAAACAACTGTCCTCAGAGAGTCAAGCTGACGCCAGATGGCAGAGCACTGTGTGTAGAACTCATCAACAGTAGAGTCACCCTGCTGAAGCTCATGCTCCTGACGCACCACAGACAGGTAGAGAGCATCACCAGATGGCTGATAGCGCTGACAAAGATAAGTCCACATAGCAGCAGTAGTGCCTAATCCCATAAACTCATAAGCAAACTGAGGCAAGACACTAGCAGTGAGAACAGCAGCAGCACGAGCATCATCATTGCACCACTGAGTGTAAGCAGCCAACTCATCCCGATAGATGGAAAGAGCATCGGAATAAACTGATACCTGCTGGTCGTAGACTTCAACTGCACGATCATCGGCATCCTTGGCGTCATCACGATCAGCCTGAGAAGCATCGACAGCCAGAACAGGTGGCACCGGCGGAGAAGGAGCCACAGGAGCAACAGGGCCCGGCGGACGGGGGACCTCGCCGGACAGAACACCCCACAACAGGAGGCCGCGCATGTGGATACGCATAAAGCCCACAAACTCGGCATAGTTGGTGCCATCAAAGATAATCGAGCACCGGGGAACAGCAACATAGCCCGAAGAGGACATAGCGGGCTCTCTGCGATTTTTTTTTTTCGTTTTTTTTTTTTTGAAGTCAATGAAGAGAGAGAATATAGATCTCACCGGCCCGAGCTCTCCTGCCCGATGCGGACGAACGAGACCATGGGCAAGCACGGACGATGACCGGAGCTGCGGGAGGCAGGGGCGGCGAGCAGAGCCGCGGGAGGCGGCGGCCGGAGCTCGCCCGAGCTCACCCGAGCTCGATGGAGCCACGGGAGGCGGCGGCCGGAGCACGCCCGAGCTCGATGGAGCCGCGGGAGGCGGCGGCCGGAGCTCGCCCGAGCTCACCCGAGCTCGATGAAGCCGTGGGAGGCGGCGGGAGGCGGCGGCAGTCCAGCCGAGCTCGATGAAGCCGCGGGAGGCGGCGGCCGGAGCTCGCCCGAGCTCACCCGAGCTCGATGAAGCCGCGGGAGCTCGCGGTCGCGAGGGCCGCGACGACAGGCGGCAGCCACAGCGGCCAGAGCAGGCCGGGCGAGGGGCGGTGGCAGAGGGGCGGCGGTGACTGCCACGCAAAGAAGAAGAAGAAGGGCAGTGGGAGAAGACCAGCTACCGGGCAGCTCGATTTCGAGCACGAGGGAAGAGGACGCTCGCCGGAACTAGCTCCGGCGGTGGTGGCAGTGGATTTGCACGGAGTTGCTACGTGCGGAACGGGAGAGCTAACCGGAGCTCTGATACCATGTTAGGAATGAACAACTGATATTCCCAGGGGGCCAAAGGCCAGTACTTATACATGTACAGTGTGATGAACAGTAAACCTATACACATCTAACAAGTTCCTCATCTGGAGATAACTGAGCTCCTGACTGCTGACCGCATGTCTGGTCAGCAGACCTGGGTAACTGAATCCACATACATTGTTTCTACACACAAAAGGCAGTTGCATTAAAGAAAAAGAAGAATCCATCTCACCACAAGAACAAGGAAACCATCCACTATACACACAAAACAGCTTGACTAGATCCCATTACTAGCCAAGGAACCACACAGATTCCAATGAGTAATCAAAAACTGACAAAGATAGCCATTTACTGTCAAAACTCCCATGGAACCATACATAACCCTAAAGATATCAAGCCTAACATACTTCACAGTGCAATACACATTTATTCAGACGTTATCTGAAAATAGCCATACAACAAAAACTGCAGTGTAGGGTAGTGCTAACCGGGTGCCATGACTCATCCTTTTCGATGTGGCCATGGGTGCTGGTGGTGCGTCCTGTACTCCTGTGGCTGATCCCCCTGCACATACATATCAACTAATCAGATTCAAGAAAAATGCTTATGTTTGTGCTTTGTTACTAGCTAATAAACAAATGTATCAAATATGTTTTTTATGTTCCAAGTCTAGCTAAAATATTAAATATTAAGCCATCCCTATGAAAGAAATCGCCAATATACCCAAAACAATACAAACAAGCTACCGATGCATTCATTTGATTCAAGAAAATATTACATAAGCACGGGTGATCATATGATCATCAGGAACAGCAGGCAAAACATACCCAAAAAGAAGTTACAGAAATCACTCATGCTTGTGAGGGCTCTAAGATCTTCAGTTCCAAGGCCTGAACTATGAGAGTGTCCCCGCCTACCAGCCATAACCATTTCCGACGTTAGGGACAGGGCACCAAAGCAATGCATCAAACTTAATAGCTCAAATGTAACCCTAGAGGGGCAGATGCAACAGCTCGATAACTCAAACATAAATAGCACAAACGTCGCCCCAGGGGGCAGATGCAATAGCTCAAACCCATACATACTGGCTACAAACAATGTACAGAAAGGAGTACCAAATGCTAGCTCGCTGCCTCACTCGTTTCCGGATTGGTCCATAAAAACTAGTGTTAAACCGGAAGATGAGGCAGTGGCACGCTACCCTTGGAGCAGAACACAATACTACAATCAGTAATCGCAGAGGTAAAGGTCACTATCCACAGCAGCATCGGGCCAACCTAACACAGCACCCAATCCAATCAAGAGAGAAGTCTCCTGATGCAGCAAGGGTATGAAGTGGAAGCCACTTACTCTACAACAAGGAAGCAACTGTCAATGAGCAGATATCATGCATTTGGGCATTAATATAAGACACATAACTTCTAGGTATTAATCTGAGCATTTGAACATACTCAGTACATTCAGTACCAAAGTTCGGATACCCAAATATGGATTGGTGATGCAGGCAATGAACAAGGGTTCTGAACCTTTCAGTTAGCCTACAGCCCTACACTAGTCTGAACTCTGAACCTGCTATTTCTTATGATCTTGTATAATACAAGCGCTGAAGCAAATTCCTATATCTACACTAGCCATCCTAGAGATGCGTTGCAACTTGTTTTGGTCACTCAATTGCAGAGATAGAATTTCCAAACAAAAAACAACTGCGTTAAAACAGGGAATATGGCAAAGGCGCTAAATTCTAGAACACAAAGACTATGAATATTAGTACATGGATTAGGAGCAGTAGCATCTGTACTGTGTTAAAACAGGGAATATGTCAAGGATTTGTATTACTAAAGCTGTAAGAATGCATGTTTACCAGGAATGCACGTGTAGTACAATTGTACGGAGCTACGACTAATTTATTTCAATGTCAAATGGTCAGTATGTCAAATTTGAAGCTACTACTATTTTTTTGACTTGGAGGCCAGTACAGTCAGAAGCACACATGCCATGTTACTTGAAGTACCAAAATATGTGAGCGGCTTATTTTTGCACCACATTATGTATTCAATATGTATATGAAAGAAGAACAGTGACCAGCAGATGGCTTTATGTGCGACTCCCTTTGCACATGTCTAGGATTCAACATACATCCATGCATGCAGCATAAATGTCTTGTCTACATAAACAGTAGGAAAACTCAAGACCAGGACCAGGAGGAACAACAATACTGGATGTAGTCCAGTCACTACCTAATACTCACTATTGCGAACAGTGCAAATCTAATGTATATTGGTCTGATTACAACCAAGCTAGAGGCACCATAAAAATCAGAAGATATAAACCAATATCGTGATCAAATTTCTCGCGGACATTCTGTCGAACAGGTGACCTGCGGCTAGAGTTGTACCTGGACAGCTGCCGTCGTTGAGTGCTCAGGCGAGGAAGAAGGAGAGGGCGAGCAGCGCGCCATGAAGAATTGCAAGTACGCCGTGAGGGCTCCAGTGAGGAAAAAGGAGAAGACGAGTCGGATCACCACACCATGGCCACACCACGACATCGATCACTGCACAATCCAGCAGCAGCACCAGATCACCAGGAAATCGAGGCGCGCGGGGGTCCAAGAAAAGGCCGAGGCGGCGTGGTCGAGTAGGGGATCTAGGAGTACCCGTAGACGGCGAGGAGGCCGTCAGGATCACGGTGGATCTAACAGAAGAGGATCAAGAAGAGATAGAATTTGAGGGAAATTGGAGATAAAAGTGGTAAATTGCAGGAATTAAATCTAGAATAAATTGCAGGAAAATAGATGATAAAATTAGGGTTCATATTCTTGGTTGCAATCACAGGATATAAAGGATGGCTATATAAAGACCTAGCCAACTAATAGATGCCAATATGTAGAATACCTACTATGCCACAGAATTCTGTGGCGCATGACTAGGGATGCGCCACAGAATTGTTGGGCGGGATTCGAATTTTGAATCCCGCCCAAGCCCTCCTTCTCCACTATTTTCCCCTTCTCTCCTTCTCTCCTCCACTTCTCCTCTCCCCTTCTCTCCTCCCTCCTCTACTTCTCCTCTCCTCCACTTCTCCTCTCCCCTTCTCTCCTCCCTCCTCCACTTCTCCTCCACTTCTCCTCTCCTCTCCTACACTTCTTCTCTCCTCCTCCACCTCCACCTCCGGTGTCCTTCTCCACCACCCCGGCAACCTCCTCCTTCTCCACCTCCGGCGATGGTGACCTCCTCCACCACCTCCGGCGACGACGACCTCCTCCACCACCTCCACCTCCGGCGACGACGACGGCGACCTTCACCTCCACCTCCGGGGACGGTGACCTCCACCTCCTCCTCCACCCCGGCGACCTCCGACGACGACATCCTTCTCCTCCTCCACCATCTCCGGCGACCCCCATCCTCCGCCCACCCACCTCCGGCGACCCACTCCTCCACCCACCTCCGGCCAAGCCACCTACGGCCATGGCCACGGGCACCACGGCCTCCGACGAGCTCCGGCCAAATTCCGGCCAAATTTCAAAATTCCGGCGGCCAGATCTAGATCCAGATCTAGATCTGGCCGCCCTTTTTTTTGAAATTCAAAAAAACTTTTGTGGCGCATGGTAGTGGGGTGCGCCACAGAAATATTTCTGTGGCAATGCACTTGGGGGTGTGGCGCATGGGCCGTGCACCACAGAAATAATATTTTTGTGGCGAGGATTTAGTGGCGCACCCACCATGAGCCACAGAAAGGCTTTTTGGTGCGCCACTAAAAGGCCTTTTCCTAGTAGTGTTCCTGGATCCCAAAGAAGCCTTAGTGTTCCATGGTTTATGCAATGTGATGGTGGAGCAACAATTTCCCTAGCTTCAGGATTAACTACAGTAGACACTACGCCACTTATCAGGATATCTTCTTGTTCAAAGTTCAGCTGTACTGTTTCTGGACTGTTTGTGCAAATGATATGATCAGGTCGATCATCATGGCAGTGCACATTCATTGGCCGTTGCATGTTGGGAACAAGCAGTGACTAAGAACCAGCAGTGATGTTGACCTTGGGACAGAGAACTGGAGCCAAACTTGCTACTTGTGCTGCTACAGATGGAGTTGTGACACAACCAATTCCCACTACAGGTGACATTGGTGGAGTAACCAGCTCCAAGGGATAATTTTCAGGTAGTGTATAGTAGCTGCGCTCAGTTCCATCTGCTAGGAGGATACTTTGACGATGAAGATTACTGAAACCATATGACTGGGGCATTTCACCGAATAGCTGTGGGGTGACATAAGCAGCTATACTGGTGGACATGGACGGAGCAGATGATAACACGGGAGAGGTGGTGTTCAATGTCGATGTACCTCCTAGGAGTGGCGCGGTAGTTGTAGCAGTGGTAATTGAAGACGAGACGGTGGCGTTGCTGAATAAAGGCGTTGATATGGTCGATCCAAACACAGCCGAACCCGTGGATGTACCAGATGCGGCGGGCGTGCTGGTGAGGCCAAAACCGAAGGATGGTGTCGGGGCAGTGGTGGCTTGGAGCGTAACGAAGCCGTGGTCGGGGCCGGCGTTGGATATGGAGAGACTCCCGAGGCCCGTGTGCTTGTCGACGAGCTTTTTGTCGGAGATGGACTCGCCACCGGCGCCGTTTCCCTTGGGTAGGTCTCCGCCTTGGCACATGATGTCGGGAGTGGTGGGGTGGACGACGCTGCAGCTCTTCCCGATGAACTTCTCGCCTGTGCATAGCGGGCGGGCGTTCTCCGCCGTGCAGGGCACCTCGTACGGGTGTAACTCCATGACAGTGCGGCCAGCAGGTGCGCCGCCACTGGCCACCTTGCTCGCTGGGATCGAAGGGACGGTGGTTGAGGGCTTGGGAGTGAGGATGGTCTTGGTGGGTGCGCTGGGGAGGAGAGAATCGGAAACGGGAGTAGGCGGTCGCTAGTTTGGCTCAAGGTTGGTGGGGATTGGTGTCGCCACGTGCGTCGGGCAAGAGGATTCGGAGAGGAACGAACCCAACTCGGGAGGATAGGAGGTGGTGGCAGATGGAAAGGTGGAGTGGCCGTATGCTGGAGCTGGGAGTGCGGGGACGTATGCTGGAACTGGTGGGAGCGCGTACGCCAGAGCGGGGAAGAATCCAGGCGCGGGCGCTGGGTAGGAAGAGAAGTTGTAAGGGAAAGGGGGTGGGGGTGGGTAGTAGTAGTAGCTGCAGGGAAAAATAGGAGGTGGGTAGGTGGTGGCGGAGGGGAAAGTGTGGAAGGAAACGGGCGTGGTCGCCATTGGTGCGAATCAGAGGTCGATTTGGGACAGGGGATGAGATTTGGGGAGAGTAGGGTGGGGAATCGCTGTGGATCAGAAGAGAAGAAGTCGGGGTGCGACGGAATCGAAGAAGACGAGGGAGGGAAGGGAGGGAGCTGGTCTGATCGATCGAACCTCTCTGATACCAATTGCCAGGATCCCGGTGGATCTGACAGAAGAGGATCAAGAAGAACTAGAATTTGAGGGAAATTGGAGATAAAAGTGGTAAATTGCAGGAATTAAATCTGGAATAAATTGCAGGAAAATAGATGATAAAATTAGGGTTCATATTCTTGGTTGTAATCACAGGATACAAAGGATGACTATATAAAGATCTAGCCAACTAATAGATGCCAATATGTAGAATACCTACTGTGCCCTCAACTACCAACATATACTCTATTCCATACCACTACTACTCTCTCACATACCTTGACAGAGGCGCAGCCAGAGGCGCGGCGTACCGAGCCAAACCCGAGGCTAGGTTTAGCCGCGCGCACGCACGAGAGATCGGGGAGGCGTCAAGCTGGAGGGATAATCAGTGGCTACGAGTGGGGCACGGCTATGCCAATGGACGACGGGGCCGGAGAGGGCCAGCAACGGCCGGAGCGACAGGCGGCGGCGCATCGTTAGAGGAAGAAAAGGAGAAGGAGGCTACGCGTTAGGCAACGTGTTCCTGACAGTGAGAAGGTGGAAGAACCTTTCTAGGTAAGTGATTTCTTTTCAAGGGGCTATTCGCAAAACGAACAAAGATTACCGCAAATGCTGCTGTTAAGCGTTCTGTCTTTGCCGGCACTTTCCAAACTGCCACTGTTGATGCAAACATTGCCGACACTTTCCAAACCGCGAATCGCTCCAGCTTTTGAGGCATATTGCGAAAGTGCCGTTAATTGGACAACTATGTGCGGCACTTTGCTAAACTGCCGTCAATTATGACATGATTAGGGGCAGTTATAGAAAAATGCCGTTAATCAAGCAAACTATTTACGGCACTTTGTAAAACGGCCTTCTATTACAATACAATTAGCAGCAATTACTGAAAACTGCCGTCTAAAATGAAGATTTGCGGCAGTTTAGAAAACTACCTCTAATGGAAATTATTGGAGGCATATCAAACTGCCTCTATAAGTTAATCATTTGGAGGCACTTTTGATTTGTGCCTAAAATGACGTGATTTTGAGGCATTTTCCAAAAAGTGCCGATAATTACAAAGTCAATTGAGACACTGCTAAAAAAAGTGCCTCCTAAAAATCCAATTAATGACAGTTTTGGATAGTGCCACAAAGAATGTGCCTCCTATTCTAGGACGTGAGGTAGTGTGAGCCCGGGCCTCAGAGCAATCCGTGACGGTCTCGATCTCGTGGGCCTGACCTGGATCCAATTTGAGCCGAGGAAGGAACGAGGCTAGAGTTAGCCTATGGCTTTATATACATCAACAACGGAGAAGACGCTACCGCCTATGATTCTGTGATCTGATCGGCGAGTGGATTCACCATTCACGGCTGATCTGATCGCATATGCCGCCCATGGCCGACGAAGAGGGCGTGCTAGGGAGGTGCACGGCTAAGCAGAAGGCCGCGACCAGCGAGGGAAAAGGCACGACGCAGCAGCCTATGGAGGATGGTCTCCTGAAAAGGAAGGCGAAGGAGAAGGTCTACCATAATCCGGAGCAGGAGCCTGAAAACACGAGGAACTTTAGGATCGACGAGATTCTGGCCCCGGCAATTCTCCCCGAGCGACCAGATGTTGCCGCCGCCAGCGATGTCACCGTGACTCAGGCTGAGGGCGACATTGGGGAGGCGGGTTCTGAGCTTCAAGCTGAGGACACGGATAACTATGGTGATGAGGCCCAAGATGATTATCAAGATGACGCCGAAGAATATGATGATGACGCCGAGTATGATGATTACGACTATGAGTATGAATATGAGGAGGAAGAGTACAACTATGGGCTGAAGGTTCTGGCAAGCTTTCCCGAGGCGGCAAACCTGGAACCGCACGAGCTGGCCGCCGCAGTGGAGAGGCTCCTGGAGCGGTCCAAGCCGGAGTACGATGATGTGGCTGCCCCAGGCAAGATCCGCCTGTTGAAGGAAGACATCAAGCTGGCCTTGGACAACTGGACGGCGCCGCCACCCAGCATCTTCCTCGACTGGTTTCCCGATGAGAAACTATCGGCGGATTCGATCCGGTTTTACGAGGATCTGGACAAGGAATTCCTGGAGCTCTCTGGCAATTCTGACGAACAGGAACGGGAACTCTTCCGGGTCAAGGTCTGCACGGAGTTGATCGAGAAGGGCTACGTCGAGGTCGACGAGGACTACTATGAGAAGAAGGACGAATATGAACGACAATGTATGCAACAGATCCAGGAAGAATGGGACCAGAAGATGCAATTGAGGCGCTCTCGTGTTGCCAACAAGGAGGAAATATGATGCGGTTGGGCATTATATCTACTCCGTATATATTACCAGCTTGTGTCTGCACTCTGCAGCCATGTTAGTCTTAGTTAGTCGCTTGTGCCCATCTATATATCTATTTTATTGGTAATGTGAATTTGTGATGCATCTTATGCTGAACCCAAGCTCTATGTTTTAGCTACAACACCAGCTATTGGACTATGTTTTGGCATGTTTTTTTTGTAATGATCCAAGATTAATCTTCCGTCTACCATCTGCATCTTATAATTGTGCACGAAACATTGCATTATGCAGTATAGCTGACTTAGCTGGAACTTTGATGGGCCGTGATTTTGGGGGCAGAGGCTGGTATCTTCGTGATATTAATATATACTCTTTATCAAAAAAATGTGATTAGTGGGGATGAAGAGAGAAAAGAAAAACAAAGAGAAAAGAAATAGATAAAGTGCTCCAATGTGGTATGTGTCGTTCAGTCTTGCTGGCTCTTTTGTACTGATGTTGCAGTTTCAGAGTTTTGTACGACAAGACATCAACTCTTCCATCTGTAACCAATGGAACCCGTAGTACAGATCAAAAAATACGCGATCTAGTGGACCCTTGTCCAGCCAGATGCACACGCGTACAAGCCAGCCTCGTAGAATGACTAGATAGTCACGAACTAGTAGCTACTAATAGGCAATAGCACACGCACATAAATGAGAAAACGCGATTGATTGCTAGTTAGAGTAACAAGAGCATATCCAATCAAGATGGTCAAATATGACGCCTAAAACGTGTCCGGACGGCAGACGGACATGTTCGATTTGAACCCTCGAAAGTATGTGTCTCTAACCATATGCCCCAAAATTCTCTCAAATTATCCGGACACTTGCATGTGATTAGTGGGTGACCCTACCGCCCCAGCCGCCAACTTTTTCTTTCTTTTTTGTTTCTTTTTCTTATTGTCTTTTGGCTGTGTGCATCCGTAATATCCTATTTTATTGCGTTGTTGCAGAGCCTGGTATCTTCGTGATATTAATATATACTCTTTATCAAAAAAAATGTGATTAGTGGGGATGAAGAGAGAAAAGAAAAACAAAGAGAGAAGAAATAGATAAAGTGCTCCAATGTGGTATGTGTCCTATGTGGCACCCTCCTCGGGCATGTCCAGGCGCCCCAAACCCACCCTACATACGGGTTGAGTTTATGCAGGGCCGGGCAACCCGGACGTTTAGTGAGAGTATGAGGGAACCGATTGGGTGAAGTATTTTCACTCTCTTTCCTGCCGGACACGTCCGGGCTGTGCTGCAGGAGAGATAGGGAGGATTTAGAGGGACCAGTTGAACATGCTCTAAGATACCATCGGATACCTTTTTGCAAAAAAAAAAGAGGCCATCCCGAGCAAGCTAGGCATGCCATTTAAAGATGCTCTGATTGATTGTTATTTTTTAAAGCAGACCAAAAGCTTTACCTTTTATATTGATAAAAAAAGCAAACAAAGTCTGGGCCAAAGCGCAAAAGAAAACTGTTACATCAAACCAATCAAACAATAATCTATGCCGGCGTCTTGGCCGCTGCAAGGATCAAGTTCTTTCCCTCACTTTTGATGTGCTGAAAAAGGCTTAATGGCGTGGTGAACTTGTTGTTTAAAACCCTTTGCGCTCCTTCCAAATATCCCACGGAGCAATCCCAGGCCAACAAAAGCTGATTATTGAACAACTTATTATTTCTCAACCTTGTTCCGGTTTTCCATCTGCACTTCTGGGCGTAAATTGAAAACCTGATCGATAGCACTACCTACTAGTTGTTGCAAAAAACACGGAACCATTTTTGCGTTAGTTGAAACAACCAATAGCATTCGGAACTGTTTACAGAAAAGTAAATCATCCGAGGACAGACGGGCTGAATGCCAGCCCAGGCCGTAGCTGATTCTGATGACGAGAAATTCTCTTGGACTTACAGAATTCAGGAGGCTAAGCAGCATCTAATTGTTACATGTTCGTTCTGTATTTGTGTCCAATATCTAACTGTTATGTTTAAATTATCCACTGCATTAGTGTGGTGGTATGCTTCTTGTAAATTTGGTGCGCCGGAATCCTTTTTTGAACCATGCAGGAGCATTGCATGTGTTAACATATATAGAAAGAAAGAAAGCCAATGACCTGGCTGCAGTCTTACAGGAACGGCCTAGCGACCTGGGCAAACAAAGCATCAGTAAACAACCTCAAGCCGCATGCACAAGGAAACTCCTACGGACCAAAATCTAACCCAAGATCAAGTCGTCCTGCACTAGCTAAAGCCCAATGCTTAGCCTCCTTCTTGATTTGCTCAATGAGCACATTGATGTGCTTTATAATTTTGTCGAACACGCGCCTGTTTCTCTCTCGCCACACTTCCCAGGTGACCAACACGATCATCGAGTCCAGCTTTCTTCTAGTCTTTCATGTTCTCGATTCCCAGGCCAGCACCCACCATTTTCACAGATTTTCTTGAAGGTGCAACCCTCTAAAGATTTGCCCAGCTAAGAATCTGTCCCTAAATAATATTGACGACCGCGCATCCATAAAAAAGATGTTGATCATTTTCTTCAACCATGCCAAAAAAGAGCATCTTCCCGGATACGGTAGGCCCATTTTTTTAGCCTATCTGCGGTCCACACTCTCTTGCGGATGAAAAGCCACATCGCCAGCTTAAACTTCATCGGCGCCCTGGCACTAGAAGGAAAAAGGCTACTAGTAGCATGCTGAAAATGGTTACTAGTAGCGTGCGGGCGCACACTACAATAGTCACGCTACTGCTAACGAATAGCAGTAGCGTGCAGCCACACGCTACCAATAAATGTGCTAGTTGCGTGCCTTCTAGCCCGCACGCTACTAGTAACACAAGTAGTAGTAGCGTGCTGTTGTGCCCGCACGCTGCTAGCACAATTTTTTGGATTTTTAAAAAAGAAATTGTGGTGTATCCTAGTAGCGTCCCCTAAAAACTGCACGCTACTAGTAAGAAATTAGGAAAAAAAAAACGTATTCAGTATAATTTTATTCCCACAACTCATCCAACCAAATGCTTACACATGATTCAACATCCATACATCCATTTCATCCATCCATCATACATACAGCACGGAGGGCCACAACCTTATGTCGAGGTCGTCTCGTATCGCCGTCGCTGCCGCCCCGCGTCGTTGTCATCGTCGCCGCAGCATAGCGACGACATCGTCGTCTCAACAGCCCCGTGTGTCGATGCATGCAGTTGTCATCGTCACCACATCCCGATGCCATCGTCGCCACATCCCGATGCCAATGTCGTCGCCACTGCAGCCCCATGTTGATGTCGTTGTCGCTGGCCCATCAACTTACTTCCAAGTTCCAACGAACTAGTGGTACAAGCAAGCAAAAGCAGATTTCAGCAGTGGCATGTATAGATAATTAGCTACTAGATGATCAGCTACAGGACATGATCTAAGCCACAATCGAAATGCTTCAGGTTTCACTAAAGGTTAACATATGAGTTCATCTAGTCCTGGTAAAGATCGATGAGGGAAATGTGTAACAAGTTGCATCGCACAAATAGAATATTCATGTATAAAAAATGAAGTAGTGCGGAACAGGGTAGAACTACTGGGGCATACCTGTAGAACAACTGATCAAGATGCGAACACCGCAACCATGGTTTTTAAGGCGTTAAGGCATCCTAAGTCAAAGGGGGGTGCCTAGGCGACGCCTAGGCCGACGCTTTAAGCGCCTAGGCGCCTAAGGCGGTCGTTTTTCTAAGGTGGAGGGGGGGCGCCCTGACGCCTTGAAAACCATGACTGCAACTGCAACTGGATTCAGCTAACACCAGCTAAGTTAATGGTTTCCTGGTCATTAGCTCATTCGTTGAAAACTGAACATGTGTAGTGATGTCCAGAGCACTCCCATCTTTCTGCTTGCTATTGAATTTCGAAATTGATTGGTTCAGTTTGGACTCGACTACATAGCAAGCATGTACTGAACTTACTGACAGCAACCACTTATACAGAATACGATTGTAACTAACCTGACAAACCTGAAACCAGGATGACCATATACAGAAGAACACTACAGGTCTACAGCAGCTCTAAATGTTAAGTACGTATGGCTGCATCCAGGGATGGATATTCAGATCCAAACCTACTTAAACACCACTAAAGAAAATGATACTGCCAGCTAGTATTTGACACGGACAAGTGCTCATGAGAAAGTGTGTGTAGTTAACCATGAATTTCTACAGAACCTGTACTAGCTTTCATGGGAAACTCTGAATCTGATACCTATATACAAGAGAAAAGGATGCAAAACCAAACCTTTTTGCACATCTGACCATGATTGCAAACAGCAGCATATGCATGCTTACAAACTGTAGTATGTATGTACTCATGAACAGAAGGTATTGTCACTGGAAACATACCACAACAACATACGACAGACATCAAACTAAACCCCACACATAACTGAACAAAACACTTAATCAGACCACAACAACAGATGACGGACATTGAAACGCAACAACTTCCTAGACTATGAACACAAAAACACACAGCAAGGAATGCATCATAAATAGAGACCGAAGCAGATAAAAAAGCCATCATGTGTATGAATTGTGTGCCAGTGTAGCCTAAGAGAACAGAGAGCAAGGTGATAAATAAGACCTCGTCGGCATGCTTCGGGGTCATGCGGCGGGATGGTTGCCTCGTCCTCCTCCTCGATGTCGTCGCCGTCGTTGCCGCTGGAGGCGAGTCTGCTGCCGCGCCAGCCGGCGTAGCCGCTGCTGCTGGGGCTGGGCGGGCCGGCGTCCCCGTACCCGTCCTCCTCGAGCCCCTCCTCTGCCCATCTCAGCCGCCCCTCGGCTGCATCTTGGCGGCGCAGATCTTGGTGAAGTCGAGGGATTAGTCCTCCCGCCCCTGCTCTGCCCATCTCAGCCGCCGCCATGCTCTTGTTCCAGACCTAGGAATTGAGGTGGGGCGGCGATTCGGCAGCTTCCAGCCGTAGAAACGGGAGAGGAGGAGGATCCGGTGGCGGGGAGCTGCTCTGCGGCGTGGGAAGTTGCCGGAGGTGGCCGGATTCGGCCGGCGAGGCGGCGGCGGAAAAAGGGGAAAACATGGAGAGACGTGGTGGTGTGGGTGGGTTGCGGGAGGAGGAAGATAAGTGAGAGAGGCCCCGGGTGGGGTTTAGCCAGATTTTTTTGTTGACTTGCAGTACTAGTAGCGGGCTGTCCAGTGAGCACGCTACCGGTAAATCTAACACGGGGCGCCCCCGTCAGAAAATACTAGTAGCGTATGGTTTTAGAGCACGCTACTTGTATTTTCGTACTAGTAGCCACATTACTAGTACTAGGGGTGGGCTCGGCAGAGCTTACTAGTAGCGCGTGGCGCCGCCGCGCACGCTACTACTGCGAGTCTATGCACACACTACTAGTACTTAGTAGTAGCGTGCATCATTTACCGCACGCTACTAGTAAGAAGGCATCTATAAACTTTTTCCTACAAGTGTGGCCTTCCATATGGCCTCCGCAAGATCACAACTGATATTAGTCATAAATCCTCGACCGTTCTTTCTAGTGTAAGCCTAATGGAAGCATGTCATGATACTGTTTGGCACAGCTGTCAGTTTGTCTGGACAAAGTTGTGTCGTGTTTTCATAGATTCTCAATTGTCATCCAAGTGGATGGAATGTTGTGGAACAGAGACTTGCCATGGTCAACATAAGCTACTTTGGCATGGAGAGAGTGACTAGAAAGTACATGACCAAATAACTTCTATGTTGGACTTGCAGCAGGAAATGATGCATCACATCTCAAGGAGTGTCGACTTGCGGCCATTTGTTCTCGAATAACCTGATTACTAACAGTTCAGATCAGCTAGTGTGAAACATGAAGAAGAAACATCAATAATTCGAAGCCAAATTACTCCTGGCAAGAAGGACACAATTAATAAGAACAACATCGAGCAATTGCATGCACCACCAACTAAAACATTAGCACGAAGAACAGTACTGCTAGGCAAAAGAAATATTACCCATTTCATCTTACTTTGGCAGGATACTGAACAAGTAGTACGGAGAACGGTTTTGTGGCACCCGAGCACACTGGTGCTCGTTTTTAAAATAAAGAATTGAAAACATTACTTTGGAGTATCAGAATTTTTTTTTTTAAATTGAACATGGATATGTGTGCAAAGCTTCAGTAAAAAAGGCGTTATATTTTGGTAACAAAAATACCAAATTTGGGAACATATAAAGGAGTAAAAAACTGTTATTTTGTCAAGAAATTTGTGTTGAGGCATGACCTGAAGCACAACTCACCATAAGAGATCTTGTTGGTCCAAAGGAACAACTTTGGTAGTGATTTCCGCTGACAGTAACACCTATTATTCAAGGACTGGACTAGGCACCGCACCTTAGTCCTCCCGTGCGGTGTCACCATACAGGGTGCGTCATCTCCTGCTCTGCCTCCTTGGCCTTCCCAAGAGCTGCTGGCTTCATCGTTGTTCTCTTGCCCTGCCAGGTCCTTGGCGTCACGCATGTCCTCAAAAGTCAGGACCCAGTTGTCCTGAAGGGTGGTGTTTATTTTTTTGTTGCTCTTTGTAAATTTTATTGGGACAAATCAAATTTAGTTTGCTTCCAGCTACTTTGTTTAGTTTTACGCTTTCTGTTGTTTCACACTCCTGTCCCTGGGCTTAAACCTTGAGCAGAACTCTGTATGGTGCAATGGAACCGGGGACATCCGTGAAAAGAGTTTCCACATGCACCCATTTGCTTACGATCGATGATGAGTCAATGATCATGATCGTTTACGCGTCCCGGGGTAGGCGAATATTAGCTAGTGGCAATTTAATTAAGCAGGCGATCGAGGTCAAGGAGTGAGGTAGGACGTACTCCTACATATCAGTATGTAATTTTGTATAAGGGGCCTGGCTGGCGCTGAGCTAGCTGAACACAAGTAGCCAAACAGCGGCCACCGGCCTTGCTTATTAATTGTTGCGTCAAAGGTCCGATCTCGTTTTTTCCCATAGATAAACAGTACTAATACTATATAGTACTGACTACTAGGGGCCAATGCACGTACTTTGCATCGATCTATCTCTTCGACCTGAAGAATGGCTCGCCGTAGATATGACCATCGATGGAAAGAAGTACACGATCTCTCTTTCTCCCTCCCTCTCCAAGTCAACTGACCACCGAGGGGCTGCCAATAAACCAGGCCTCCACCTTCCATTCTAGTGCCGCCAGATCTTGATGTGAAGAATGCCTCGCCCTACGTACGACCATCGATGGAAGGAAGTACGGGTTCTCAATGGCTATTGCATGCTTATGGCGTACATGGGTTTTTAAACTAAAGGCTTTGGCCCGGCTTTATATAGATAAAGCAAAGTCACCACAGAGTTATTACAATCCCAGATTTGAGAAGAAAAGCAGGGCATGCTCACAGGCGAGTCATGCGCTAAGAACAAAAGCCAGCAGACACAAAAACATGAGGACAAGAGTAAAGCCTAGGAGTTCTGCTGGTCGTCGCTCCGCATCCTGGCGCCAAGGGCACGGAGGTCAGCTGCTACGCCATCAAGCGCCGATCGGTCCGCTTGCTTCGCCAACAGCTTCCATCTCTGGATAAATGATGACATGGTGAAGAAACAAACAGCGGGGTGGCGGATAAAAACCAATTCAATGGTCATTTTGTTGCGAGTTATCCAAAGAATCCAACAAAGAGCCGCAAAGCAAATCCATATGATCCTACGCGTGCGACCCGTCAGGCTTTGAGCTAATGCAATGAACTCCCCAGCCCTGCTGGGTTCCAAGTCCAGACGAGAAGTTCCCTAACTCCTGCCCACAGAAATCTGGCTAGGGCGCAGCCGAAAAAGATGTGGTTTGCCGTCTCGTGTTCCCCACACAAGGTGCAAAAACCGGTGGAAGGCCCCTGCCTTCGCGCAATGTTGTCGCTGGAAGGTAACCTTCCTCTAATGAGCTGCCAGAGAAAGATCTTTATTTTGAGAGGGATTTTAGTAGCCCACACATCTTTGAAATGGAGAGTGGCGGCTCCGGTGCAAAGCTTCCAATAAATGGAGTTGGTGGTGAATGAACCAGAAGGGTCCAGCCGCCAGGAGACCTTGTCTCGCTGGCCAGAGGGGGCCCAGTCGTGGATTTCGCGCCAAAGATCATCCCATTCCACCCGCTCCTCCATGCCAAAGGCACGACGAAAACGGATCCACCAGCCCTCATCGTTTCTGGCCTTGGCAATGGGGATAAAGGGATCGCTGCAGATGGCAAATAGCCGAGGGAAGCGATCTCGGAAGGGCGCCCTGCCCTTCCACCAATCCATCCAAAACATGGTGGACTGTCCGTTGCACGCAGTGTGCTTAGCCCCAAGCTTGAAGAGGTGCTTAATCCGTTGTAGGCTATTCCAAAACTGAGATCCTTTTTGGCAGGGGTGGTGAAGATATCACCATCCTGAAGGTATTTGGCGCGAATAAGATCAACCCAGAGCCCTTGCTCATTTTGGCTAAGTTTCCAAATCCATTTGAGCATTAGAGCGATGTTCATGAATTTGGTGTTGAGGATCCCCAGACCCCAAGATCTTTGGGTTTGCACACCGTGGCCCAATTAACCATATGGTATTTGCGAGTGTCACCAGGCGTACATGGGTTTCGTCAACAAAGGGATAGGCTTCCTGGTGGTTACCTGGGCCACGGTTGTTCTTCTCGGGGGCTTCGTCTCTATGATAGATAAACAGGATTTTTGGCGTCTCACGCTGATCACACTCATCCAAATGCTCGGGTTAGTATATATCATGTTGTTTTCATTCATCTTAAGTTCTTTACTGCTAATTAATTTCATCGGAATATGTTTTCTTCGTCCGGCATCTAGCTTTCGTAAATCTTCTTTTCTTCCTTGTCTGCCGCCTGAGCCGGCTGTAGCTTCGCATCAATCTGACTGTTCCCTCTTCTCCAAGTCAATTCCTACATCAAAGACAGTCCCAATGGAAAAATAAAAGACATTGCAGATGGTTTTTCACTGCCTACGGGCATTCACATCCAGCGTCAATTTCGATCCAACGGTTCTTGACTTTTCTTTACACTTACAACCTTTATTTTTTCAACAACCCAGACTTCTCTATTAATATATAAAATGAGATTTCTTCGAACAGGCTATATCATTTTAAAAAAATAGAACTACAGTGTGTAGAGAATATTTTGGTTTCTTGGTGCAGCATATTAATATATAAAAAGAGATTTCTTCGAACATGCTATATCATTTTAAGTATCTATGTTGCACAAGAAATCAGTTTCCTTTTTTTTCCACATTGTAGCTGTAACGTGTTGTTGACCTACAAAGTTTCATGTTTGGGAGAAAGGAGATATTCCGAAGCACGGATCACGTAACACTGGATGACTAGATTGAGATTTTTTTGGCAATGCAGACCACGTCCGGCGAGTGAAATGTCAAAAAATACCACATGCGAATGAAAAAATTTCAAAACTACCGTGGCGGTAGGCACGACACCGGCAGAGGCGGCAAAACCCTGCCGCCACTAGCCACGGCGACATGTCGACGAGAACGGAAATCCCTTCGAAACTAGGACAGAAAACACAAGTGGTGGGCCCTGACGCCATCACCTATGCCGGCATGTCCACCTCTATTTACGTACGGAACTTCACTGTACAGCTCGATGCTAAACACTCGATCGGATCGACCTAGCTAGAGTCTCGGGCAGTTGCTTTTGAGGAAATGCATTCTTGTCGCAGTGACACCCACTTTCTACACTGCGTGACAGGGGGCGGCTAGATGACATGCTCGATAAACTAGTGGGGACCGCACGTCACCTCTCCTCTTCATCTAGCAGCTAGTGCCGGAGGGCCTCAGCTTTTGTTAATCCTACCCTTCTCTAACCCCTTCTCCCCTCCCCCTTGTTCCTCTAGCTATTTTTTTTGTTGGGCTTACTTGTGCTGTTGCTCAACGAACTTTTATAGCTTCTCTTTCAGGATTGTGACTTTGTATGGACTTGCTAAATATGTTGTTTTATTTACCAAATGGGGCAAAAACCTGTTTCGAGAAATGCAAAAGATGTGTGTGCGTGCCACCATTGAACAGTGCCACTACTGATCACTATACAAGCTATGCAAAGTGAATATGCCAACACAAGCGTTTGGGGGCAGGGTCCACACCCTCTGATTTCCGTAACAGCCTCGTCAAGATTCTCGTGCTGTCGACATATGCCGTCGTGACTGGTGGCGGCAAGTGCCATGTGGCACTTGGCAGGCCTGTCGACATGGTATTTTTGTTATTTTCAGTGGGAGGTGGTCTTTTTTGTCAATTTAATTTTCCGTTATACCTCACGCCTCTCCCTCGATTTCATCATATGCGACATGTAAGAGGAGGTCTGAACTTCAATTGTGGCGGGCGCAAAGTGCTTGGTGAACTTCATTCCGGGAGAGTAGAAATCCTTTCTTTCCTCTCGCTGTTTTGTCTCCCCTAAAAATGCTTGTTTTCTGTTTCTGGGTGGTGTTGGCCTCGGCCATGTAATTTCTAAACTCTCTTTCTGCTTTAATCGATGAAAAAGAAAGCCTTTTTGCCTTGTTTCAAAAAGTTTCAAAACGTTGCACTGGGGCTGGGCGACCCTGGGAAAACATTCTCTACTTCACAAGTGTTTCATTAGGGATCTCCGTGGCCTCAGTCTTAGGGGTTGACCATGATATACAGTGAATTCGGTGGTGGTGGCTAAAGGAAGGAGAGGCGCCAAAGTGACACATGGCAATGCTGTCAGTTGTGACTTGTGAGCGATATGTTGTGAACGGTGATGATCAACGACCGTTCACCTTTTGGGCAGAGACAAATGGGCGGGAGGTCGATGCTAGACGAGCAACACACAGTTTACAGAAGAAAATTAGAAATGCGCATCAACGCTTAAGATGCCTTGAGTTAATAATGCAACTCTACAAGTGATAATTCTAGGGGTGAGCTAAATATAGTGGTTAATCTGTTTATTAGTTTTGGATCCTAAAAGTTCTGGTAATAATGTTGCATGTGCCATGTCGGCTTTTGGTGCGTCTCTGCAAGAACTAAGAAAGGTGATGCCAGAGACGCTACCAGTAGATGTACGTGTGATGGTGCCCAGCACTATTGTTGAGCCCAGTTATTAATGGAATCGTGTATTTTATCTAAAGAAAAGACTGACATGTAAATAAAAATTACCCATAAGTTTTTATATATTGCTTAATTGTGTTTCTTCTCGACGCTCACTTTTGAGTATCTAGCTAACTTGTGACATCCGTACAACAGGATCAATGACTCTTTCAAAGAAAAGGAATTCTATGCTAGGGATCTCGTATCGAGATTGAAGGGCATGAAAGATCTATTTATGCCCAAGTGTCAGCTGACTGATAATGCACACGGTGTTCGTCACCCGAATTTGGCAGTCGTTGAGCGAGTTGTTGCAGAGGTACGGTGGGTTCTAGCGCTAGTTCACTATGCGTTGTTGCAGTTCTGCACTGTCTTGGTGCTTTGTCTCTCTGTTTTTGGGCTGCTCATCACCACTTCACTTTCAATTTACGGTCTAGTGAAACACGAGTATTACGGCGACACGGATGAGGGGAGAACAAACATGTACCCGGCGCATAATGTGGTGTACGTCCTGTGTGTGGCCCAAGGTGCCTTGTTACTATATAGAGCCGTCATGTTTGGATGGCAAAACAACTTAGTGCATGGAGTGAGCCTAACGTACGGCTTCCAAGATGACCGTGCAGTTAAACTCTACCGTGGTGAAATTCAGATGGGATGCGAAAAGAACCCATCCTCCGCTAGAGAACGGAACCTCATCACTTTTGCGATAGAACTCATGGAGTCGAATTCACCTCGTAGATACCATTCCGGGACACTGATACTTGACAGACTACTCACGCGGCAATATTCAGGCCAGATTAAAGCTCCTACTTTGATCCAACAGGACGAAGAAAAGCAGCGGCAGCAATTAGATTTAGGGGACAAGGCTGTAGCTCAGTTGACTAAAGAGGAGGAGATGAAGGAGGAGAGGAGCAAGAAGAGAGAGTAGAGGAGAAAGAACAAGCATCACCAAAGGGAGGATGCGATCATTGCGCATCAGCGAAGAATGATAAAGCGGCTGATTGGGTCTGCATCCTGTACCCACATTCTCCAGAAACTGCTTGATACACTGGACTCAAGGCGCTTATGCGACAAAAAGATGAGGGAGGCCGCTGCGAGAATAGTGGGGCACGTCGCCAGCGGGATTAGTTTGGAGGAGTTCCCTCGAGGGATCGAATGCATATCTTCACTCATCGACAACTTTGAACAATACCGTCGACTCCACCCGTATGAATCATCGTCACCACCATCAAACAGAAATGAAAACAATGGTGACGATCAGGAACAAGGGAGCAGCAGTTATTCATCATCGGAGTTAGAATCCGAGCAAGAGTCAGAACCAACGTCTGAGTATTCGGAGTCTGATCCAGAATCAGAGTCGTACAACAGCATCCATCGGCCATCATCGTCTAATACGCTCAATGGATACAAAGATCTGGTGCTGACTGGCCTAAGTATCCTTTGGAGCCTCGCAGGCAGTGAGAAAAACTGCATAATTATAAGCAATACCAAACATCTTATTTCGAAGATCATGGCGCCTGTTAGCTACGACCTAGTGCATCGCACCAATCATAGTGCATGGTCCACTAGTGTAGTAGAGGCATCAATGAGAGTGATGCTTCGGTTCATCGCAACTACCAAGGATACCAAGGGAGACACTGGGGCTGAACTTCGTGAACATATCTCAAACAATATAGCCATCACTACCATGGAAAAAATTGTTACCTGTGAAGAATGTAAAGGCGGAGAGCTGCAGATGACAGCCATGCAGATCCTGATGCAACTTAGCAGAGGTAGTTTCACCCAGATGCTCGTTGAATTATTTGTTAAAGGAGATTCCGGTGATGACTCCATCAGAAAGACTGCAGGTAAAGAACTGGTGCGGCTGTTTCTGGGCAGCAAAAGCGTCGCCGCCCTTCTCCCCAAGGAAGAAAATGATGAGTTTGTTGGTCGTCTCGCTGAAATAGTTTCACGAGTTGAGAACGACGACGCATGCAGAAAAGGTGCAGCAGAAATTCTGGAGCATATGTGTATTCATTACACTGAGTATGACGAACATCTTCTGCTCCAAAAAGAACAGAATGAAGAATATCTTTGCAAAACAAAAGGAAATGAAGAATATCTTAGTACACTCAAGAATGCGATGGCCAGTGTGATGCCAAAGGTATTTCTTTGTATTCCTCTCTTTTCTTTCTTCACTGTATACACATGGATGGTGAATTCTAAAGGCAATACCTCAAACATTACCGTTTCATCACAATGGGCACATTTCCTTAATTTATGTTTGATTAGGTACATACTACATTGTGAAATGGCATGTGGGTGTAACTACACCTGATAGGCTGCATGTTAATATGTATACTTGCTATTACTACCGCTGCAGGTCCTGACAGAAATACTATTGGTGGTGGGTTAACTCGAGAAGAAGGAAAGCCTCGATATCGGGAACCAGGTACTGACACTGAAAGCCAGGTCGCCGCAGACAGCAAAACCAACAAGAAGAAGCAGAAGACCAAAAACAAGAAGAACGGCAGTAGTCCTCCCCCCTCACCTTGGCAAAACAAACACCACAAGTTACACATTGCCCTGCTATCCCTCTACGTGACGGCATGTGAGAAGTTACACCTTGATTACGACGCAATTTCCCCGGGAGAAGGAGACCAGGGAGAAGGTGTCGCGTTCAGGTTTGCGAAGCGGATGGTTGACTCAAACAGGCATCGCGTCACCACTGACAGCCTGACAGTGATAAAGCTTAGCACAAGGATGGTCATAGCAACGATGATGAAACCCCAAGGGCCCGGCCGCCCTGTCGTCAAATCAGCTCACCTGGAGACACTCATGGACAAGCTCTCTAGAACTTCGGAAACCATGCTGGATCTCGAGGGCAGCATGGTTTTTGCCGCTGGGACGACGACGATACCTGCCACTGCTGATACCCTATATTCCCTCGTGAAACGGGCACAGGAACTCCACAGCAAAATAAAGAACCAAGGGTCGGAGATAGTGCTTGCTAGCTAGCTCTCTCAGGGCAAACAAGCTAGATTATTTGCTACACATTTGCGTCTTACTATTTTATTGAGATCTCGATTTCCCCTATTTATTCAACTGTACTGTACTTGTAATATTTCCCTATTTATTCAACTGTACTGTACTTGTAATATTTCCCTATTTATTCAACTGTACTGTACTTGTAATACACCGTACTGTACTGCTGTGTTCCACACTTGTCTAACATTTTAGTTCTGGTTGTAAGGCTGGGCTGATGTTGTTACGTTCTCTGTGTATCCGTTAACCCCGGTGCTACATATAGACTTGTTCCAAGCAGCGGAGTTGCGACATACCTAACACCTAGATAATCCAAATGTCTTAGACCACACGGCAGGGGCTGAGTTGACTATCATTGAGAACAAACTTGGTGTTACAGCTTTGGGAACTAGGAACTGAGTTTAAGAGTGACATCACAAGCATCTTATAAAGTGGGAAATTAACCTTTTTTTTAAGACAAAAGCGAACTCCAGTCATCCAAAATATATGTCACTGCTACAAACAATATATTGATAGGATCATTCAATCGGAGTACCACTAAACACATGCCGAGCTAGAAAAATCACTGTATGTACTATCCCACGGGTGCTGCTACTTCACACGTTCCAGTGAACACAGTATCGTAGTTTATGTAATCGAAACAGGGGATGGAATATGTACTATTGTGCAAATCCATGTTTTCAGACTAATTAGTCGGCCCAGGTGTTGAGGATACAACCAGAATCTACTTGGCACATAGACCAATTAGTCGGCCCCGTGGAATGCTCCAAGACCTACCAACTAGAACAAATCTGTGAGATAGAGTGGGGAGAGATTGCAGGATAAATGTCGGGGAGGGGTGGGACTTGCGTAGGAGGAGGAGGCGGCGGCGGCTTCGTGGAAGGGAGGGGAGCGACTGCTGCCGGAAGGAGACCTGCGGCGGCGTCTGGGCGGAGGTATCGACAGACCGCCGTGAGATGAGCCGCGAGGTAGAAATTTGTTTCTGTCTGTTTTTTTAGGGGCCGTGAGAGAAGAGGAGGAGGCTGATGAGGTGAAGGGCCAGAAACAAGCCCACTTGAATCAAGGCCCAGTGCGAGGTGGGCTCAGCTGAATGTTTTCATGGATCGGAAATTCACTTTGGCTCCTCTCAGAATACAAACAAGAGAAAAGGAAATTCACTTTGACAACTAAGCTCATATTCTTCTGTCTGATTATAAAAAAATACTAAAACATCTAAAGATATAAACGGTAATACCCATTGGAGGCTCCTCAGCGATTTGGCCATTCTGTCCGTCCGATCCTCCCCGCAACGTGCCTCCGCTCCGTCCGATAGCTGCCGGCTCCTAGAGTCGGGATGAATAGGGATTTTCAAAGTCGCTAACCGTACCAACCTTATTGCACCCACTCTCGCTGACATCCTACGTGGATCGCCGCTGTAGCTCGAGGGCCCGCCAGTCAGTCTCACGCTACGGGTTTAATCGGTGTGGCGGACGAGCCTGCGCGGTGTAGATTCGCACTGCATTCCTCCCATTGGCTGATTTTGTTCTTTTACCGTAATGGGGTTTTAGCGGTGCCCCTCTCGGAAATCTTTCTTCGTACGTGCTTCCTCCTCCTCTCTCTCGCTGACGATGGGCTCCATCCAGTCCGCAGCCCACATGTCGGTTGCCCTGCGCGTGTGCGTCGCCGTTCTCTCCCGTGCGTGGGTGCTCGCTGCGTGTTTTCTACAGTACGTCGGGGCACACTGGGTATTTCGCGTGCGTTGCACTGTTCGTCATGTCAGGGAGAATTCGGGCACGATTTTTCTGTCCGAGGTGGCATGCGTTCATTCGTTGGCGGGTACGTTGCACTGTGCTGGGAGTTAGAAGGCCCATTTTTGCGGCACGGTGGCGGCGTTGCAAGTGGTAGCCGTTTTACATACAGGGCACTAGAAACGGCGATAGCTGGCGGCTCGCCATTGGTTCCAAGTGGGTGTGGCAGAAGACTTTCTGGCCGCCATTAGTGTAGTTCAGACGGAACCGAGCTAAATACAGTGTCTCAGGGGTACGGTAGGGAAATATATCAGGCCCAACTTGGATCCTCTTAATGTCGTGTTGCTATTGGTTAGTTCCTACAGTACGTTGGGGTTTTCCTCGATTGTTGATGTGTACATTGTAGATGTGTATATATAAACCTTCGACCTTCTTATCCGTCCGGCTGTCCTCATTTTCTTCTTCCTCATTCGTTTTTTATTTTGTGTCGGCCTACGGTGGAGGATATGTTCGATTTGCTTCCTCCCCGCCGGCGACGGCCGTTGTTCAACCACGGACGAGCGGTCGGCACGGTTGTTTATGTTCTGCTTTCTTATTCTTGCATCCTCCGCTTTGTTTTGTGTGTCGCCGTTTGGTTTTCGCTGTTTATATTTCTCCTTTCTGTTATTTGTTTTTGTTTTCTCGGTTTTTTCGATTGCCCATTTTTTTGGTTTTGGGCTGCTCGGAGCCGTTTTGATCATCGGTTCGCCTTCTTCGTGCGCTTTGCTCCCTCCCGTGAGCAAGGGTTTTCCATCATCACGATTTTCACTACTTTCTTCGGTTAGGCGATTTGGATGTTTGGACTAGGTATGATTGTTGCTTTGGGCTTAATATGATATTTTTTCTTGTGAAAGCTTTTGTCTCGCGGGAGAGAAAATCCATCCTGTTGTTTTAGTGGGTATGCGATATGTTTATACTGTTTGTTTGTTTCGTGTTTTTTTTGTTAGGTTTTTCGATTCGCAGTAAGATACAAGGTTCGCTGCTGCCGCGTTCCGGACAGGGGTTGCTCTGCCTTCGCGTCTGGCGAGTTCGGCAGCTGAGAGGGCCAGAGAGTTGATGCCTTCACGAGGGAGTTGGCGATATGGGAACTGCAAAGGGGTGGAGAGATTCATACCGGACGGGCAGAGATCGCGTGCCGACTCGAGGGAGCCAGGAGATCGGTACGTTGTCTGTTCATTTCTCGGCTAGGTCTCTTTGTTTTTTTGGTTATCTGGTCGTTAGTTCGTATTGTTTACTCTGTGCTTAATCTGTATTATTATTTTATTTTTTTGTCTTTCGTTTTTGTTTGCCGTTTTGTTTGTTTGTAGGTCGTAGGTGTATTGGTTTACCGTTCATCCGGTCAAGTTTAGTTTCGTTGGGGTTGGTTGGGGATTTCGTACCGTTTATTTCTTATACCTTCGTTTTCCTTTCATCTTGCTCTTATTCCAGTGGATCCATGATCTTTGGTAGTTGGATGGTTTTGTGGTTGGTTGTGCAGTCGGCAATTTTTTTCGTGTTTTTGTTTGTATAACCAGTGGGTTTCCTTTTGTTTGGGGCGATCTGTTCGTTTATTTCGTTATATTGTTTGGTTTAATTTGATTTTTCTTGCTTCGTGTACTTCTTTGCCTTGCTTCCTTTTGTTGTATGCAGTGTCGGCTTAGTGGTTTGTTTTAGCCGGCTGAGGTCAGTTCGGTTGAGATCAGGTTGGCCTCACTTGTGTTGGTTTTCTTTCTGTTCTTTGTTCAAGTTTTTTTAGTTGTTCTTTGCTTTTGCGTTTTGCCCCGTGTGCTCGTCTCTTTTTCGGTCATGGCTGAAAACAACATGAGAGAGCTTTATGAAATTTATCTTGAGTTAGGACATGAAATGTTTGAAGAGAAAATAAAAAAACCTATGAAACTTTATTTGCATGATAGTAGCAATGTTATTGCTTATGTGTCAGATCGGCATAGTAATCTGATTTCTGACAGATCGGCATAGTAAATACACCCGGGTTTTGCCGTAGGGAATTTCGTGCTGTCAACTGCAACGGACCGGTTTATGCCGACGAAGAGGGCTCGTGTGCCTATGCCCCTGACAGGCTCCAGGGCTGCATTTGCCGTGTCCACGCGGTATACCACAGGGTTGTCATTGCTTATGTGTCCGCTGATAACAAGAAGAAGTTCATTGTCCGATTCCACCAGGTAAAACCTGTTGGTATGGCCTTGCCTAGCGAAAGTTGGACCTGCAATGGTCTTTGACATGTTGACTCTTTGAGCGGTGCGACCAACAGTTGGGTTCTTGTCGGATGGAATGGTAGATATGATGGACTCGTTATCGTCGGTTATGTGTACTGCGTTAGAGTATGCAGTCATGTTGTTAATCCATACCGTTCTGCGGGCGAGAACTTTCCTTCAAATCCTGAAGGAGTTTGTCCTTCGGTGCTGTTTTGGTCTGCCCATCTGACAGACCTGTTCGGAAGGTTGCATATGAATACCATTATGGGGGAAGCTAGCACGACAATGGAGGATAACTGGTCCGCTGGTACTTGCGCCTCAAAACGGACCATGAAACCCGTGAATGGGTTAAGGAGGCACATCTTATAACGGCCAAACCCTTTTTCCTAGGACGACGACGCCGCCCGTTGTAGACGCCACGAAGAAATAGGAACGACAGAAATAGTTGGATTCAAAATAGGGTAATTATTTTGCGAGGTTAAGGACAGACGAATGAAAACTATGGAAAAACATTGCGAACTTGTTTACATCGTCGGGGATGGATTTGTCATAGGTTCGTCCAGTAAGAATGTTGAGGAAAGTAACTTTCTGGTAGCTGTATCTCTCTAGCATTATCCAGTTGTTGAGAAAGAACTTGGGGTGAATGGTGGCGCGTCCCTAGTTTCCGCACACGCGACGGAAAGACGAGTAATAGTCGATGTCATCCGAGCGGTTGAAGTAGTCGCCTATCCTCTTGATGATGTCGTACGGGAGGTCAGACCAAGCAGCGACGCTTTCCATTGGCTCCGTCATTGAAAGAGGAGTCCTGGGATGTGAACGATGATTTCGTATAGCGTGATCTTGCTATAGAACAATGGTTCTCTGCTGCGTCTGTGTATGGCAGACTGACGATGGGGAATATGTGGTCTAAAGTGAAGACGGACGGTTTTCATTTTGCTCATGAATCGGTAGATGCGGTTAGTGTTCGTGCATCGGGTAAGCAACCGTCACAGGAAATGAAGAGATGGCGGGAACTTCATCACAATTAACTTTTTAGATAGTGGGATAATTTGAGCGAAAAATGATATTTATAGACCCGAACGATTTTTCCTTCATTCATGTTGGACTCGAGTTGTTTAATAACATGACCATACAAGGTATCCTATAACTAATTTGAATGAAAAGAGATTATGTTTCTCTCGCCTCCTTGATCGTTATGGTCTCGAGGTTTGGTGGCTTCATCTGCGTCGGCTTGAATTATTTTGGTTCGCAGATGTCGTCATGTTGCATCTTTGTCTTGGCCGATCTGAAAATAGGCGTTACAATGATATTAAGTAAGACAAAGATCGTAGTCATGCACAAGGGTTTCACAAAGATGCGTGCGTGTTCATCGTTTAAAGTATGGTTCGCGTGGGAACGCTAGGAAGAGTAGGTAAAGGAAGAGCTTACCAGCGAGGTCGCCGTTTGGCCGACGGTCGTACGTTTGGCCGCACGGTTGAGAAATAGATCGACGGCCTTCTAGTATGATGTGCTTGCGACCACCGGCGGATCGGATTTGGGTGTCCCATCGTTTTGTGCTGATGGATGGTAGCAGATACAGCGCCTCGTGCTGCGGCGGCTCGGCTCGGACGGTCGACGACTTGGATATTTCGCCGTCGTGTCGGCAGGTCTGCCGGCTAGCGTCTATGGGGAGAGCTGTTTCCATGTCGTTTGTTTGAGGCGTCTGATGGGTTGGTGTTGTCGCCGGTGTGTAGATGGTGAGAGGGTTGGGCGTTTTATAGATGTGACTTACTTGGGAAGCCCGTGTTTTAAATAACTTTGACTCAGACGGAGCCGATGAGCTAACGAGTCAGAGTCTAACGTCACGCGTATAATTGCGGCAGCAGGTACTATTCTGTTTTTCAGAGTCTCGGGACGGCGCGAACCTGGGGTGGTTTTGGTAGCCACTTGATCCGTACGAGGCGTCATCACGAATTCATTGGTGCTTGCGTACCTTTCAGCTGCTCCAGTTTGTTTTCTTTGTTTATTATTTCTCTAATTTGTTCCCCGACCTTACATAAGAATATAATTATTTTTACCCGTTGATTATTAGCATCGTGTATGACGTGTCGTCGAAAAAGGACTCGGGTGTCGTGCGCCAAGGCGCACCCCTAAATCTAGTTAAAATAAAACCTGAAACAAATTGGAGATAGACATACACAAGTTTTCAACATATTTGAACCGTGATAAAGGACACTTTTATGCTCTGTGCGGAAAAAAATCAGTGGCCAAAATGAAATTTAAAGTGTAGTTTCCAGAGCACTAATTTTGTTTTATTCGCACAGATCAATAAAAATATTATTTTATCATAAAACTTTAGGGTATGTAGAACACTTGCATATGTTTGTCTCCAATTTTTTTCACATCTGTTTGAAATATTTTACTATTTTTCTTTTTTAATCACGCAGGAACATATGAACAAGAGAGCCAAACACCTCTCTCATGTAATAATCTGTAACACTTAGAAAATATATAAATATGCTTATAGAATCATGACTCAAAACCTCTATTAAGATATCGGTTAGACCGTACTATTATCGATCTTTGACATAAATACATATAATATGGATATATATTATGAAATTGTTAATAATGAACATCTATTAGAAAATACAATTTAATTTTGGAAGCGCAAGATTATTTTTTCAACGATATATTATAATTGTATACCAAATAACATTACAACTGATACTTCACAACATTACTATATATTAACCTGAGTGTACCAAATAAGTAATAAAAATGTAAGGTCCATTGCAGTTGTACCATCCTAAAATTAAGTTTTAGGTAAGTATAAAAGTTTGGTGTATAATGTATTTATTGTAAGTTGTTCATGTCCAAATGGATAGGCCATGTGTGGTCCCTTGCCCTAATGACATGCACCCTGGATCATCAACTTCGGCCGTAGCAGTAGAAGAAATCATCAAGCTTTTGTTCAAAAACTTCAAAGTTAAGCCGATGTGGGTTTACGAATTTCATGTTCGCAAACCAGTTCTGAACAGAGGATAAAAAAGATAATAGTTACTGTGCCAGTTATGTTGCTTCCCTAGCTAGTTGCTACATTTTTGCATTAACAACATAAACGATGTAGGTGCTAATTAGTACTGGAGCGGAATCAATTCGAAATGTGAGATTATGGGGGAGGAGATGGAGATTACTGACTTGCTTGATCGGAGGAAAGCTGAGGAGAGGAGGTTTAGGGAGGGCTGTGTCTGTGTGTTCGAGGACCTTCTAGAAGGTTTGTTTCCAGCTTCATTTCGTGGTTGACTTACCGGTGGTGGGCTCGGCCTACTGCTGTCCGCTGGTGGCATAGGCTCCAAGTTTGTTAGGCCCAACACATTAATTGGTGACGGAGAAGATATTACTCCCCAGATAAAAAATAAGATGAATCCCTAGAAAGAGGACGGGTTTAGGGCACATTTGGTTCGGTAGGCGATGATGTCCTCTTTTCTTCTAGACCTAGTTTAGGAAACGTTGTTAGAAAATTACGAGGTCATCTTCATTTCTCCCATGTTTGTAACTTATCCTCGAATTGTCCAAAACTCCATCCAAATTTGAAGAATTGTCAAGATTTTGTACACGTCCCCATTTCTACAAGAAAAACAAAGTGGAAAATAGATATCAATGTGCATGTCGCCGTTGAGCGTGGCGCCCTCTCCCGACGACTCAAGCTCGGGATGCCAAGCATTCATCAGTCGAGCCTTCCTGAGCTCATTCTTTAGGTAGATCTCACAAGAACTCTCCTTTTTTTCTTGTCGTGTGGTGTTACTTCAGATTGCATCCGTAGGATTATTTGGTACATGTATTCCTCAAAACAGAAAAACATCGGAACATCATGTTTTTTGCAACACCGCTGTGACCAGTAGGGAGATACCATAAAGAATACGTCGGCGAGGCGGCACTGAGCCCTAGACTTAAGATGGGGCGTGGCTCGCGCTATAGAGACAAGTTGGTGCCGGCAGACCCTCGAGAGAAGATCATGGTGGAAATTCGAGGAGGAAGGTGCGGCCATGGGTGGTAATGTTAGGTAGGGGTCCACTAGACCTAGATGCAGCACATAATACCTAATATCTCGGCGCGCGGCGGTAGGTGGTTCCCCCCCCCCCCCCCCCCCACCACCCCCACACACACAGAGACACCTCTGCCTCAACAAGAAACAACACTCGTGGGTTATCGGATAATCGACTGTTCCCTGGATGACCGTCATACCCGGATGTAAACCATTGATTTCGTTGAAGCTCCGCGGACTCATTCTTTGCTTCGAATTTTGCATCAATCTGATTATTTGATCAATACGGTACATGCATTTCGTCCATACAGAAAATTACTGATATGTCATGTTTACACTATACACTAGAAGTAATGGGTATCTTTTTTTTAGAACGAGAAATAACAATCGTACTTCCCTAAGTAAAAAAATATCGATCGATACTCGTTTGGAAGGGTGGATCTCCCATAAGGGCGGGAGTATTTACCGTCAAACTCCCGGCTCGGAAAAGAACTGAGATCTCATCATGCAGGATACACAGGCATAGTATCAATGAACTAATTATATGTCTCTTATTTATTGACGTAATCGTTAACTCTATTTTACAAGACGAACGTTAACAAGCGTGAGTCGGCTCTAGCGATCCGTCCCTACAGCCACCTTTCGAGCCGTTCGATCTATTTAAGTGAATCGTTCCCGCGTGTCCGATCAATTTAACAAAAAATGTTTTGGGTGTAGCATTTTTTTCTGTGCATGTAACATACCATGTAGCAAACATATTTCAGAAAATGTTGGATCAGATCAATGTAGGGAAAAAAAATCAGAGAGCAACATCTTTTTGCGCATTTAGCATCATGTGTAGCAATTTCCCATCAAACCTGTAAAAGTTATGAACTACATCAAAAAAATGTAACATTTTGGACACAACCATGTAGAAAAAACGAACATCTTATGAAATAAATGCCAATTTGGTTCTACCAAACGTCAGTAAAGTATATTAATTTTATTAAAAAAAATCTAGAGCATACAACATTTGTGTCCAACTCATTCAACAGTATAAAAACACCCATGTAACATTGGAGCAATCTCGCAAACGGAGCTTGGCTCTGATGGTTGGCTTCCCTGTGGTGGAACCAGCCCACTCAGGTTCAAGTCCTAGACTTGGCATGGGCGTTTGCATTTACTTGGATTTATTCCAGGTTTATCCGGCGCTCTTCTTTCAGTGGTAAGTGGCGTGCCCGTCAACAGTGAGGCGCTTATGGTGACTTCGTCAACCTCAAGATTTGCCAGCTCAGTCCTTCAGAGGTGTTCATAGGGGTAGGGTGTGCGTGTGTGCGTTCATAGAGGTGAGTATACGTGCGTATTTGTGAGCGTCTGTGTTGTACTGTGTTCTCAAAAAAAAAAACATTGGAGCAATCTCTGCATAGCACAAGCTCAAAAATCATCGTAACATTTTGCTCGCCATTAGTCATTACACAACAAAAGGAGCAGCGCGCGCGCGGCCGGCAGCCACCAAACTGTCGAACAGCCGCCGTCTGTTCTCGCTGCCCTCAATTCTGCATCGGTCGTGCAGCTGCGTGCCTATCCTGTATCAGCACGCATCTTCGGCCGGGAACATGCGGACGCTGGACGCCGAAATGCATGTATGCCAGTCGAGCGCCGCCGTGAGCTCTCGCCGTCTCTGGTGAGCGCCCCTTACAGAGAGCATGTCCTTGCGCACCCTCTCTCTCGTCGCTCTCGGCGGGGCTTTCCTCGGCCAATTCGATTCGAAACAAGCGCAGCTTCACGCGGCGGCGGCACCGCCTCCTTCCAGCGCCACCTGGCCGGCGACGAGGCAGTGGAAGTGCGTGGTGAGGCGGGACACGAGCATGGTGTCTGTGACGACGACCTCGGGAACCGCCCTGCACGCGCCAGCGATGCTGATAGGCACGGTCCGGTCGCAGCCTCGCAGGAGCTGGAGGTGCAGGTGCAGCACGAGTGCGTGAACCACGTGCAGCGCGTCACCGCGCAGGACATCCAAGTCAAGGTCCTTCCCCGATGGCCGATGCGCGGCCTCAGCTACCAGTCTACCACCCATGTCCATGAACACTCGCCGCAGGGGCGAGGCCGCCTCGTCCTTCACATCAGCCGATGGGCCGCCGTCGAAAGCAGAGGACGAGACAACTCCGTCCACATCACTACATCAGCAGGACTTCCTGGACAACCGTGAACCTTCCATCAGCCGGCGCCGCTACAAAAGCCGGGCCGGCGGTGGCGGGAGGTTCTCCTTACTGGAGAAGAAGGGCATGGGATCGTCGACGCTGCGGCTGCGGCGTGGGCGGTGCACATGGCGCGTTCCAGCGACGCGAGCATTGTTTGCCCACGAGCGCCGCTCACCTCTCCGAGCTCCAAAATCAGAATATATGACAGAAAGGACCAAGAAATGGTAAGAAACGAGAGTTTTGGGGACATTTTGCGAATCAAAAGTTGAATCAAGCAAAACTGAACCGCTGCACACAAAGGGGCAAAGGGTCGTTGAAGTGTTGCACTGCCGGGTGGCTGTCTTCAGAAGTTCAGATAACCATTGAAATACCTCTTCACTAGTCATTTCAACGAACAGCAACCTGAACCAAGAAATGCACCATAGCTTGAAAGAACGTGTAGCTCTGCTCATGAGACCACTCCATATAACATCCTCCCATTCTGCACATGTCTTCTTCAGAAAATTTTCTAACACACTCAAGTTCGCACAAAGATAAGTAAGCTGCTCTGCATGATCAACCGTACCCAGAATACGGTAGCTCTACTATTTTGATTCATTGCAGCAACAAAAGCACTCGAGTTGTTCCAGTCGGCAACAGCAGTTCCAGAGCTATGTTCAACAAACTTGCTCAAGGGTTAATTGGATGTATGCCACTCCCCAATTCATGAATTGGACTTATGCCATTACAAAAACCAAAGTTGGAAATATGCCACTCAAATTTCTCAATACCTCTTTCTATGCCATTTTATTCATTACCGAACTTATACGACAATTATACATGTCCTTTATACGATGTAGCATGTACTGGACGTCTGGACCCACGCGCGCACACACAAAAAGACTCTGTCCAGACTCCAGACCCATCGATCGAACTGTCTCGCGCGCCCGTCTCCGCTCGACGAACCCTAGCGGCGGGAGCGCATCGCCGGCGGGAGGAGCCCGCGCGTCGCCGGCGGGAGGAGCCCAGCGGCCGGAGCGCGTCGCCGGCGGGAGGAGCCCAGCGGCCGGAGAAGGCGCCGGCGGCGGACCAGCGTCGGGAGGCGGCATCTCTCGCGTCCCAGTCTCGCGCTCGACGAACCCTAGCGGCGGGAGTGCGTCGCCGGCGGGAGGAGCGCTGCTTCCAAGCGGCGGGAGAAGGCAGCGGCGGACCAGCGTCGGGAGCCCCCCCCCCCCCCGCGCCACTCTTGGCCGCAGTTCTGTAGGCTGGAGGAGGGATGGAGTTTCCGGTACTCGATTCGTCAAATATGTGAGTGCTCCGTCCCCAACATCCCCATTCTCTCCATGAATTGTATAGAGATGTGCTCGTGGATGGGTTAATTTCGCTTTTGTTCCGTAATTTGTAGGCTCGAATTTAGCATAGACCTTGTTGTTCAAGGGTTTGTGCTGAAGGAAGCAAACGGTAGGAAATCATATGTCAAGGGGAAATCAATTAAGTGGAATGTAAACTCCGCTGATTTCTTCATGGATGTGCTCATGGATGGGTTAAGTGCAGAGTTGAGAGTTGGCAGGGATTAGAGTATCAGCGTGTGGTATTTTAATGTGATAATGGCGCAAGATGTTAGACTAACTCGAAACGACGAATTTCATGTGATGTTTGACATGTACAAAGTAGAGAGGAATCTTGCACTTGCTGTTATTGTGCTTGATAACACTTGTTCTGAAATTCCTGCACCTTTGCTTGACAATATTGTTCATGTGTCCGAGCCAACTATTCCTGATAATGATGTGCTGCTGGTGGGTTTTCATGGGTGTCCTCTAACTCCAAGTAAGAATGCAGCATCTCATTCAACCTCGTCGTTAAAGCAACCTGCACAAGTGGTGCCATCTGCCCCGGTTATAGAAACTGATCCGTTTGACGTAGTTGAGGAGTATGTAGGTGTAGATGATGAATACATGTATGATGTACATGTGAAAGGATCAGCATCTGTTGAGGAGAGCGACAACATTCAGAAGGAAGATGAGTATGCTGATGTGTTTGAGCAGCATGAAGAGGAAGAAATGGCTGACACTAACCCTGCTGGTTAGAGCGTGGTGCATGACCCTGAGAATCCAGACATCCGAGTCGGGGCTCTTTTTCCTGACATTGTGGCGTTCAGAAAAACTATAAGGCATGGTTCATGAAACAGTTGCATAGAGCCATAGGTTCCCCACATGGACTTGTTATTTCCAGTGATGCATGCAAAGGGTTAGAAACAGCCATTGACCTTGTGTTCCCCGACTGCGAAAACAGAGAGTGCATGAGGCACCTGTACGCAAATTTCATGAAGAAATTCCATGGTAAAGTATACACAGATAATTTGTACCCAGCTGCGAGGACTTTTTCAGATCGTAAGTTCATGCATCATATGAACCTAATTAAGGAAGCAAATCCAGAAGCTATTGCATATCTTGATATTCATCACCATAGGTTGTGGTATAGATGTGGTTTTGGAGAGGCCAGCAAGGTTGACTATTTGACGAACAACATATCTGAGAGTTTCAACAAGCAAATAAAAGACTTTAAAGGGCTCAATCATTGCAATCTTGTTGAGAGCGTTAGGGAGCTTATCACGGAGAAGTTCTGCCTAAGAAATCTGGTAGGTGAAAAACTGAAGGGTAGAATTCTTCCTCATGTCATCAAGCAGCTTAATGCTCTTAGCAAAACCATTGGTCGGAACAAGATTCTTTGGACCAACGAACATGAGGCAGAGGTTACTTTGCTGGATCTGAAATTTGTCAAAAGGCACATTGTCAACTTACAAAGTCGCACATGTACATGTAGAGTTTGGCAAATTTCTGGAAAACCATGCATGCACGCATTGGCCTTCATTTGTAGCATTCATGGTGCTCAAATTGAGACATATGTGGATGAATATTATTCAGTGGAAAAGTTCAAGGCAATATATGCAGGGGAATGCCTTCCATGACAGACAAGTCAGAGTGGATAAATGTGGATTTGGGATTCAAGGTGCACCCACCTTTGCAGAAGCCGGTGGCTGGTAGGCCAAGAGTTCAGAGAATTAGAGGATGGCTAGAACCTGGTAGGAAAATAGTCAAGTGCAAGAAATGTGGTGAACCTGAGCACATGGAGAAAACCTGCAAAGCCCTGATCCTAAATATGTGGCTGTAGATGATGATTACATACCTGAAGATGTACCAGATCCATGTACACCCACAAATAAAAGGTGATTCACTAGTTATGTTTATGCATCTATTTTTCGTGACTTTTATATCGTGAAATTGATTTATCTTGTTCTTATTTGCAGGAAGAAAGGTGAAGAAGCAGCTGCTACAACAGATGGTGATGCAATAGATGATGAGCCCATTATCAACTTGATAAGGTAATTGCTGCACTTGGCTGAATCTGTTATTGCTCAATCTAAATCATATGTTGTCAATGCAGGAAAAAGGCTAGAACAACTCCACAAAAGCCCAACACACCAGGCAAGGAGAAGACACCCGTGAAGATAGCTACACCACAAGAGAAGGCCAAGAAAAAGACTCCTGTGAAGAAAGCTATGCCACAAGAGAAGGTCAAGAAAAAGACTCCACCAAAGAAGACTACATCTAAAGCGAAAAAAGCCAAGAAAAATGTTCCATTTGCGTCTGTTATACCTCCACCTGCACCTGCACCTCCACCTCCAGTAGTGCAGCGTCCATATGGTGCAAAAAGAAGCCTTCAATATTGGCTTGGTGGCTAGTGGATAGGTGTTTGCTTTTGCTACTTGTTATGTGAACTCTATTTGCCTAGGAACCTCTCTTAAATTGTGCTTGTGAACCTATGGATGGACATGTTGGAATTGTGCTGCAAATGTGTGTTGAATTGTGCTTGCAAAGATATGGAACATAGTGATGAAGTGCTGCCAAAATTTTCTGTGAATATTTGACAAGTTTCAGTTCAAAACATAAAATCTCATTTTATGGGTCAATACGTGCCCAGAATTGACTCATGTTTGAACAGTAGGCTCATATTACTGTTTTTGATTTTCTGTAAAAAATTTAGATTTTTCTGAGAAAGTCAATTTTTGGCCAAAATTTGAATTTTTTGAATTTTTGGGCGCCCGAACGATGCTAAAGTGCTGCCAGAAAGTTGGGCACAGGGGTAGTATGGTAAATACGGCACTATACACTCGAATACATGTATTTTTTAAACAGTTATTCTATTTAGTGGAGACAATGGTATAGATAGAGGTATTGAGAAGTTTGAGTGGCATATTTCCAACTTTGGTTTTTGTAATGGCATAAGTCCAATTCATGAATTGGGGAGTGGCATAGATCCAATTAACCCATAAAAGAACGCCCTCAATGGGTAGTGACCAGGAACAAGATACTTGATGGCGTGATGCTCAAAATGCCAACACATAGCCAGATCACCAGTCGAAAATAGACCGTAGGGGAAATAGTACATCACGTCAACAATGAAAAATTCCCCAGATGCACCTTGAAGCGGTGACCATGGTTCAACAGGGTGCACGCCTCCTGCAAATGGCGGGCACGGTATTGGTCCTAGTTTAGTGTTATTACACTTGTTCAAATCCAGTGAAGTAGGCCGCCAAAGGGTGCGGGCATATACACATGCTCCTTGTGCCAGCTTGAGGACACCGGCGTGCAGCCAACCAGCTATTGAGTACCCTGGGCTGTAGGTACATGATGGCACAGGAGCAACTCCATAACCAGAGGACGCCCCTGATGGGGCTGATCTCAATGCCAAATACACTGACGTGCCGGTGAGGAACTGGGCGTGGGTGAGGTATGCGTTAGGAGCTTGGAGGTAGAGATGATGAATCCGATGAAAGTAACCACTAACCAGGCCTGGACGCATCGCTTGGTTAAGTCGCATGTGAGGCGGACTAATGATAGCGAGTGAAAAGATGAGTGAAAGGGCGACGACCGCGGCGAGGCGGCGGCGGCTAACGCTGCCGCCCAACGGCCTCTCGCCGGCGACTGCTTCTTCGCCGGAGTGCGCCTCGGGGGATCGCGTTTCTCCTGTCTCCACGAGGACAGTCCTTCGGACGAGGAGGAGTGCCTCTCCGAGGTGCCTTTTGAATCTGCCATGGAGGTCTTAGTGGAGGAGATCGAAGAAGACGCAGCGAAGGAGGAGGGCTGGAAGACGATGACGAGGAAGGGTCGTCGATCGGATGAAGAACTCCAGCAAGAATTCTGGAGTGAGATCGGGTTCCCAACTCCGGCCTCCCGTGTTTGGGAGAGGAGGTCTTCATCGCCGTCGACGCCGGCCAGCTCGCCGCCGATGCCAGCGCTGGGGATGCCGGTGTGCTCGCCCAAACCGTTGTGTACGGCGTAGACGAGTTCGGAACGCAGACGTGCCTCGCCGCCGCCGGTGGGAGCATCGATGTCTAGGCCGGTGAGGCTTGGCTGGCGGGGCCCTCTTCCCCGACCTCGGGTCTCGCCGCCAGCGGTGCTTGGGATGTTCTTGCCGCCAGCGCCGGAGGGAGGTGCAGCTGCTGCCGGTGAATCGCCGGCGAACGCCGCCGTTCCCGAAATTGCGGATCGTGGTCAACCATCGGAGGGAAACGAAGTTCAAAATCCTCTGCCGCTGGGGCCCACGCTGCATGATGATCCGGACCGTCCGTCACATTGGGCCTATCTGGGCCACGTGTTTGCTGGCTTATGGCGGACATCGACGACAGCTAGGGTTTGCAAGGATTCATGCGGCACCGACTCACGCGACACCAGGTCCTGCTCACCGACGGCTTCCTCCACCTCTGCTACGCCGCCGGCTTCGTCCCCCGCCGATACGCCGCCAGGAAGCTCCCGACCCGGCCCAGCTCGCACTCCCTTCGCGCGCTCCTCAGAGACGTGTGGCTCTTCGGAGCTGAGCCTGCATCTTCCTGGAGTCATGGGAGAGCACCAAGAACCTACGAGGAATGTCAGGGAGACTTTGTTGAAATTTGAAAAGATCGGCAACAAGATTTGGAGTTGGGGGAGATGACCATGGATTCGGCAACAATAGGCCTACGGGGATGATCACTTCAGAAAGGAAGATCGCGAAAACGATACAAATCTGTTTGACAAGGTTGTAAATCTAGGGGATATTCATGGCGATGGGAACGAGCTCGATGCCAACGGCGAGCATGCTCTGCACGCCGATCATGTTCCCGGTCGTACACAACATAGGAGGTTGTCAAACTTTCTCAAATTATGTGCAATATCCATGTTTTATATACTGTTTTATAGATTAAATCATTTGAAAAATTGCTCATATATTTAACAAATAGCATATCACTACCCTATCAGCATAAGAAGTAGGATCGGCTATAGAACATTCTTTCGAGTTGGTACTTGTGTAGTAGACACATATCTGCTAAATTGCGTCATCAGTGGTGGCTGAGCAGGCTTGGACTGCCAAGACGCAACCCTATGGCGGGGCTTTGTTGCTCGTTGGACCAGGTGAAACGATGCCCATCCAGTCTCATCTCTTTTAGCTACAGGTTAAATTTTGCAATGAGCCTCCGGTTAACTCTTTGGTTGACATTGTATGTTGTCTTGATGATGAGGTCTTTGGTTGACATTGTATAATGTCTTGATGATCAGGTCTAAATCGTCTAGGAGAATCCACTCCTTCTTTTATCTCATCGAGGAAGAGGATCTTCTCAGGCCCTCCTTGCGGTGTGTAAACACCGAAGAGGGTCTAGGTTGTGCCATCCTCGACACAGGTAATTGTGGCTGAAACAGAGTGGGTGGACACGACGCGACCAGACATGGCGAACTTGTGAATCCGAGGCCATGATGACAATGCCGACACAGGTGCCATCGGCCGACAAGTATAGGCGTAGTCTGCGACAAATTACGGTCCCAGGGTTTGCCGGATGATGAGCTTCATTTTTGTACTATAAAGAAGAGAGTGATCAACATTTTATAATCGTGAGGTAATACAAGATTTAAAATCATTGAGTGCAAACAAAAATTCAATTAAGCACCCACATCAACCTAGAGATTCATACAGAAATTTAGGCAATCAACAGGCGCGGCTCTACGCCTCTACCCTGCAAGAAGCTGTCACAACGCGCCTACGTGTCTAGTTATGGTAAGCGTAAATTATACTATATTGTGAACATTCCTACGCGCGGACTCGGGCGCGCCTACGTTGTGCGATCTAGTTGCGGTAAGTAATTATCGGGGAATTAATTTCGCGTCTTGTGAATTACGGTAATTAAGCACCTAAAGAATGTATCACTGGAGGGTGGGCTCAGCCAAGTGCGGGCCCCATTTGGCATGCAGAGGTGCATATCGGAAGCAAATCACGCTGCACGCCCGCGCCTGTATGTACGTACGTTGCGCGCACCGCATGGCTACGTGAGTCAATTTCAATTTTTGGAACAGATTTATGAGCCAGCCACGAATTTAATTTGGAAACCGCGATCGCGACAAATCAGGAATTTAGTTTGTTTCCATGTCTTTTTTTTTTTTTTTTTTTTTTTTTTTTTTTTTTTTTTTTTTTTTCACGGTTCGCTGCAGGCTATATAAAGCGTCAAAGATTCACAAAACTTCTCATCGTATCGTCTCCCTTGTTCGATCGACACATTCTTCCTCTTCCACTACATACACACAAGAAAATCCACCATGGTTTGTACCTCGAACCGGCGACGTGGCCCTTCGAGGTCGCACCGGCGACTCGACGGTGATCGGCGTAGAAGCATGCATGTTAAAGTTAGGATCAATTTACAACCGATTCTGATTTATTTATTTTCTTGTGCTGTAATCGATTTTCCCCTTGGATCTCACCTTAATTTTGTAATTTTTCTCGCAGATTTGTGTTGGAGAATCGATTTGGATTCATCTCGTCTCATCCCTGCAGTCACTGCGCGTGGGACCTACATTCGTAGAGAAAGACCGGTCACGCACACCCACCCACGCCAGTCGGCTCGACCGCACCACCTTCTCCCCCGCGAGCCCGACCAACCCCTGGCAAAACCCTCCTTCTCGCCGCCACCTCGCCGCGCCGCCGACGATCGATCAGCTGACTCCAAGGTTTGCTCGCAATCTGGCCCTAGTTCTTCCCTTTTCTCCAAGTTTCCTGTCTCAATTTTGCTCCGAAACCCTAGCAGAGATGGACCGTGGTGCCCTGCGTCGGGGTATCAGGCGGATGCGCCGGGGTGCAGGAGGGCCACCGCGGCAGGCTGGACTGGCGCCCGTCGGCGGAGGTGGTGAGCGCGCGGGAGATGGTGCCAGGGGCGGGGGCAGGGGCCGTGGTGGCGGAGGCAGGGGCGGCCGTGGTGGCGGCCGCGTAGGCAGGGGCCGCGGCGGCGGCGGCGGCCGTGGACAGCTACAAGCCCAGAGGAGGGCGAGGCCTCCTGTTCCCCCACATCTCGATGTGAGCAATTCCTCTATCTACTCCCTTTGATCCGTCTTTTTAGATGCTATGATCCTTTGAAATTTAGTTACACAATGAGAGGGAGTTGTTTTTACGCCATCTTATCTTATCGATATTCACTTTGGGTGAGGTAGACGCCTTTTTTCCCCCCAAAATTCACTTATATTCCATTTCAGGGGAGGGGACGAGGTGGTCTCTCTGGGACCGATTTGGAATTAATGCACTTCATTCACAAATCTAGAAATTAATGCACATTTTTCTATCTGCTCATCAAACAATTGCAAACTCATCCCTTCATCAGCTTGAAGATTAGCTTCATCTGTCCTAAACGTAGATAACCCAACAGATTTAGTTGAGAGTTCAGACATTCTGGCTCTAACCTCACTATATAACTGGCCCACAGCGTTTCCAAGAATAGATAGAAACTTACTTGTTTTCTCTCGTACATCCTCCTGGCCTGGAGTTTTGACCTTCAAACTATCTGATTGCGAGAAAGGAATGTTGTCCTCATCATTCTTTTGTGATGGCAATTGAACAAAGTTCATGAATGCAGAAAGTATCCGATCTTTAGACTGTGCTTCATTGTTCAATCCAACAGAATTCCTCAATTCAGAACATTCCCTCGTTATTCTTTCAACACATGCGACATAACTTTCCATCTGATTTATGAGATCCCGGTATCTTTGCTGCACTAGATCACTACCTTAGCCCAACTTGGATGAGTGCCTGGCGGCCATAGAGCATTTACTTTGATTTTTGCATGTTCCAGATCAACATAAAATTTGCCTTAAATGTAAGTTGTGAGATGCGATCATCATACTGAACTCAGTTGTGTTGCCAGTCTAATTATAGACGTAGCCTTTACTACAGGAACATCGTATTGATCCATATGTTGAGGAGGTGCTGTATCGCAGATAAAGTTTATACATGTAGCCTTTTTTGTAAGATGTGATGCAGGTGGTCTGATGTGTGCATGAGATGAACAGAAATCGTTTCATTGTCGTTTTTTCTACAATTACTTATTTTGATTTGGATTACTCTAGCGTCTAGCCAGAACACCTGTATCATGGCGATGCTGAGTGCACATTTAGCTCCAGTCCTCTGTTCTTCTATTAATGTCAAACCATATGCCAGATCTTTAAGATATTATCCGATTCCTGGCATTCATCTCACTGCTCACGCCTCAGTATTTTATCGATTTGCAATTTTTTTTATTCGTATATCAAACCATAAATATTGTTTATGTTGTCTGATATGTGCATCAGATGAACATCAATTCTTCCATTGTCTGTTTCTTCTTCGTTTTGTTGCTGCATTTCCTTGTTTTAAGTTCCCTTTTTTTTTCTCATGGATGTATGTAGGATTGGATAAAGAATGCAAAATTTGGAAATCCGAATGGGTTAAACTTTTACCAAGTTGAATCAGAGTTGGAGGTCTTCTTGACACACCAGCCACGGATTGACCAGCAGGTGCCGTGTTTCTGCTAATGGTGCATCTCAGATAATGTTTCATTGTGAATTTATATCGATTTGTTGTGTAGGAGCTTGAGACCTACCCTGTACCAAGAGACCAGCTGAACCAGGGACAAAATGTTGTTCATTTACTGATGGAGGCCAGTGAAAAGTGCCGTAAAATGACCTTAACGAGAATGATGTACGTGCAGTCCTATTAAACTGTTCTTCCTTCTCTGTTGAGATTTATTCATGATGCTAAACATGGCTGCAGGTTGCTGAAAATGTACCTTAAAGGAGACTACACCTCTCTCTCAGCACAGTATTGGAGGAAGAACCTCGCTCAGCAGGAAATTCAGCTCGAGGACACTTTGTATGAGTTGCGGAGGCTGAGGGATCGCCACCGCCCGATGCCTAACATCTTCCTCACCCGACCTGCCCTGTTGCCAAAAGAGTCATGAAAGCATTAGATTTCTGAAAATTCTAACGGGGTGCCCAGGTTTCTGGAGTAGTAGACATTGGGTTAGCTTTGTCATTTGAGCAACAGTATGTGAATGGTCCCTCGAATGTAGTTCTGGGCGTGGGCTTATTTTGGCCTAGTCTCGTAGACTATGGCAGAGCTTTCTGTTGTTCTTTTGTGCTTGGGTGCAAACTTGCAAGCGTAGTTCTCTGAAAATTCTAGCGGTGCTCAAGTTTCTGGAGTAGTAGACATTGGTTTTGCAATCGTGGTGGTACTGTCTGGTAAATTTTTACCTGTTGCCTGATGTTATAAACCTTTTTTTGTGTTGGCATGTTGCATTTGGGCAATTCTTCCAACTTAGTCCGTATTTTTTTGCTTGGTGTGAGGCTGAACTTTTTTTATAGCAAAATCAGCGTGCTACTGAATGAATGGGCTATCGCTTGAGATATCTATCTCTACTCTATAATATTGGGCGACACCGACGCGCGTGGATTCTGTCAGGGAGGAGGCCGGATCCGACCGCCGCCTGCAGCAGATCTGCTTCGTGCTCCCCGGCGAGATGTTTCGCCCTAGCCTCATCCTCAAGGAGGTCGCAACTGAAGGTTCTCAGGCGCCTGCAGGGAGGTAACAGGGAGAGTTGGCTGGAGGTGAGGACCGTCCGGTCGTCGATGCAGATCTGCTGGCGAGCAAGGCATGCAGGCTGCAGCTCCAGCTCGCACCTGAACGCCGCGTCCGTGCAAACCTCTCACTCGTGGACGGCCGACTGCTCGACTCTCCGAAGGCCACCACAGGCTGGTTAAGGCGAAGAAGCTGGCTTGAGGCTCTGACTGCAATAGAATACTGTTACAAGCACACACGATTGCAAAGAAACGGATAACTACTCCGTGTTTTACATGTCGAATATGCCCATACCGAACTCTTTCATATCTCAGGTACAAAATTCAACGCCCACGCTTTCGTTCTAATCTTTTGACGTATGTGCAACTGATAAGATTGTTTATTGCTATTCTAGCTTTCTTAGGGAATTGGAGTGACAATTTTCTGGTTAACCCTTTGGAAAAGGAAGGAATCAGAGTACCCTGATTTTGAAGGACAGTAGAATATGCACTATCTGGATATATTTCATGAGATATGCCAACTAATAATAATGGAGGCACGCCTGAAACGCTGGTGTTCATTGGCTAATACTAGAATATGTTTAGTGCCTCTTGGTAGAAAGATGTGCACCACCTGTATTTTATTTTCTGGGATGAGATAGGCTCTTGACAATTTTTTTTGATTAAGATTGATGCTGTTTTGGTCTGCAGCGGAAAATACTATAGGTATCTCTAAATAATTGAACTTTGTTGTTCATTGTAAACACTTGATGTTTTCTTAGTTTGGGCTTATGTTTTCTCTCGAGAACCTGAATGAAGATGCTACGTTCAGTGCAACTGGTGTCATCTCTTTGCTTTACCTAAGATATAAATTTACACTACATTATATTTTCACACAATTGTGCTACTTGAGTACTTGACTATTATGTACTCTCTGGATCAATCCTCAAGAAAATTCAGGCACTCATCATAAAGTAAACATAAATGAACATTTCATTTGCAGTGTGAGTCATTGCTTCATTGTTTGTTTTTTAACCCTTTGATGGAGAACACAAAGCTGTCTGTCTAGGCTGACGTCTTATTTGTGTATTAACTAATTTGCTACCAACTCAGATATAGTTATGTCCAGACCTCTCTGCGATATGTGCCACGACGCACCTGCTGTGACTACTTTGGTATCACGTGTATCTTGTGTCAGTAGAAACAAAACATGATGGCTTGCTATTGTTGTAGTATAAAACTCAGGGGCCTTTTTTCAGTTCAAGCTGAAGTTAATCTGAGAAGGAATTTTTGATGGTGTCTACGCCGGCCATGCTCAAGCTTGTGGATTTTGTTGGCCCTGGGGTGCCTCTTGAGTTCGATGCGGATTTGGGCCCGGGTCATGTTCTTGTGGTCGATGCAGGTACTTGGAGCTGGTTGTTGTTGTGCCGCGCTAGGTCCTGTCCCCCTGGCCAACGCTTTGTTATGTTTCTCCAGATTATTGTGTGGTGATGCTCCAAGTGCCGTCCAATCTCTTTCTCCTCACTGAGATTTGGACTTACACCTGCACCAGGCCATGACATGCTATTGATTCTCTCACAAGCACAAGCAGTCACTCGGCACTAGGCTTGAAGCAATTTGTAGCATCTCCCTCCTTTTTGTACATAACAGATTGACAGGTACTACATCGTTGTAAGGATAGGGAAGCACGGCAGCAATCTTGGATTTTTTTTTTTGTAGTTGGTTGGAGAGGATGAATTGCAACATTACTGCGCACACTTGTCCAAGGCCATTTCATGGTAGCTCATGTTGAAGGAAATCTGGGGAGAGTGACAAGCCGCGGCGCACGGAAGTCTTCGTCGACGGAGAGCGTCCGGCAACGACCAACAGGGGGGCGCTCGCGGGACCAGAGGCGTGAAGATGATGATGATGATGGCGGCCATCGTGGCCGCGATCGTGGCCTGCGCGACCGTATCCTTGGTTGCAGCCGCTCCAGGGCTCCCCGCGATCAGTCCCGTGACGCTGGCTCTGACAGGCGTGACCTGGAGCGTCAGAGCTCCCGCCGCGAGGGGCACCGCCGGCGCTGGGGCCTCGGCTCAGACTCGTCCCCAAGCCCGAGAGGTGGCCCCGCGCACCGTCGTCATCCCCTCGACCGTCCACGCTCCGAGTCGCCTTCATCTGTCCTGCCGACGCCAACAGACGCCCGCTCTGGAACAAGCAGGCCTCTTGGGTTCTCCATGTCGCCCACGACGCCGGTGCTACAGGCTGATGGCTCCCCTGCACGCAGCCCCTCCCAGGTCCCCGCCGTCCTCGCCGCCCACGGCCAGTCGCAAGACCATCGCCGGCTGCTCGTACAGCCGCTCTAGCGCTCGACTGAAGATCAAGGGCCACCGCGTGCCGGTGGCCAGACTCGCTGAAGCACTGGTCTGCCGTCGAATGGGCATCGTCCAGGATGGGGAGCCGGTGACGGAGCAGGCCGTGGCAGAATTTGTCCGTCTATTCCAGGGGCAACTCCCGTGCACCATTCTGGCCGCGTTGAGAGCCCTGTTTCGCCTTGACTGTGCGGGCGCCAATGCCGTCCAAGACGCCCTGATCAGACATGGAGGAGGAGGTGCGGTTGATCTTGCTCTTGCTGATGGTGAAACCGATGCTGCCACTGCCGAGGTTTGAAGATGGTTCCAGTTCGAGTAGAAGAGTCCCTGTGTTCCAATTTTAGTTCAATGTGTCCTCTTTTTAGTTCATTTGTCGTGGCCTCTGCTGGGCTGCCGGCGTGTGTGCTGGCTGCCCCTCCTGCTGTGTGTTGCACCTGGTCTCCTCTTCGACCAGCTGAAGTTCCTGGAAGATGTTTATCTAGTGTCTAACGGATGAGATAATGAAAATGCTTAGTTTCCTATGCTGGGAATGACCCTGATCATCAAACTGTTGTCAATGGAGCAGTTGCATCTTCGCCCTGCCATATTGCATGTCTCCAGGAAACCAAGTTACAGAATGTTGATCAGTTCACTGCGTGCTATCTTGGTGGTGGCAGGCTGAGGGGGTTTGCTCAACGCCCTGCAAATGGGACTAGGGGAGGAATCCTGCTCGATCTTAGGGCTTGTTTGGTGGTACGGGTAGCAAATCCCCCGAGGGAATTTTGATGCGCGCAAGGGGACCCCGGCCGGCTTCCCACGGGTGAGATCTCCCCCACCCCTGCGTTCATTTGGCAGCAAGGAGAGAAAATAACGGGCACACTATGTAAGCATGATCAGTTCGAAAATACCACATGTAATTCATAAAATCATAAACTGATTCTTCAAAAATCACAGATTACTCTGTGGTAAAAATATAAAATCGCTACTAAGCTACAGAAAAAAGAAAAAGAAAAAAAGAGAGGTAAATTACACATAGATCACAGGCTTACAAAAATAACAAGAAAATCTGAAACCTACACACATAATTAGTACAAAGTAAGCGAGAAGCATCGAGCCCGCATTCATTCACATCCTGGAGCATATCTCGACACTTGACAATTAATATTCATTCCAGCATACTGCAGTTTATATGTTCACACAAGATTACTTTCACAAACTCTCATCCAAAAATACATGATTGAATTATAAATGATATGCCACGACATGAATTCTCGACCGAAACATCAAGATACATTGTGCTTTCCCTTGATGCCTTTCTCTATGAAAACTCTCTAAGATTCCAAGCTAGTACTGTTGAATAGAAGTTCATATTTAATAATCTGTAATTCCTCCCGGATGTGTTTACAGAAAATTCAAAATAAGGGCTTCAAGAAAGAAGCAAGTTGGGCCCATCCAACATAACATAAAGCTGAAGTGGTGCTGTCTCAACTCCAATCTGAACCAGCATCAACCTTAAAATATAGACAAAACAAAGCAATAGAAATTAGAAGCAGAGAAAAATGCATAGATCTAGCTGACAATGGGATTAGGCTCCCAGCAACAGCGTAATTATTTAGACAACAAAGGGTACTAGAAAGTATAAATGGACCCTTATCAGCAAGATGGTGAACAGCAACCTGATTTAAGCTGGAAGTAGACAAGTAATAAGCAATCTTATCAGAAAGATGGTGAACAGCAGTAAAAACATGTGCTCTAAGATTGTTTGTGATGGTGTAAAATGCTAACATGGCATGAAAATTTAAATGTACAGAGGTGATACACATGATTAGTTCTCTTCCTACTTTATATCATCCAAGGGAAGTGAGTTTTAGACCACCAAAACAAAGGTTATCTGGAGTAAGAAAGCACTATGGCAATTCGTAGAAGCAGAAGATCTGACTGAAATTCATAGAAGCAGAAGATCAGACTGAAATTCGCTCCTAAATTAGAAAGTGCACTAATTTACCATTTCCTGTCAGCGCAGGCAAAGTTACATCCTTTGCTCCTCTTCATAAGCCACCTTATCTAGAAGGGATGCATAAACATCCATTAGTTAATTAGAAGGCCTTATCACAAGTTCACAACAAACATAACTATAACTGAACCTATATACAGTACACTTGGACATGCAGAAAATAAGAGTGATATTGCTATACAATAAAAGGTTGCCATAAGATTCCAGTTCTTGCACTAACTGAACATATTCAATCGAGAATAATGTGCATCAGGCTTGGGACACAGAAAACGATAAGGACAGAGAAAATGCAAAGTGCATACTTAATCTTTTCTGTCATCAGTTTAGCGGAAACACAAAAATCTGTTACGTAGCAACCTGATTACCATCTCATATATCAGTAGCAGATAATTTTCTGTATCAATCTGGTTGTAATCTCATAAGAATGAACATGTTAGGAAATATGATTAGGACACACTTCTGTTACAGAACAGTGAAAACTTGCCCTCAATATAACACAAGCTAGGTACGCAAGTTAGTTTTCTTATATACAAAATTTATGCTTACTCTGAACTTTGGCTAACATAATGATTTGACGTAGTTCTATCCAAAATTTATGATCTGTCCCTAACTACTGCAGTATGCTTGGCATTATCTGGGTAAAACGGAAAGTACTACTTGGAGGGCAATGGTATTTACATAGACACAAATGCAAGTGAGACCACTCATACAGGATACAGCACCGATAAAATTCATGAAACAAGAGACAACTCAGATGAATTATGCTTAAAAAAAATATATGAGCAAACAGTAATGGTGATTGTGTGATATATATTTTTTGGCCTACATCAGTAGAATTCTTGGAGGAAAAACAGGATATCTCATGCCTGAAAACAGTATGATCCAGTTTGGAGCTTGAGATGCAGGAATTACGAAATTGGGTGCGTACGATATAGAGAGATCAAGAGGTATGACCTGCCGTCCTCAAGATTTTGTTTCCACTGCCGCTACAGACCTTGAGCTAGAACTGGGGGCGTACGAATCGAGAGATCAAAAGGTATCAATGCTCACGTGTCTCGATCTGTAGCAACGAGCTTGATCTGGTGCAAGTATGTGGATCTTTAACAGATCTTCAATGCGGGAAAAGGGAGGAATAAGTTTAAAAATCAAAACGAGGAATAGGTCCTTATGATTAGCACCTGAAGTATCTTTGGAACAGCTTACTGCTTGCTTTCTCTATAAACAGGGTGTTGGCCTCGGAAATTTAGGATTTCAGAGGCAACAGAGCTCACCTTGATCTTTGTATCTTTATGTTGTTTTCAGTCTAAGTGACGTCAAATTTTCTCATCCTTCTGAAAACCGAAAAGGAAATACATGTTTAATAACATTTAATCATAGTGATCGAATATATATTGCCATTCTAATCTTCTCTCTGTATTTGACGAGCTGCCAATTGTTTATCGTACCTTCATATTTTATTATAATTAATATTTACCACTCCCCCACTCATATGAAGAGATTGATTGTCACGCAACATGTATGACTGTTGAGCGGTTCATGTACTATCAGGAAATGTCTTCCTCAACGCCTAATTCCAGTTCTTCTAGCAGGAACTGCCAAAGCTCCGGGGCAAGGGTATTAGCACAAATATCCCTTGCATCCGGCAGCTCCTTTTACTACTCCAAGCTGGTTGAAGCCCGCGACCGCTCCACCTCTGCAGCGAAGTTCGGAGAAGGTCATAGCCTACTTACAGCACATACAGAGCTCAAAGGAAGCTCAGTGTGATTCTCCCTTTAATCTCTAGAGAATGTGACATTGTGATAGCTCAATTATTTCATTGTATTACATCTGTACTTCAGTTGTTAGGAATATACGTATTTGTTAGTATCTCATTTGTGTATGCTTCAGATTGTTGGAAAGATCATTGTAGTTTTGCTCTTTATAGTTGTATGTATAGATTATTTCTAGCTCATTTGTTAGCTAAATTGTAATATATAATCATATTATGAATTAACCAGGATAAATTTGAAATTCAGAGAAATGTTTACTTTGCAGAAATAAACACAACAAATAGCCCAAATTTCATAAGATTTGTCAGATGAATTTCTCATTATATCTAGGAGAGATTTCCATGAAATTTTGGATGCAAGGAAAGGTAAGTCTTCATTTTAAATCTCATTTTCTCATCTATACACCATTTTTTTACGAAAGTGGTGTCTTTGTTGTCGTCCAAGAATAAGGATAGGCAAAGCATTGTCATTGCACTGTGTGCAGAATTCAATATCTGTAAATAAGATATTTAATACACCAACATCTCAGCGGTACGGGAGGAGACCTCAATAATCAATATACACATATATCTACGACAATGCCCCTCTACTTTGGGAATCCTAAGCTTCCCAACAACAGATCCAACCCCTTAACCAAGACTTTGAAAATGTTCGGAATGCATGTCAGGACAGCATAAATAGCAAAATCCAATACTGTGTACAGCGAACAAAATTCAGGCGAATTTGCTTTTATTTAGGCAAAGAGGACGGCATAAACTAGCGATGCATCTAAAATTCGTAAGTGGTCAAATGAACAGAAAACATTATAGAATCATAAAGCATAGAAATATGAATAAAAATGTTCTGAAACCTGTATAGGCATTTGGATGGTTTCTTCCAAAAATATTAATTGAAGAATTGACATCATACTGAGGAAGGGCTAAGCCATTGGACTATTCTATCCAATATCAGTTTTTTATACACGTGTATGACTCCAATTAGTCCACACAATTGAAAAGAAGAGCATTACTTGCAAAAAGGTAGAGCTCGCAGGATGATTGATTACCTGATGGGAGAAAGCTTTCAGTACATTTATTCTTGGGGAAGTGCCTTCGTTAAGGGTATGGAATGGATGCATCTAAAGAAATGTAGAAAATGAACCTAAAAGACATCAATACAATAAATTCTCTTGTGAATAATGATTTGTATGTGTAGGCACCTAAGATATGTCAGGAGCCTTGTAGCAAATATGTCAAGGGCAGATTAAAAAAAAGCAATACGGATGTGAGAAAAAATAGCGAATGATTGGTGACAAATTCAAAAACATTGAGGTCGGGGTCCAAGTCAAATACCAGCGGTAGCACGTACATTGTAATTGGTAAAAAGAAGCAGAGATGTATAATGATTGGTGTTGAATTTACCAGAGCCAAAACATAGCTTAGGTTCTTCATAAGATGGATCACAGTAAATTGTATCGAAGGAACGCCAGAAAATGGTAAGAAATTGCAACCCAAGCGAAGCTTAAATAAATCAGTAGACATTGAACCATACACAAATTGTACACAAACTGCCAGCAACAACAATATGCCATCCCATCAAGTTCCTGCAAAATCAGCTACTGCATAATGCAACATTTCGTGCACTATTTTAAGACGCAGGTTGTAGATAGAAGATTAATCTAAGATCACAATAAATAAAGCGTGTCCAGCTCTCCCATCCAAAGGAAACACAAGCGGTAATCTTTGCAGGCACATTAGTTGTAATCGAAAAGGAAACAGGCAGAATTGCACAATGATCATAACTGGTGTTGAAAGTACAAACATAGCACTTGGCAGCATATAAGATGCATCACAGTACCAACAACACAGTTATATAGATGGGCACAAGCGACTAACTAAGAGGAACATGGTTGCAGATAGATAATATTATTGCATTGGCCATCAACCGCATCACTCATTTCTGGCAGCAGCACGAGAGCGCCTGAAGTGCACCTGCTGGTTCCATTCTTCGTCGATCTTTTGCATACACTGCCGCTCGTATTCGTCCTTCTTCTCATAGTAATCCTCGTCAACCTCGACGTACCCCTTCTCAATCAGATCCTTGCGGACCTTGGCCCGGAACAGTTCCCGTTCCCGTTCCAGTTCTTCTTCAGACTCTTCATACAGCGGCAGGAATTCCTTGTCCAGCTCCTCGAACGCCCGAATCGAATCCGCGGATAGCGTGTGATTTGGACACCAGTTGTGGACGATGCTGGGTGGCGGTGGCCTCCACGTGTCCAAAGCAATCTTGATGTCTTCCTTCAACAGCCGAATCTTGCCTGTGGCAGCCACATTATCGTACTCAGGCTTGGACTGCTCCAGGACCCTATCAACTGCGTCGTCATCCTTGGGTCCCAGGTTTTCCGCCTCAGGAAAGCTTGACAGCACCGCCTTGACCTTGGACCGTTGCTCCTCAAGCAGAGCCTCGTAGTCGTACTCTTCCTCCTCATAGTCGTACTCTTCCTCCTCATAGTCGTAATCATCATACTCGGCGTCTTCGTAATACTCGGCGTCATCTTGATAGTCATCTCGGCCTCATCCTCATAGCCTTCCGGGTGCTCAGCTGAAACAGCCTCCTTGATGCCATCCTCATCCTGATGCTCAGAAACAGCCTCCGAGATAGCACCCTCAGCCAAAGGCTGAGGAACCGCCACCTTGGCAAGATCGACCAACATAGGCTGGGTGACCTCGCTGGCGGCGGCAACACCTGGTTGCTCGCGTAGAATTTCCGCGACCAGAATCTTGTAGATCTCCTCCTCCGCCTTCCTTTTCAGGAGAGCATCTTCGCGGCGCACCTCCATAGGCTCGGTGGCGCACCGCTCCCCGTCGATTGCAGACCCCAGTGTGCGCTGGCCCACCTCCACAGGCTCGGCGGTGCACCGCTCCCCGTCGATTGCCGACTTGTGCTGCGCCGTGCATCCCCTCAGCGTGCGCTTGGTGGAAGCCTCCTCGCAGGTCGCCCCCTTGGCTCCGCCGTGCAGCGCCCCAGCACGAGCTTGCCCTTCTTGCCGCCGGCCATCTGCTGATGTGATCGGATTTCTCGGATCCGCCGTGAATCGACTCGGCGAAGCTCTAGTCTGCGATGGGGATCTGGGATTTGGATGAGGCTGCGGCGTCTCCGTTCTTTGTGTATATAAAGCGGAGGCTAACCCTAGCGCATGTCGGAATAGGTATCCGGATCGGGATAAGGCCCAGCTCACCGACTCCTCTCCGGTCCCGTCGGCCCATATCCAGTCCGCGATGTACTCCGTTGTCCTCTTTTCTAACTTTTTTTTTTTACCCAACCTCTGGTACCCCGCGTATGTATACATATATGCATTTTTTTTTTTTTTGAGGAAGGATCCGCTCCATATATTCAAAATACTCAGTACAGATTACAGATTACAAGCAAAATGCACTAAGCATCTTGATCAACAAGAAGGAAGAACAAACGGATCCAGAAGCCGGCTCCCAAGAACCTAGAGAACGCCGTCGTCGCCGTACCTCAAACCGCCGGAGAAGAAGAGCCGCCATATGTCGTAGAAGGCCGCAAGAGTTGTCCGCCGCGCAACGACGGCACCTAGACTCGATGAACGAGCACGGCCGCAGCTCCATCTCCCCAGCACCGCCGCACTTCCAGCCGACAAAATTTAGTTGGTCATAGCAGTCGAGAGGATAAATTTAATAGACATCAAATGCATGTGTATTTTCAAATTTAAAGGCTTCCGGTTGATGTAAATTAGGTGAAATCAACGGGGTGAAAAAATAGATGATGTGAATGATTTGCATGAATATGCCATGCAACATAATATTTCTAGAAACAACTTTTGGAATAGTTACATATAGAAGGGCACAAATTTCGAAAAATAACCTGATTTTCATCATAAAAATTACGGGCAAAAAGTCCACTTGGTTGGCGAAACTAATTACGATGTTCTGCTTACACATGATTTAATTCTGTAATTACATAGCGGGATGGTGCGTTCTTATCAATCGAACGACAAAAAAATATGGTGTGAAAAAACTGATGGCTAAATGAAAAATATGATTTGCATGCTTTTACAAGTAAAGTAAATAATTAATAAATGTTAGTGGGATGACATGGACTTGGTTGGCTAAAAGAGTAAGTAAGGTGCTTACCTTGCATGTTGAGATAAAAACATTAATTGCAGGTAGTGGGGTTTTGTTTTATAAAAAGTATAGATGATCTGACTGTCTGCCTTTTCTTATGCACTTCATAGGTGTTCTCAATACCCATCTCAGAGCATCTCCACTCGGGCGATCAAATATTATCCGGCAGCAACGTCGGACGGCCGCAATTGACGCCGACCGGACGCCTCAGGGCTATTGGGTGCACCACTCCCTACTCGGGGCGCCTATAGACCCTCCCAAAAGTTGATTGTTTCCAGTTTGAAATCGAGCAAACGCCGCCCCGGTCATAAATTCAAGTTCTTTGTCACAAATTTAAAGTCTAGCTAAGGAACAAATACTTGTGCCACCTCGATCAGGGCGTAGCACTGACGCCGCCGACGCTCTTCATACGGATCGACGTGCCGCTCTCCTTGATCGCCCTGAGATCTTTGGGTGCACGGCGACGCCATGGCTACAACGCGGGAGGAAGGGCGTGGCGGGAGAAATGAAATTGGGTGGGGAGGGGGAAGTGTGAAAAGGAGTTTTGAACGACTCCCAATAGGGAGGGCAGGAGCTGGGCACGCCGGACGTAATATTGGGCCGTGTCAGACATACCGCCGCTATTGACGTCGCGAGTGGGCGAGAAATTACGTTTGACGCACACAATAGAGTCATTTGCGACCCTATTGACGCCCCGAGTGGAGATGCTCTCAGTATACCTACTCGACGCTTGGACATGAAATCGGGCCCTGTTTCGGACAACCGCGCCTTCCAATAGAGTGTCTTGCACTCCCACCCGAACCCGGTGCTTCGGCACCCTACCAGACAAAACCGGCAAACCACGCCACGTAGGACCGCACCACATGTCATGCCCCTAGCGAGCATGGAGGGATCCACGGACCACGGCTAGGGTTTTCTATGGCTAACTGTCGTGTGCGTCGTATGTGCCCGACTCGCACACACAGGCTGGAACATCCGTTCGTTAGCCACACAATATCATGGGAGTGGATCAATTGGTTTAATCTATACTAGGAAACATGCCCGTGCGTTGCAACGAGAAATGTATGTAATGTTTGTTCCCCGGACACGGTTGCACCTGGGGTGACGAACACCGACCATGGGGAACCTGATATTGCGCGACATCGTCGGCACAATGACAACGAGCTCGTCCTCCGCTGCCAGCTGCTGCCTCCATCTCCCATGAGTTGACGAAGCGGATGTGGCCCTTGCCGCGTTTGTGCTCTTGTGGTCGCGTAGTCGTCTGTTCTGACGGTCCGACCTCACAGTGCCGTTATTGGACATCGTGTGTGATTGAGGCCCTCACTACGGGAACACACAAGGATGCTGAGGGTAATTTCAACGCCGAGGGGGAAATGTCGGGACCCTCGGCATAGCTCGCACACTGCCCACGGCTGCAAAACAACCGTCGGCGTAGCATAACCTTCGGCATAGATGCGCAACGCCGAGGGTAACCTTCGGCACAAAATAACCTTCGGCATAGATGGATCTACGCCGAGGGTAACCGTCGGCACAAGCTAGCCGTAGGCATAGCACAAATCACGTCGTGCGCTGGCGACTACTGGTGGAGAGTAGTTAACGGCCCAGGGCAATGCCGAAGGGGTTGCCGTCGGCGTAACGCTGCGTACAGAGAGTTAACGGCTCACATCTGGGCATAGCAATGCCGAGGGTAATCCCCTCGGCACTGATGCACCTGTGCCGAGGGTAATCCCCTCGGCCCTGCGTCACGTATGCCGAGGGTAATCCCCTAGGCCCTCCAGTGGAAAAACACCGCCGGGTCACAATGACACGAAAACTTACAAGTGGGCCCAACATACATTTACAAGTGTGGTGTAAGGTCAATATAAGCAATTCATAGCTCTCGGGTGCGAGCATCACTTCCCCCAAGCAAAACGGAGGGTCGTGGTTTCGCCGAAGCGGGGATCCAGAGCGTCGGAACCCCACCAAAACCTATGTGGTTCCATACCATATGTATAAAAGTGTGTTGGGTGTTCTCAAAAAAAAAGTGTGTTGGGTGTCTTGAATGTCCAAGATTCCACTCCGGTGCGTGGCCGGGTTCACCGACATCACTTTCTCCATACCGAGTTCCTGGAGTTATAGCTCGAAACTCCCGTTTCGGCCGAAACGGAGGGAATCTTTGAAAGGGATTGGGTGGATCTTGTTTTGGGGTCTTCCTATGGCATAACCTAACACAACCAAGTAAAAAATTCCACTGGCCTACCCCCTTTCGACTCCGGTCAAAGGGGTAGACAAGCAACTTTGACTTTTTTCCAACGGGGTCGTGGTTTCGCCGAAGCGGGGATCCGGAGCGTCGGAACCCCACCAAAACCTATGTGGTTCCATACCATATGTATAAAAGTGTGTTGGGTGTCTTGAATGTCCAAGATTCCACTATGGTGCGTGGCCGGCTTCACCGACATCACTTTCTCCATACCGAGTTCCTGGAGTTATAGCTCGAAACTCCCGTTTCGGCCGAAACGGAGGGAATCTTTGAAAGGGATTGGGTGGATCTTGTTTTGGGGTCTTCCTATGGCATAACCTAACACAACCAAGCAAAAAATTCCACTGGCCTACCCCCTTTCGACTCCGGTCAAAGGGGTAGACAAGCAACTTTGACTTTTTTCCAGCGGGGTCGTGGTTTCGCCGAAGCAGGGATCCGGAGCGTCGGAACCCCACCAAAACCTATGTGGTTCCATACCATATGTATAAAAGTGTGTTGGGTGTCTTGAATGTCCAAGATTCCACTCTGGTGCGTGGCCGGCTTCACCGACATCACTTTCTCCATACCGAGTTCCTGGAGTTATAGCTCGAAACTCCCGTTTCGGCCGAAACGGAGGGAATCTTTGAAAAGGATTGGGTGGATCTTGTTTTGGGGTCTTCCTATGGCATAACCTAACACAACCAAGCAAAAAATTCCACTGGCCTACCCCCTTTCGACTCCGGTCAAAGGGGTAGACAAGCAACTTTGACTTTTTTCCATCGGGGTCGTGGTTTCGCCGAAGCGGGGATCCGGAGCGTCGGAACCCCACCAAAACCTATGTGGTTCCATACCATATGTATAAAAGTGTGTTGGGTGTCTTGAATGTCCAAGATTCCACTCTGGTGCGTGGCCGGCTTCACCGACATCACTTTCTCCATACCGAGTTCCTGGAGTTATAGCTCGAAACTCCCGTTTCGGCCGAAACGGAGGGAATCTTTGAAAGGGATTGGGTGGATCTTGTTTTGGTATCTTCCTATGGCATAACCTAACCCAACCAAGCAAAAAATTCCACTGGCCTACCCCCTTTCGACTCCGGTCAAAGGGGTAGACAAGCAACTTTGACTTTTTTCCAGCGGGGTCGTGGTTTCGCCGAAGCGGGGATCCGGAGCGTCGGAACCCCACCAAAACCTATGTGGTTCCATACCATATGTATAAAAGTGTGTTGGGTGTCTTGAATGTCCAAGATTCCACTCCGGTGCGTGGCCGGCTTCACCGACATCACTTTCTCCATACCGAGTTCCTGGAGTTATAGCTCGAAACTCCCGTTTCGGCCGAAACGGAGGGAATCTTTGAAAGGGATTGGGTGGATCTTTCTTTGGTGTCTTCCTATGGCATAACCTAACACAACCAAGCAAAAAATTCCACTGGCCTACCCCCTTTCGACTCCGGTCAAAGGGGTAGGCAAGCAACTTTGACTTTTTTCCAGCGGGGTCGTGGTTTCGCCGAAGCGGGGATCCGGAGCGTCGGAACCCCACCAAAACCTAAGTGGTTCCATACCATATGTATAAAAGTGTGTTGGGTGTCTTGAATGTCCAAGATTCCACTCCGGTGCGTGGCCGGCTTTACCGACATCACTTTCTCCATACCGAGTTCCTGGAGTTATAGCTCGAAACTCCCGTTTCGGCCGAAACGGAGGGAATCTTTGAAAGGGATTGGGTGGATCTTTCTTTGGTGTCTTCCTATGGCATAACCTAACACAACCAAGCAAAAAATTCCACTGGCCTACCCCCTTTCGACTCCGGTCAAAGGGGTAGGCAAGCAACTTTGACTTTTTTCCAGCGGGGTCGTGGTTTCGCCGAAGCGGGGATCCGGAGCGTCGGAACCCCACCAAAACCTATGTGGTTCCATACCATATGTATAAAAGTGTGTTGGGTGTCTTGAATGTCCAAGATTCCACTCCGGTGCGTGGCCGGCTTCACCGACATCACTTTCTCCATACCGAGTTCCTGGAGTTATAGCTCGAAACTCCCGTTTCGGCCGAAACGGAGGGAATCTTTCAAAGGGATTGGGTGGATCTTTCTTTGGTGTCTTCCTATGGCATAACCTAACACAACCAAGCAAAAAATTCCACTGGCCTACCCCCTTTCGACTCCGGTCAAAGGGGTAGACAAGCAACTTTGACTTTTTTCCAGCGGGGTCGTGGTTTCGCCGAAGCGGGGATCCGGAGCGTCGGAACCCCACCAAAACCTATGTGGTTCCATACCATATGTATAAAAGTGTGTTTCGTGTCTTGAATGTCCAAGATTCCACTCCGGTGCGTGGCCGGCTTCACCGACATCACTTTCTCCATACCGAGTTCCTGGAGTTATAGCTCGAAACTCCCGTTTCGGCCGAAACGGAGGGAATCTTTGAAAGGGATTGGGTGGATCTTTCTTTGGTGTCTTCCTATGGCATAACCTAACACAACCAAGCAAAAAATTCCACTGGCCTACCCCCTTTCGACTCCGGTCAAAGGGGTAGACAAGCAACTTTGACTTTTTTCCAGCGGGGTCGTGGTTTCGCCGAAGCGGGGATCCGGAGCGTCGGAACCCCACCAAAACCTAAGTGGTTCCATACCATATGTATAAAAGTGTGTTGGGTGTCTTGAATGTCCAAGATTCCACTCCGGTGCGTGGCCGGCTTTACCGACATCACTTTCTCCATACCGAGTTCCTGGAGTTATAGCTCGAAACTCCCGTTTCGGCCGAAACGGAGGGAATCTTTGAAAGGGATTGGGTGGATCTTTCTTTGGTGTCTTCCTATGGCATAACCTAACACAACCAAGCAAAAAATTCCACTGGCCTACCCCCTTTCGACTCCGGTCAAAGGGGTAGGCAAGCAACTTTGACTTTTTTCCAGCGGGGTCGTGGTTTCGCCGAAGCGGGGATCCGGAGCGTCGGAACCCCACCAAAACCTATGTGGTTCCATACCATATGTATAAAAGTGTGTTGGGTGTCTTGAATGTCCAAGATTCCACTCCGGTGCGTGGCCGGCTTCACCGACATCACTTTCTCCATACCGAGTTCCTGGAGTTATAGCTCGAAACTCCCGTTTCGGCCGAAACGGAGGGAATCTTTCAAAGGGATTGGGTGGATCTTTCTTTGGTGTCTTCCTATGGCATAACCTAACACAACCAAGCAAAAAATTCCACTGGCCTACCCCCTTTCGACTCCGGTCAAAGGGGTAGACAAGCAACTTTGACTTTTTTCCAGCGGGGTCGTGGTTTCGCCGAAGCGGGGATCCGGAGCGTCGGAACCCCACCAAAACCTATGTGGTTCCATACCATATGTATAAAAGTGTGTTTCGTGTCTTGAATGTCCAAGATTCCACTCCGGTGCGTGGCCGGCTTCACCGACATCACTTTCTCCATACCGAGTTCCTGGAGTTATAGCTCGAAACTCCCGTTTCGGCCGAAACGGAGGGAATCTTTGAAAGGGATTGGGTGGATCTTGTTTTGGGGTCTTCCTATGGCATAACCTAACACAACCAAGCAAAAAATTCCACTGGCCTACCCCCTTTCGACTCCGGTCAAAGGGGTAGACAAGCAACTTTGACTTTTTTCCAGCGGGGTCGTGGTTTCGCCGAAGCGGGGATCCGGAGCGTCGGAACCCCACCAAAACATATGTGGTTCCATACCATATGTATAAAAGTGTGTTGGGTGTCTTGAATGTCCAAGATTCCACTCCGGTGCGTGGCCGGCTTCACCGACATCACTTTCTCCATACCGAGTTCCTGGAGTTATAGCTCGAAACTCCCGTTTCGGCCGAAACGGAGGGAATCTTTGAAAGGGATTGGGTGGATCTTTCTTTGGTGTCTTCCTATGGCATAACCTAACACAACCAAGCAAAAAATTCCACTGGCCTACCCCCTTTCGACTCCGGTCAAAGGGGTAGACAAGCAACTTTGACTTTTTTCCAGCGGGGTCGTGGTTTCACCGAAGCGGGGATCCGGAGCGTCGAAACCCCACCAAAACCTATGTGGTTCCATACCATATGTATAAAAGTGTGTTGGGTGTCTTGAATGTCCAAGATTCCACTCCGGTGCGTGGCCGGCTTCACCGACATCACTCTCTCCATACCGAGTTCCTGGAGTTATAGCTCGAAACTCCCGTTTCGGCCGAAACGGAGGGAATCTTTGAAAGGGATTTGGTGGATCTTGTTTTGGGGTCTTCCTATGGCATAACCTAACACAACCAAGCAAAAAATTCGACTAGCCTACCCCCTTTCGACTCCGGTCAAAGGGGTAGACAAGCAACTTTGACTTTTTTCCAGCGGGGTCGTGGTTTCGCCGAAGCGGGGATCCGGAGCGTCGGAACCCCACCAAAACCTATGTGGTTCCATACCATATGTATAAAAGTGTGTTGCGTGTCTTGAATGTCCAAGATTCCACCCCGGTGCGTGGCCGGCTTCACCGACATCACTTTCTCCATACCGAGTTCCTGGAGTTATAGCTCGAAACTCCCGTTTCGGCCGAAACGGAGGGAATCTTTGAAAGGGATTGGGTGGATCTTGTTTTGGGTCTTCCTATGGCATAACCTAACACAACCAAGCAAAAAATTCCACTGGCCTACCCCCTTTCGACTCCGGTCAAAGGGGTAGACAAGCAACTTTGACTTTTTTCCAGCGGGGTCGTGGTTTCGCCGAAGCGGGGATCCGGAGCGTCGGAACCCCACCAAAACATATGTGGTTCCATACCATATGTATAAAAGTGTGTTGGGTGTCTTGAATGTCCAAGATTCCACTCCAGTGCGTGGCCGGCTTCACCGACATCACTTTCTCCATACCGAGTTCCTGGAGTTATAGCTCGAAACTCCCGTTTCGGCCGAAACGGTGGGAATCTTTGAAAGGGATTGGGTGGATCTTGTTTTGGGGTCTTCCTATGGCATAACCTAACACACCCAAGCAAAAAATTCCACTGGCCTACCCCCTTTCGACTCCGGTCAAAGCGGTAGACAAGCAACTTTGACTTTTTTCCAGCGGGGTCGGGGTTTCGCCGAAGCGGGGATCCGGAGCGTCGGAACCCCACCAAAACCTATGTGGTTCCATACCATATGTATAAAAGTGTGTTGGGTGTCTTGAATGTCCAAGATTCCAATCTGGTGCGTGGCCGGCTTCACCGACATCACTTTCTCCATACCGAGTTCCTGGAGTTATAGCTCGAAACTCCCGTTTCGGCCGAAACGGAGGGAATCTTTGAAAGGGATTGGGTGGATCTTGTTTTGGGGTCTTCCTATGGCATAACCTAACACAACCAAGCAAAAAATTCCACTGGCCTACCCCCTTTCGACTCCGGTCAAAGGGGTAGACAAGCAACTTTGACTTTTTCCAGCGGGGTCGTGGTTTTGCCGAAGCGGGGATCCGGAGCGTCGGAACCCCACCAAAACCTATGTGGTTCCATACCATATGTATAAAAGTGTGTTGGGTGTCTTGAATGTCCAAGATTCCACTCCGGTGCGTGGCCGGCTTCACCGACATCACTTTCTCCATACCGAGTTCCTGGAGTTATAGCTCGAAACTCCCGTTTCGGCCGAAACGGAGGGAATCTTTGAAAGGGATTGGGTGGATCTTTCTTTGGTGTCTTCCTATGGCATAACCTAACACAACCAAGCAAAAAATTCCACTGGCCTACCCCCTTTCGACTCCGGTCAAAGGGGTAGACAAGCAACTTTGACTTTTTTCCACCGGGGTCGTGGTTTCGCCGAAGCGGGGATCCGGAGCATCGGAAGCCCACCAAAACCTATGTGGTTCCATACCATATGTATAAAAGTATGTTGGGTGTCTTGAATGTCCAAGATTCCACTCCGGTGCGTGGCCGGCTTCACCGACATCACTCTCTCCATACCGAGTTCCTGGAGTTATAGCTCGAAACTCCCGTTTCGGCCGAAACGGAGGGAATCTTTGAAAGGGATTGGGTGGATCTTGTTTTGGGGTCTTCCTATGGCATAACCTAACACAACCAAGCAAAAAATTCCACTGGCCTACCCCCTTTCGACTCCGGTCAAAGGGGTAGACAAGCAACTTTGACTTTTTTCCAGCGGGGTCGTGGTTTCGCCGAAGCGGGGATCCGGAGCGTCGGAACCCCACCAAAACCTATGTGGTTCCATACCATATGTATAAAAGTGTGTTGGGTGTCTTGAATGTCCAAGATTCCACTCCGGTGCGTGGCCGGCTTCACCGACATCACTTTCTCCATACCGAGTTCCTGGAGTTATATCTCGAAACTCCCGTTTCGGCCGAAACGGAGGGAATCTTTGAAAGGGATTGGGTGGATCTTGTTTTGGGGTCTTCCTATGGCATAACCTAACACAACCAAGCAAAAAATTCCACTGGCCTACCCCCTTTCGACTCCGGTCAAAGGGGTAGACAAGCAACTTTGACTTTTTTCCAGCGGGGTCGTGGTTTCGCCGAAGCGGTATCCGGTCAAAGTTTACTAATATCTACTTGCCAACAGAAAAGTCGGCGTAGTTAAATACGTAAGAATTAAGATATAAAAAAATACATTAATATAAATGAAAAAAACCACTAATGCTACGCCGAGGGCATGGCCCTCGGCACAGGTCCATCTAGCTAATTAGCTAGGGCAACCCGGCCCACACACGACCCTCCCCAATCATCGATCCACCCAGCCCGCGCCGCCACTCTCTCCCCTGCTGCTCCGCCCGACCACCCTCTCCGGCCGCCGTAGCGCCGCGCACCCCGTCGCCGTCCCGCACCCTAGCGACGCCACCCTCTTCGGCCGCCCCTCTCCGTCTCCCTCCCCTCAACCCTGCCCCGTCCCCAGCACCCCGTCCCCGCAGCATGCCGCCTTCCCGACTCGCGCCTCCACAACTCGCGCCTCTCCTCCCCGCCGTCTGCGCCCTCTGCACGGGCCACCACCATCCCACCCGCGCCGGCAACCACGAGCCCGACCTCCTCCCAGAAACTCCGTCCGCCGCCATCCCGCTTGCTTCGGCATCCACGAGTCCGACGTCCTCCCAGCAACTCCGGCCGTCACCTCTGCCCAGCAGTTCCGACCGGCGCCACCCCGGATATCCTCCGCGAGCAGCGGCCCGCACCTCCTTCTCCACAGCAGTTGCTCCCGTCTCCGACCTCGACCTCCAGCATCCCTACTCGAGGTGAGCTTGGCAGCAATGCTCAAACTACAGAGCAACCATATATGGTTTTAGTTTGTTAGATGGTTGTCTCAAATAGCTAGCTTGCACTGTTAAAACGCGGTATTCCAGGTGGTATTCTTACGTGTTTGCTGAAGGAGTATTGGCCAGGCCTCTACAAGATCAACCCTGACTCTGAGGAAAAGAAATTAGCCACCAAATGGGAGGACTATGAGGTCGTTAAGTCGGCGGGCTTCATGACCGATGAGAACGGTGATAGTTTTGTGCCTAGCTTGGCACAAGTTGTGCACACAAAGTTTTGGGTAAGACTTTCTTTGTCTAGTTCTGTTCATGGTTCATTACCCACCATGCTAACTTATGATTCTCACGATAAATGTTTTATCCATGATTGTAGGAATATTATAGAGTGGAGGAGGACTTTGAGCAGAAGTCAGACGAGGTCTTTGATCTTATGGCAAAGAGCAAGGTACAACAAATGATATATGAAGCTAGAAAAACTTGCATCTCGCACTACTTCGCCGAACAAGGGGAGAGGAAATTGAAGAACAAGATTGTTAGCGAAAATATCCAAGATACATTCGAGGTGGAAAATTACTTGATGGTGAGTAAATTCTCCTTTTATTCTATGTTCATCCTAAATTGCAATATCTCTTCTTGATTTGCGATGTTTTCATTTCTTAGTGTGTTCCAAAGTGGTGCTTTGGAAAGACGGATGCTTGGCAGGCGTTGGTGGATATGTGGACGAGCGATCCAGAGTTCATCGCCAGGAGCAAGCAAAACCAACAAAATCGCGGCCATGGGGGAACACACGTTCAAGGAAACAGGACCTACCAGCGCTTCAAGGACCACAAGGTATATATTTGGCACAACCTCCTTCTATTTCTCGACATGTTCCTTTTGCAACGCATAACATTTGTTTTATGCACAACAGGTGGCAGCTAATGGGGGGGTTGACATTCCTGACCCTCAAGTGTGGCAAGATGCTCACAAGAAGAAGAACCCAAATCCCAACGAGGATCCATACTACGGCTCCACCAGTGAAAACCTTAGCGAGTACTCGAGCAGGTTATTTATTGCCACCATGCGTACTAATTCCTACCATGCTTAATTATTGCTACTATGTTTATTCATTGACATCAATATATAATTTCTGCTTACAAATTGTTGACTAAATGTAGGTTCAAAGAGTTGAATGGGGAGGATTCTCATCCACTTCAGGAGCCGGTCGACGAGAGGGCGGCGATACTCGCAGGGGGCGGCAAGCCACATGGCCGCTTAAAGACGTTCAATGGGGTGGTGCCCTCTACAAGCACTCTCACACGGATCAAAGCTACCATGGGCATGGTGGCTTCTACCATATCTCGTGCACCACGTCGCGATGTAAGCTTTTTCTCATTTTTATCGAAATCTAGACTTTTGATCATGTAGTGTATGTTGATGAGATTCATTATGTCAAACTGCAGCGCCAGTATGAGGATGCCTATGAGGAGGTTTGCCACGAGTATCACCAAAGGATGCATGAATGGCAGGCTGCAGTTGACGCCCGCGAGGAGCACATTCAAGCGGCACATAAGGTTATTTTCTTGCCCATTTCAGCTACTTGCAAACGGTTCATATGTTGTATTTTCCTTGACCACACGTGACATATGACTCATTTGCAGGCGTTGTACATGGCTCAGGTGAACGGTACTCCACCGCCACCTTATGTTGATCCTCCACCAAAACCGCCGATGCCGGTGATGCCGACGAAGGCCGAATTCCTCGCACGTCTAGCCACGGGGACTCCGGGGACTCCAGCCACGGGGACTCCGGTTAGTACTTCATGTAACTACTAAGTTACTAGTTACTGGTCACAAAAGAACTACTAAGTTACTAGTTACTATTGTGCTAACATATGTAGGGATCAGCTCATTCACATACGCTCTTTGGCCGTGCTTTCGCCTCGCCCCGCGAGTCGCCCGGGACGACTCCACTTCACCAAGGAGGTCCTAGTCCCGGTCATTCTGTCCATGACTCGCCGATCCTGGTTAGTTCGAAGCAAACCCCTTGCATGCAACCAACACTTACACAATTTACAATGCATGAACCTTGACTTAGACAATTCACCATGCTAAACTTCCATGCCGATCCTGGTTAGTTCGAAGCAAACCCCTTGCACGCAACCAACACTTACACAATTTACAATGCATGAACTTTGACTTAGACAATTCACCATGCTAAACTTCCATGCAGATCCTGGTTAGTTCGAAGCAAACCCCTTGCATGCAACCAACACTTACACAATTTACAATGCATGAACTTTGACTTAGACAATTCACCATGCTAAACTTCCATTAGAATTATTCGACATGCTAAACTTCCATTAGAATAATTTGACATGCAATTTGCTCAACTTGCCATGCATGAATTTTGACTTAGACATTTTCCCATGCTAAGCGGGTGTGTCTTCTTCCATTTTGTAGTGACGATGCTCTCGAAGACAAAGTGCCGGTGCTCGAAGGCTGGTTGCCATGTGACTTCTATCTCATGACTATGTGTAATGAACTTTTTAGTGATGATGCTCTCGAAGACAATGTGCAATGAACTTGTACCGATGACTATGTGTAATGAACTTGTACTGATGTGTATGGATGACTACATGTTTATCGAGATTTGATGCTAGCCCATGTGATATGTTTGTGTATATTGTCTATGCCCAATGTTTTTGGATTATTACACTGAATTCATATATATGTATATGCATTTGCTGGAACTTTTAGGCGCAAATAGAAAGCATAACAAAAAACTGTGCACATCAATGCCGAAGGTTTAACCGTCGGCATTGATCTTTTCCCAGCCAGTAAACACCAACGCCGAGGGTAAACCCCTCGGCGTAGCTGCACCAACGCCGAAGGTAAACCCCTCGGCACAGCTTGACCAGCCTAAGCCGAAGGTAATCCCCTCGACGTAGATCCTCCACTGCAGCGCTCCAGCGTGCTCCACGTTGCAACCTACGCCGAGAGTATCCGCCTCGGCACTGATAAACTAACGTCGAGCGTTTCCCCTTCGGCGTAGCTCCTCACCGCAGCCCTCCAACGTGCTCCACGTGGCCACCTATGCCGAGAGTATTCCCCTCGGCACCGATCCTGGGCGCCGTCATCCCCGTCCCGTTAACTCTCTGCGGCGACGGTTAAACTGCGCCGAGGGGCAAAGTAAACCTTCGGTACAAGTGTCTACGCCGAAGGCCTAAGCAACGCCGAAGGTATTCAGCTGTGCCGAGGACCATCTATGCTGAGGGTTCTATGCCGAGGGTAACCATCGGCATTGGTCTACGCCGAGGGTAAACAGCGCTAAGCCGAGGGGGAAAACCCTCGGCGTTGAATTTCCTTCCCGTAGTGCCTGGGTGCGGCAGTTAACGAGGAGCGATCATCGAACGACCCGTTGACATAACGGAAATAGAAGATTACAATGAGCTTAGTTTGATCGCACTATACAATCACCAAATTAAAGATTTATTTACATACCAGGTAGCCACCTTCATAAAACAAAAAAGATTTGTTGGTTATGAAGTCCCATGCCTGAACAAGTATTGGTCTTACATACCGTAAAAAAAAGTATTGGTCTTACATGAACCGTCAGATGCGGGCACACACAAGTACACAACTGATCAATTCATTCGTGTTGTTCAACATCAGATCCATGAACACAGAGATTAATCACGTTTTTTGTGCACCAGAACCATCCAGCATCCACACAAACACAACACGCTAGCACTGATTCACAATTTGGGATCCATCCCCACACACACCAAGCATCAGATCTATCCCCACACAATTTGGGACAATTAGGCCACCACGCGGGGAGGCTGACAGGCAGTGTGCCGGTGTCGCTGCAGCACCCGGGGCCATGCTGTGCCGCCGACAGCCGCCGTGTCCTCGAGGCACCGGCTCGGTGATTCTCACGACGCGGGCTGGTTCTCCTTGGGAACTACGGATCCACCAGTTCCCTCGTCCAGTAGAACGTGTACTCATCGAGCATCCTGCTCCTTGGCCCGTACGCTGCTCGGCTGGTTGTGGATGCGCGAGTCGCCGAGCGCCTGGTGCTCGATCTGGTAGCCGTCCGGTGCAGTTCCTCGAACGCCGCCATGCAAGGGCCTGGGGTGCCGCCGCGCAGAGGCCTCGTCCGCCGGCGAGGACGACTCAAGGGGAACAGGGTGTATGGATGGTATCGGGTGGTCTTCGGTGGAGAGCGCCCTCTCGCTCAGCAGGGAGGAGGTTGGCTGGGTGGGGTGGAGAAAGACCCGCTGCAAGAGGTCATATGGTGACCAGCGCCATGTGATGCGCGGGAACGGATCCCCTACCTTGTCCAAGCCTCCCCCTTGCACCAAAGCCCCAGCATAATATTGGGAGGTCGCCGTCGAGCCCCAGCACAAGATTGGGAGGGCCAGAGGAGGACGGCAACGCTGGTCACCACGGAACGAAACCCAGGCTCGCTTAGGATCGGGTAAAATAGACCATTTGTAGAGTTTCTAATTCTTTTCGACCGATTTTTCCACTTGCCCGTGGCTGTGGGGTAATTTTGTATAACTTCAAGGACAATTTGGATGACCTACCAAACTAAACGGCGGAATTCTTAGTGCCTTTATTATTAGGTATAGATAGATATAGATTGTGGCTAGTGCGTCGTGCACCAATCCATCACTCCACCGCTCACACCCGAGCGGACGCGATCGACGAGGCCTCCCACCTCCTCCCCTCGCACGTGTCGGAAGGACACGATGCGACGAGGGTTGAGCATGTAGGTCGCGCACACACGACGCGCCTGGCGCTAGAACTCACCGTACGGTGCGAAGCCGATGCTGCCAGTGCCGTAGTAGAACCGGTCGACCATTAACAGCCTGGGGCGGCTAGCGAAGGCCAGGTCGCGTGTCTTCATGGCCTCCTCGGCCACAGCCGCAGAGCACGCCACCACGGTTGGTACACGACCAAGGCGTAGGTATATGACCGGGCCGTAGGATGCGGCAAGTGACCGGAGACTCCTGTGCGGCAGGCTGCCCAGTAGACGAAGGTGGCCGACGACCGGCAGGCTGGGCGGCGACGGAGGTAGCAGTCTTCCGGCACCAACATCGCTGCGCTTCTTGGAGACAAGGACGGTAAAGAGAAGGAAGACGACGGCCGTGAGGACAAAGGACGAGGTGAGCAGTGCAACCAGTGAGACGGCCATGTCGCAGCTGCTACCTATAATATGCTGATATGGCCATGTGTATAGCAAATTGGTTCATGGTGTTAGCAATGTTTTAAATAGCTCCGCCAGGGACGAAGCTAGGAAAAAATCTCCATGGGATCAATCTCGGCCCGTCGTCTCTCATCCACAACTCGCCCGCTGATATCTGAGACATACTACGGCGTGCTAGTTTTTTTTTTAGGGGATACGGCATGCTAGCTTTTTTTGATGCGGGAACAGTGGGGAAGGCCCCCACTGCATCATTTTTCATTTTATATAAAGTAAATATTTACATACGGTGCTGGGAGTTCTTATAGGAAATTACAACGAATCTAACCAAACTAGTAGACCATCTCTCAGGCTGGGCTTAACCCTATGCCTTATTAACTCTACTGAAGTTTTGAAAAAACTGAAGCAAACACTCTGATCTCTATCCTCATTATCGAAAATAATTTTATTCCGATGATTCCACAAACTCCAACTCCCAGCTATTAGAGCCACTTTGAAGAATGGTGAAGTTAATCTGCTGCTGGCCTCAATTAACATTGGAATGAGTGGGAGAGTGATGTCCCATTGTACTCCAATTTTCTACGGCATGCTAGCTGGAGAAGTACGTATGGTGGATACCAGGGATATGGACGTATAGTGACCCGCTGTAGCCCTTTAGAGGCTTTTAGAGAGTTTTTCAACAGAACAAGGTACCCGACGTGGTCTCCGCTGATTCTGCTGCCCTTGTGGAGGGTTTGAAACTGGCTCAGACTATTTGGCTGTCAGTCTCTGGTGGTTGGATAATTTGATGGTTGTTGAAGCTCTGAAAAACAACTCTGGACATTCGATGGTAGCTGCTCCAATCCTAGATGAATGTCGTTCGTCAAATGTTGGGAGGTTTTGGGAAGGTTTTGATAGAGCATTGTAATAGAGAATCTAATATGGTAGCTCATATATTAGCTCAACAGGGGCGTGTTGATCCACCGTCTGTGTGGTTGGACTCACCCCCTGGTTTTATCTCTAGCTTTTTGCAGACGATGTAAGTGTTATTTGAAATTAATAAAGCTATTTAAACATTCAAAAAAAAGGCAAAAGGTTTGTTATAGAGAGTTGCTGGTATTTGTGAAAGGCCGCTATTTGAAACACTGGGTGTTAGATATGTTGTATATATAGCTCCTGGTCTAATCCTGACCGTATAGCAAATTGGTCTGATTTCCTTAGCATAATGGATTACAACAAATTGGAATACCAAGGCAAGAACCATATTTAAGGTGGGAGGCCATGGCGAAACTCAAGCTTGTCAGATCAAACATAATTTTTCACTATTGATCCTAGAGAGAAACCGGTGATTTCCACAAGTAGAACGCCATCTGAGGTTATTGTAGTTGTAGCCACAGAATAATAATTGTACTCTGATACTTCGATCGCAAGACAGAAATGAAATTTGTTTGGTTTGGTAGGTCATGTGATTTGCCTCTAAAGTTGCAATTAATTACCCACCTATGCCACCGGGTAAGTTAAAAAAAGATTCAGCTCGTCTGTATCGCGTCCGCTGGCCGTTGTGTCTTCTGCATCGCCGTATCGTCCTCAAACTGTACTGGCGGATCTGATGTGTTGTGTCCGGATTCAGCTCGGCTCGTATCGATTCATCACCTATAAACATGCAGACCACGTGTTCCACACAGAACCAACGAACCATTGGATCGAGTTGTCGCCGGCGTAGTCGCCCTGTGATGCGGCCCCATGGCCGAGTCCTGCAGCTCGTCAAGGGTCACACGGCGAGCGCGCAAGGTGGACGATGCTCCTTCCGTCAAATCGCATCTAATCTCGCTCCCTGTGCTTGGATCATGACCATGTACTCAGATGATTGGAGTATTAAGTACTAAGGCATAGAGGTTAATCAAGCCATCAAGGTAAGATACTGTGCTGCAAGGGGATCGAGGCCCGGAACCACGGTCAGATTTCAGCCATGCACGTGCCTCACAGGGATTAGCACCGCGGTACTCCATCCAGAGCAAAATAGTCATCTTTTTCGGCATGCCCCATTACTCTGCCACGTTCCAATCATCCCTCGTACTTCAATCTTTTGGACCAGATTGCCATATGTTTGAGCTAAATATTTAAAATAGTTAGCTGCCGTACGATTTTTTTTGGGTGATTAGTGAGATTTAGAGTTGAAAAGGGAGGCATATACGCTGAAACTGAACAAATGGAAAGCAGCAGTTGCTTGCATTCGTTTTTCAGCAAGTATAAAGAGAGCTCACGTTCATAAGTCATTGTCACATTTTTTTTTTTTTTTGAAAGCAGTCATTGTCACATTTAGGTACTGAATATTCAGTATTTGTCATGTTTTTTTTTGCTTATATTGATTATCTGCAAGGAGCTGAACAAAAAAATATCTTATTTTCCATTGCTTGATTTCTCTATGAAAAAAATTCAACAAAATACAAACCGTAACAATTCCCCGTACATATTTGCTAGCAACGAAAGGGCGAACTGAGGCTAGGGTTTTCTGGTCGATCAATGTAAGGGCAAGATTTAGGTTGTACCGGCTTATTTGAAAATAAATTGATTTTTCCTTCCCCATGTCTTCGTCGATTTTGGGTTAAAATTTAGGTTGCGCCGACATTTTACGACAATAGTTGATATTCCTTCGTGGCAACGCACGGGCATTTTTCCTAGTGATTTTTATAAAACGTCCTTGGACCACTACGAGAACGAGATCAGCCGGGTGGAGTTCGAGCCGGAGCGCGGCACGTCCTACGCCCCCACGTTCGCCAACACCGCAGCCGCGCCGGCCCCGGGCCCGGCGACGGCCGGGAGCGACGCTGCCACCACGACTGCGAGGCCAGGCACTGGGAGCATGAAGTGGTGGTTGCCGCCGCCGACCATGCCGTCGTTCCTGCTGTTCCCGAACCCCGGCGGCATGCCCGGGATGCCAATGCCCGCCATGCCTGTGCCCATGCCCATGCCTACCGGCCTCCCCAGGATGCCAGCCATGCCTATGCCTGTGCCGGGTGGTGGCTTACCCGGTGGCTTGCCGGGCATGCCGATGCCAGGAGGAATGTCGGCTCCGTTCAACTTCAAGCCGACAGGATGGGGAGCCGGAGCTGGCGGCGGCGCAAGCACCGCTACGTCTCCGCCCGCGCAGGCGCAGCCGGCGCCTCCCACCGCCAGCAGCAGCGCCAGCGAGGCAGCGACAATGCCAACGACAACCCGAGCCCAACCGAGAGCATCAACAACTGAGAGAAGAAGGAAGGCGAAAAATCTTCCATAATTCACCTTGTTCCGGCTGAGTAATTGTCAGAGTCAACTACTTTTTTACTAGCACGTAGTTCTGCTACCACCACTCCTGATTCTTCGAGACGAAATGTTCAGTACGCATCATGTTGAGCAGATGATGCCTGCTGCTTGAAAGTTTTTACTCCGTCAACTTCCCATGGAAACATACTTTGACTTTCCACCTTAACTTTCCATGGGAGCCTGTTTTATGAAAAAATAATAAAATATATTTTGAAGTTTCAAAAAAAACTGGAATAAAATCCTAGATGTAGATAATGATATGATTTACATGTGCGCAATTTTTCAACTAAAAAATGGTTATATTTTAGGTAGGGCAAAAATGACACATGGGCAGTTTTAAAAAAACTTGAAATTTTGTCAAATTTGTCTTTTTTTGTGTAGTTAGAATAATATGAATTTTGGATTGAAATTTTTCACATTGGTTGATTTCGACCTAGTCTACAAGTACTAATGTTGTTTCAAGCTTTCTGAAAACCACAAAAAATCCGGACTTCTTTTTTCTGAAAAAACGAGGACTCCATTTGCATTGTCCACAAGGGAAGGACAAATTTACCAAAGGCATGTACGTGGAGTGGGAGAGATGTTACACACGGAAGATTTTCATTACATTTTTTATTTTTGGTTTTTTCGCAGGTGTGTTGCTTAGTTTTTGTATAATTTCGGGAGGTACTTGGTGGCACATGTATACGTGCAATACACATGTACTTCACATTGAAATGTGGAGCACACACACACACTAAAAAGGACTACAAGTATAGTAAAAAAGTAGTACACATACACTTAAAAGGGAGTATACTCGCACAAAACAATCGCAGTGCAAACACGTTAAAAGAGTTACATTTACATACAAAAGAATTACATGTACACCGAAATACACTAAAAAGGGAGTACTAATACATACAAAAGAATTACATGTACACCGAAATACACTAAAAAGGAAGTACTAATACATACAAAAGGATTACATGTACACCGAAATACACTAAAAAGGGAGTTCATTTGCACTGAAAACCGGAGTACAAACACACTACTAAACAAAGTACATTTACACTAAAAAAGCGCGAACTTCGTGATGTGTAGCGTGACACTAAAAGAACAAGCACAACTACACTAGAAAGAAGGGTACAATACACTGAAACGAATGAAAGTATAGCAAAAAAAAAGAAAAAAAAAATCAGAATCCATCGACATGAGATCTAATTCGAATATATCGACATAAAAACGCAACGTTAAAAATCGTTCGCAATTCAGATGATTCCGTTTTAATGTTTAAATAAATAATGAAAACGTACAATATCTCACTCATCCCGCGTCGGGAGAGAAATCCGACCAAAACTGAGCAGGGTGTTCTGTATTTTGTTGACAAAATATGTACACAGGACATTATCATGATGCGTAAATTGATTTTCTTAGTGGACGTGTTTATTTCATATGGATTTGAAGGTTAAAAATGTACAAGCCCGATAGTTCATCAACGTTCGGTAGTATTGCTACTTTTGGAACATTGAAAGGATTATGCATGTGTTGACAAAGTTTTGCTACTAGGGCACCGCATGGGCCATGCATTTAAACAAATTATAGGCCCGTCGCAACGCACGGGCATTCCATTGTCACTTTACAAATTCAGCAATATCTGATTTCTTTGTAAGTTATGAAAATTGTAAGCTACATGTCTAAGAGAAAAAAAAGACTTAATTCGGTCAGAACCAATAGACCACGCTTGCATATCTCACTAAATTAGCTGAACCAGACTTTTCATTGAACTTTAACCCAACAGTTTGAAGCAACATTCCAGTGATTTCAATAGATTTGTTGTTGACACATTACAAAACTTGTTGAGTAGGACGTGAAGTATGGAATCAAACTTTGCACATTTCCACACAAACAACCAGACGCAATTAAGAAAATCCCTGGGACTGCAGCTTCGGTTGTGCACTTCTGCTGAGCAAAAGGCGCTACCTGGTGAGGAGCCTGGTGATGTCCCGCACGACGAATATCTCCACGATCCGCGGTGAGATCCCCAGCCTCGTGACCTCTAGCCCGTCCTCCCCGGCGGCCGTGTCTGTCTCTGAGACTGTGCCGGGCCATGGAGCAGGGGTGGGTGGTGAACCTGAACCCTAGGAGCCTTGGAGCCGACTCGGTGACTCCAGCGGCTGCGATGCGGGCGACCGGCATGGTTCAGGAGGGCCAGCCGGCGTAGAAGAGATGAGCAGGTCCGCGATACCGACCGGGCGGCGAGCAACTCGAGGCGCGGACCTTCGCGGTGGCGCCATGGCAGTCGGGCGTCGGAGGCGGCCGTGGGCGGGGAGCGCATGGGGACCGTGGTCGAAGACCCACGCCAGAACAGTATCAGCACCGCGTCGGCGGGCCGGGCCACCGCCGGCGCAGCCTCCCGCGGTCGGCCGGCAACGGTGAAGAAATTGCGTCCGGATTCTTATCCCTCGGTAAGTTTACAATGTGTCCCCTTTGTGTGGACTGCGGGTTAATTACCCAGAAAATAGAGGGTCACAATGAAAAACGTGCGACGTACCACCACGGTCGTCTATCAATATTATATAGGCTCGAACAATGGTAAATCGTGTCTTTGGCTTTCTTTCGAGTTTTGTTTGTGCTATTCTGGTGTCCCCGTAGTACTAATCTAGCATCTCTCGTGGGTATACCTTCATATACATATATACATGGAAGAAGCAGTAGTGCTTCGATAGCAACAACTAACTGCCTATGCATATCTCTCTAAACATAAATGTACACAGCTGGAACTGTCCGTCCTTAATTATCACACCCATCACTGGGGCTGGGAGCAGAAATGCCGGATATAGTCACGGTATTAGGGCACCTCCAACGGGCTGGCGCATACGGACCAGCGCAGTCCGCATTTGTCCGAATGGACAAATGCCCTTCTCCAACGGGCTGGCGCATCCGGACTGGTGTCCGCCCGGACACCAGTTTTGGACCCAAACGCGGCCCAACTTTGGGGCGGGACGGACAGCCTCTCGGTCCTCCTCTTTGTCCTCCCTGTCCGCGTCGGGCCCAAGGTCCAGCCACAGAATCCCCTCCCAAACCCTCGTTCGGCCGCCTATTCCCTCCCCAGCCGCCGCCGCCTCCAGCCGCCCTCGCCGCCGCCGCCGTTCATGGAGGACGGCCTATCCAAATCGACGGCCGCTACCGGCGCCGCCCTGCTCGCGGTGAAGAAGGAGCCGAAGCCGGCCTCGGTCAAGCGACAAGTCCGGAGGGAGAGGACTCGGGAGAAGAAGGCAGAGGAGAAGGCCGCCCTCGAAGCGGCCAAGGAGAAGGAGAGGCTCGCCGCCATCGTGCATCAGGCCAACTCCGACCTCATCGCCGCCCAGGCCGCCGCCCGAGCTGTCCTTCTCCTCAAAGGGGAGGTTTTTGCAGGGGCCTTCGTCGCTGCCACCGGCCTCTCCCCCGACACGGTTCCGTCGGCCGGAAGCTCGGTCTCCTCCGCCAAAGCGAAGCCGCCTAAATCCTTGCCCCCCGGCCTCTCGACGCCGTCGCCGGCCGCCGCCCATCACCCAGTGTCGCGGCTGGGTTCCCGCGAGGACTCGCCAGAGATTTCGTCGGTCCCGGTCGAGCCGAAGTCGCTCGACCTCAACGTCACCCCGAGTGCCGGCGACGCACGGCCCGGTGGCAAATCGAAGACCACGGCGGGTGGCAGGATGACCATGCCCGAGGCCCGTGCCCTCATGTTCGACGAGAGCGAGTTCCCGCCGACGACGCCTGCCAACCCGGCCTACTTCACCGAGGATGTCATGGACGACATGATCAAAGGCCGCATCTTCTTCGATCCTGCCGAGGCCGAGACACAAGAGGCCAACACCTACTTCGACCCGGCCGACCTCGACACACAAGACCCCGACGCGACCATGCCCGAGATGGAGGCCGATGTGGTCGACATTGAGGAAGAACCACTCGATGTCGACGAGGAGCACGCCCTAATCGCGGCGAGCCTCAAGCGGAAGAACATCCGCACGGCCTCGTACACGGACAAGGAAGACAGGGTGCTATGCGAGTCATGCATGACTTGTGGGCAAAATGCAAAATAGGGTGCCCAACAAAGGGGGATCGCCGGCAAGGAGGAGTCCACCGCCGCTAGGTACGTGGAGAAACGCAAGGACAAGGAGGAAGCCATGGCAAGGTATGTGGAGATGACAAGGAAGAAGCTCGAGATCGAGCAAAAGAAGATCAAGGCCGAGGAGACCCGGCTCATGCTCGAGGCCAAGGCGGAGGAGAATCGTGTGAGGCTTGCGTTGCTCGCCGAAGATAACCGGATCATGATGGCCGACTTGACCATCATGGACCCGGAGCAAAGGGCATGGATTCTCAAGAGCCAAAAGATGATCCGTGAGGGCGAGGACATGTGATGTCCTATTTATCTTATGTGTTGAACTATTTAAATTTTGAAGAATTTGTATTTTAAACTATTTTGATTTCGAACTATTTGAATTGAGGCCAATTTGAGTCATTTGAATGTTCCAATATATTTTTTTGGCCCATTTTGCGCCAGGCCGTTGGGGGCACCCCCACCCCAAACGGACAAAGGCTCAAAATGTGTCCTCTGTCCGCCCCCAAACGGACAAAATCGGACACTTTGGGTGTCCGTTTGCTCCACCCCGTTGGAGGTGCCCTTAGTGATTATTGGATTGCCTAGTGGCCGTGATGGTTCTGTGCTCCGATTTTTAAAAAATATATTGTTTTACAAATTTCACAAATAATATGTATTCGGAAAAAATATTCGGATTAGAGCTAATAGTTTAGGGCTGCGACGATACGAACCCAGGAGCATGTACATCTTATGTGCCAGGAACAAATCGGCAACGCCATCTAAAAAAAAATTCGGCAATGCCCATAACTATAAGAACTAGTGGTCCTTGGCCGCAAGAGAAACTCCACCAGCGCCTTAAATGGCGCTTGTAATAGGCGTGTTGGCGCGCAGGCACGAAAAAGCCCTCCATTGGGTCTCCCAATAGCGGCAAAGTTGTCGCATGCGTCCAATAGCGCGTCCGACAACCCCGTTTCACGTCCAGTCCGTACGGAGGCAAGCGGGAATTCCGGCAGCCGTGACAATTCGAGCCACGTCAGATTCTAACGGGCAGGACCGGCCCATCGTCGACTCTGCGTGTGGTCAGCTAATTTATTATGACAAAGACCGGCGACGGTGAACTCCAGTTAATGCCACACCTGAAGAGCGGCGACGGCGAACTCCAATTGTATATGAGCAATGCGTCCATAAAACACCAGTGTGGGGTTGCCTCGAGACCTATTTGTTTACCCATGAACATTTTTTTAATCCACTTTTTCGCATTAGTGAGTTTTTAAAAGAAAAATAGATTTGAACGATTACAAATGGATATTAAAAATAAACAGAAAATAGTAGGTGAACAGAAAATAGATTTGAACAATTTCAAACCTAAAATCCTAAGAATGGAGAAGAACCCCAATAATATCACAAGGTTAAAATTCATCATTTGCAAACTAAAAATGTTTCGACGCCGTGAACTTTTTTTTATTAAATCGCTTAATCTTATTTTTCGGATCGGTGAATATTTTTGAGTCATGTGAAGTATATTTTCTGTTTTCCTTTTTCTTTTCTCAAATGTCAAGTTCCCTAGTTATTTTATAAAGTTAATTTTAAAAAGAAAACATTATCGCATTGCAAAATAAATACTCATGAATGTTAAATCGTGACCATTTTATAACCAGGTGAACTTTTTTTAACTCGCAAACAATTTTCCAATATACGAGCGTACATTTTATCGATACCATGAACATTAATTGAATCCACTTTCATTAATTAGTTAATATTTCATAACAAAAATTGATTGGAACGATTTCAAATCAGGATAAAAAATGAACAAAAAATATGTTTGAACGATTTCAAACCTGCGATACAAAACAAATTAAGAAAATAGTAGGTGAACATAAAAATAGACTTGAACATTTTCAAACAAAATAAAATGAAAAATTGAAATATTTGTTGAAATTATTTGTTTGGTAAATTCTTGAAAAGCTAGTTATACCCGGGATAATTTACAAAATATGTTGGTGAACATAAAAATAGACGAGAGAAATCCAACACTGTAGCGAGAATTAAGCTAGGAAATCGATTTGGAACAGTAAAGATAGCTACTTGCATAAGAGGAAAGACGTCATGCATAAAGTAAAAGCAACAAAGGTAAAGGTGAAAATTAGGGTTTTCTCATATCGCGCCACCCGACCACCCTGTCTCCCTGCTTATATATTGCCCAGAGGAGTCGTGATTTGAATTACAATAATTTAGCTAGTATTTGACACCTACAAATGTTTTAGGTAGTAAGTACTTTGAATGTAAGCCGTCCGATCGCGTGAAGCGGTAGCGGTCGATCTGGGACATTCGTTGACTGAAACTTGGTTGCCGGTTCTGAAGATGTAAAACGCAGCTCTAATCTTGACTCCTGACACCCTATTCATCTCATTCCCACCGTGCTCCTCCCCTCCCCCTCGTGCCGAGCGGCACGAGACGCCAAACGTCGTCGCCGCCGCCGCTCCTTTCCTCCACACACGAGATTTGCTTCATCCTTCGCCAAGGCCGTCTCTGCCAAGGAGGTTGGCGACCGGACCTGCACCGCGGGACGATGTTCGAGGAGGTGACGAAGGTGTTGAAGGATCAAGCTAGCTGGATGGAGGGTGACCACAGGGAGCCCCCCCCCCTCGCGCCCGTCAACTCCCTTGGCATCGCCTTCCAGCTCATAGAGAGCGAGTACGTCACAAAGGTAATGTGTCCTTGCCCTGTCGTCGCCTGTTCCCTAGGGACGCCGCCCCATGATCCCCGCGCCTCCCCGCACTACGTCGCCTGAAGCGCTCTACTCGGTGCCTAGAATAGAGATCTAGCTCGAGGTCGTGCCAAGAGGCAATTCATCTGGTCGTAGGCATTGGTGACTGATAGGTTTATCTCTGTAACAGTTCTTCATATGGGATTTTAGGAGTACCCAGTAGTTATAATAATAAAGGCGCGGTTTGTAATTTGAAGTATGCGCAGTTGTTGCTGAAGATTTGGTACTTGCTGTTGTGTTAGCTGCAACGAATCTTCCACAAGCTATTGCTAGCTTACTTTTTTTTGACAATCAATACCACATATATTATAGTAGCGAATAGTACATGATAGAGATATATGAGCTGACTACAGCGATTACAAAATAAAGACTAAAAGAGACGAGTAAATCTTCGAGATCTTCAAGCCCGTTCTTCTTCCATAATAAAATCTTATATTTTTCTGAAGTCAGCAGTACAACAATGGCAAAAATAGCAAACCACAGACCTATGAATACCAAAGAAAGTTCTCCCATAATTTTAATTTTGAGGCGTAATGCAAAGTCTTTGTGCACGCACGCAGTCATTAAAGTAATCAACCAACATCGGTAAGAGTACCAACACTGATATTCCATGGAAAAACAACCGAACAACTTGGTCGATGTTGGTAGGAGCCGAGAGAACGAATCACCATGTAGAGGATGTAGTAGCCAGGACCGATATTGCGAGGATAATCCTCATTGCGGCAACCATAAAAAAACTCTAAAATCAATCTGGCGAAGCAAAATCTGAAGAATCATACCTAGACAAGTATAATCATTCAACACCACCACTGACGCTAGGAAAGATATCTCGTCGTCGAACCAAGGGCCGAAGATTACATTGCCTCAACAAGCTTGTCCTGCTGATGGAGGTTTCTTCCTTGAAAGCATGAACATACTGCAGGCAGCTCTTATAACTCCCGGATAAGTTGCTGCAGCAGATGACCGTCAGTTGATTGGGTAGATTTGTGCAGTTCGACGTCTTGACTAGTCCCACAAGTTTTCCCTTTGTGTAGGCCGTCCGTCGGTCTTGACTATGAGCACGAAGAGCACGGAGGATCATCTCCACGCAGATGACCTCCGGTTTTTCTTCATTGGTCTGGGATGCCCCGGGGTCATCTTGACGAAGAGCACGGGGGAGCATCTCCATGCAGATCCTCCGTGTACATGTGATGGCATCATGTTCCCCAAGCAAGCATTTGTAGAGGGCAGCACGTACCGTGGTAGCGGCTAATCGAAGATCTTTGCTAGGAAGGAGACCGATGGCCTCGTCAAAAGATGTAGCATCCTGCTTCTTCTGAGTTAGTTGCATCCGGAGTCACACAGCTCATCGGGTATGTGGGTTTTTCTGTAATTTTAGCGGGACCCACACTTATCAGCTATTTTTTTATTCTTATTATCTATTTTCTCTTATATCTTTCTTTCCAATTCTTTTATTTATTCCCGTACAAAAAATCCTCCATGGCCTCCGTACAAGGTCTCCGCCGCCGGCGCCGCCAGTCTCCACCCGACCTCCGTCCCCGGCCACCGGCGCTGGACCTTCCCTCCAGCTCCATCCCGGCGTGTGTGCCCCGCTGCAGTCCGGCAACCCGGTGCGCTCGCCCCTGGAGCGGAGGAAGATGAGGCCATGCCAGCGCCGACGCTGAGGCGCTGCGTTCCATCCCCAAGAGCGCCGTCCGAGCGCCGCCGGGCTCCCCGAGGCGCGGGCTCCACGCGGCGGCGGGAAGGGGAAGCGCCGCATGGGCGCCGCCGGGCTCCCCCGAGGCGCGGGCCCCGGGCGGCGGCGGGCAGGAGAAGCTTCGCCCCCTGAAATTCCGCAGGCGCGACGGTTAGCGCGTGCTCCTGCAGAAGCATGCCGCCGGGACGGACACCGTGATGAAGACGTTCCTCGTCGCCGAGATCGTGAGCGCCGACGCCTACCGCGTCGCTCTCCGCGGGATGCTGGAGACGGTCCCGCAGCTCCGGTCGCTCCACCTGGCCCAGGACGAGTTGGACGCCGTCGTGCCCGAGGACGTCGTGCCGGAGATTGTCCGCACGGCGTGGCGCAGCGACGGCAAGGGCTTCACGTTCTGCATCACGACGAGCATGCGCCGGTGGGTGATACACGTCGAGCGCGCCCTCTTGATAGCGCGCAAGGAGAGGCCTCCCGGCGAGCAGAACGACTGCGTGATTTGCTTCGCCTCAGTCCGGACCGCCGTCCTCCATAAGCGTCAGGAGGCCGTACCGGCGAGGTCAAATCGCGCCGGCCGGTAGCCCTCCATTTTGTGTGTCTCCGTTTTGTATCCAGCGAGGTGCTTGTGAGGAAGAGCGGCGGCGCCCGGCCGCGCTTGTTATTGGACCCGATTTTGGTTTTTTGCCGAATTGTCAAAAATACAGGGTTTTTCTGAAAGATTTTGTGTCCACGTCAGCACCACGTGTCACGCGCTTGACCTCCTGCAACGAAAAACGGACTGACATGTAGGGTTTGTGACCAATGTGCATCAAAAGTTCAGTTGTGTGACTTTTTTTTTTAGATAAAGCCATCCGGCATGCTTTATTGATTAGGAGTAATAGTTACATCGTTTGCAATTACAGCTCTAATATAAATTGGAGGATCACCATGCCATACACCATTTTCTACCTCATAAAATTTAGCTAATTCATGAGCTGCTATATTGGCTTCCCTAGCGCAATGAGAAAAAGTAACCCGGGCAAAATTTCGACAAAGAAAAGTACACTCCTCGTAAATGCACATACCCGACGAGTTGTGTGACTGCGGGTACAATTAACTATTCTTCTCCTTGTCACGTGCTAATGCACGTTCAAAGATACCTCGAACCTCATCGATCTCATCTTGGCTTTCCTGATTATCGGCCAGCCTCTGCGGGGCCGTATTTGCGGGAGGGATGCTGATGTCGTAGCGCTGCCGCCTTTCACCAACATCGTGGACGCGAACCTTGAGCTCACGGTTCTTGTTCACAAGGCGGTGGCGCGCCGGGAGGCCTCCGATGAGCTTGGGGAGGTAGCGGAGGCGGGCCAAGAGGCCCTCGCCGGTTGGTCCGGAGAAGTCACGCCTATAGACTTCGATGCAGTCCTGTGCGATGTAGGCGATGTCACGTACATGCTTCATTCACGTCCGCACCTGGTCGTTGTCCGTGCTGTTCATGCTCTCCGTCTCGTCCTTCACTAGGTGGAAACTTGACCATGTGAGTTAACCCATATTGTACATTCCATATAGCCTTGGCAAAAGAGGGGTATCTTTGGGTGGACCAAAAGTATTCAGGTTGAACTAGAGACGTATCATGGCAACCCATGCGACGGCAACCACAAACCTTCTGGTTAGGAATAGAATTACTTGCTTATCAGTTAAGCAACTTTTAGGTGCTTAAAAACTAAGCTGCTTATTAGTTAAGGAATTTGTAATTCCGGCCGGGTCTATATGCTCCAGTCGATCATCAACAAAGAGAATGTATTCATTTTCCCTATATACTTTAAATATGCTTTAACCAAAGTTAGCATGCAGAGCAATATGAAACAGAGCAAGTATGTGGCAACGGCTATAGACAGGTGATGATGCCTGTTGTGCATGCCCTTATGTTTACGAAATATGACGGAAAAGCAAACTAAGAACAAAGCCAGCGGCAGCAACAAACACAACAGTTATGAAAACAATTATTTATCATGATTCAAGACCACTCCATATATTGTTACACCCATGCATGCTCTAGGTGTTCGAGAGCACAAAGCTGTAAATAAACACGGGATCATGCCCGCAGCAGTATGGCTGTGGCGCCCCGACCCGACTGCTATACAGTGATGTTGTGTGTCACCGGTTAAGCGATACAACCGGAGGTTACGGGTTTACCAATCCCCGGCCAAAACCTTTGGCAGGCGTTGCGGGGTACACCTCACTCCCGACAACGCAACACCCCGATTGATGCCTTAACACAGGCACAACTATCAAAGCATAATAGTAAGATCAAGACTTGTGGAACAACTGGCACATCACAGACTCTACGACACAAAATCATATAGTTCAACTCTTATACAGAGAAAGATAGCAAATGACAACCAGAGGTCACCGACCCAACATTACATCAAGCGGAAGCGAAAATAGGTTGTTCTAAACAACAAGATCCAACATATGGCCTAAGAGGCCTACAGATAAACATCACAGCGCCAGCTGTTCCAGGATGTCCCAAGCTGCCACCTGGGAACCCCAGACTACTCGTCGACGTCCACAAAGAACCCACCTTCGAGGGCGGTGAAGTCCTCCTCTGAAACAAAAGCAAAGACGTTGAGTTCAACGAACTCGCAAGATTAAGAGCTAATATATGCTCGATGATTAGCTGTCAAGGTTTTATGGCTCTTTTGCATAAAGCTGATTTTATTTATGAAAAACATAACTCAAAGGCATCGACTATTAGAACATTTTCAAAGAGGGGTAAGAGGTAACTCTTTTCTTTGAGATCACCTTTCTCAAACATCACCAACATCACCATTGTACCTGTTCATCAAAGGCACCTCCCCGAATCACCCTCGAGGAAGTCAACCTTACATTCGTGGAATTGGTACCTCTAGTACCCAGTTTTTAATCATTCCGTTAAAGTTATTCTATGATCATCGTCCATTCCCAAGTCGTCCATAACCGTGGACACGGCTTTTCGAAAAGATTTAACCCTGCAGGGGTGTACAATGTTTACCACGCGTACCGTCCGGCCCATTACCTGCGCATTAGCTCTCTTCCTTGGAAAGCCGGCTGGGTGGGAACGGTGTCGACTTCTCCCTCGTTAAGGACTTTCCAGGATCATCAGTGGCAGTAGGGCTGCCAGGATCACAACACCCCGCCCCACGGCCACTTATTTTCCTAACACCACCATCCTCATCTCAGTTCAACACCATCACGCACGCGCAAATGGAAAGCCAAACTAGAGGACCCTGGCTAGCCCCGCTCGAGTTATTTAGTCTATGAGGGTTCCTGCAATTGCATAGGCCTCACGCATGGTTGCACGCTCAGTCTTGGTTCAGGAGGTACAGAACTCGCACCTAGGCGGCAAGAACGAGACAACCCACCACATTCCATGTGGCCTCTCATCCCCACCTTCTTAGCATTTTATTATCCATATCCACAATTCTCCACCATCAACATCACTGTCACAAGTTAACACCTGTTTCCAGCATTCACCATCCCTAGTACAACTAGGCAGTTCACTAAGCATGGCTAAGCACTTGCATAGCATAGTAAGTATTCCATGGCCAACAACACAAACCTATGGTAATAGGAAGTTAAAACAGGTATTGGCAACAGGATTCTAATGCAACTAGTAGGATACTCTAATCCAGGCAAAAGACATTTAGAACCGCATGCAATATTATAGTGGAGAAAATATTTGCGGAAACATAGGATAAGATATGCTCAGAGGGGGGATTACGCTTGCCTTGTTCAGAGTGCTGGTAGTACGGATCGTCACAAGACGGGGGTGGCACTTCACCTCCTTGATCTACCGATGCACAAACAACACCGGAAAAACAATCAACACATGGCAATTGTGCAATGCATACAAGGATGATGATATGACATTTTAAATGCACCCTAGAAGCCTTAGACATGACCAACAAGTTAAATAGGGTCCCCGTTATACTCATTGCATTATTTGGGATAAACCCCATATTTAAACTTAGTGATTATAATTACTACTAGAGCACATTATTGTGATTGTGAACCATGATGCATGATGATGAAGATTTTGGATCACTCATGTTTTTCTGATCATTTCGGTATAAGGAACACATTTTTCGGAGGTCCCGGTAAAAAGTTATTAATTTTAAAAGTTTCTCCTTTTTTTTTAATCATAGGATTTTAATATCACTAGAAGCACCATATTTTAAAAGTGAACAAAAATGCGTGATATTTATTTTAAAGTTTTATTCTCAACTTTCTGGGTATTTTGGTATATTACAAGCATTTTTGGGATACACCGATAAAATTCATCATTTTAATGCATTTTAAGTTTGGATATGATCTTTTGATAAATTAACAACACAAAAATATGTAATATATATAGCTTAGGGATACAAGGTGAAAAGAAAACTGAACTTTCCAAATCAAAATGGAATTCCGGATGCCAGCCCGGAAATTTCCGGATTTTTCACCGGAGGAAATACTTCCGGAATTGTTTCCGGCCCAATTCCGGACATAGACCGGATAAAAAACCGCCGGTTCCAGTACCTATTTGCTAAACCGGAAAAGAACCCGGAAAAATCCGGGTTTCTCACCGGATTGGTCAACTCCAGGGAACGGAGCTGCGACGACGGCGACCGCGCGGGGGCGACGGCCAGCTAGGGCGTGAGAGGGAGGGAGAGGGTGCGCAACGGCACGGGGTGCTCACCCTAGGCTCGGGTATGTGCTCGGCGTGGTCGGGGAGGGGAGGAGACGGCGGCAACCGACCGCGGCGGCTCGTGAACGTCGGCGGCGATGGTCGGCGAGGAAATGGACGGCACGGGCAATTGCGGAACCCTCGGCTCGATTCCGTGGGCGGAGGGGGAGAGGACGTCGAGGCGGAGACGACGCCCCACTTCGATTCGCTCGGGGAGCACCACAGCAGCGGCGGCGAGCTCGGCTACCGCGGCTCGGTGTCGGCCATCGCTGCGGGGAAGAACGGGGAGAGGAGATGGAGCAGGGGGGAGTGGATAGGGTGGAGGAGCACGAGGTGGGGCTCTCCACCTTGCAGGGGGAGAGGGCAGAGGGGGCCCGGCGAGCTCGGCGAGCTCGGCAGCGTCGAGCTGGTGCGGTTGCGACGCGAGCTCGCGCGTCGCTACAGGAAGAAGAAGCACAATTTGCGACAACCCCCTCGCAGGACTTTCAGTCAACACGGATAGGTCCTTCGATAATTACAAAGAGGTCCTTTTCCTATTTAAAAAATAATAACAGCAGCTGTATTTGAAATATTTGAGGCATTTGAACTTATCCAAAAATTATGAGAAAAATTGGGGAGGCTCCCAACACCATTTAGAGGCACCCCAAAATTCGGTGTTGCTAAATAAAATAATTTGGACCACTTTTGTTAATAGGGTTGACTTAAGGCATTTTTGCTAAATTCAAAATGTTGCCCATTTGTAATATTTATAGCAATTGCAAACTATTGTTCTCAACCCTTGGAACTTCCTTGACAAATATTAGATGTCAAGAAACTTTTGTTGTGTAAGTTTGAGTGCCTTCTTTGTTTGGAAAAAATTGTTGAAGCACCTTGGGCATTTGGTTTAGCAACTTCATATCAATTTGGTATCAAAGTTGTATTAATTCAAAAAGAACATGTGTATGCATGGATGCCATGAGGCAATTAACACAAAAGTGGAAAAATTACACAGGTTTTTAGGTTCTCAGTTTTGGGCTGTTACAATTCTACCCTCCTTACAGGAATCTCGTCCCGAGATTCTAAGGTTGCGGAAAGAAATCGGGATACTCCTCACGAAGACTAGACTCTCGTTCCCAAGTTGCTTCTTCCTCGGAATGATGAGACCACTGAATCTTGAGGAACTTGGTAGTCTTGTTCGGGTCTTTCTTTCAGCTTCATCCAAGACACGGATAGGATGCTCACGATAAGTGAGGTCTTCTGTAGATCTAGCTCTCATGATTGACTCCATGGATAGGATCCTTGAAACACCGGCGGAGTTGGGAGACATGAAACACATCATGCACATTTGGGAATTTGACCGGTAACTCCAATTGATAAGAAAGATCTCCTCGCTTGCCCAGAACGGTGTAAGGACCAACATAGCGAGGTGCCAATTTCCCTTTGATTCCGAAGCGGCGAACGCCACGAAGGGAGAGACACGGAGATAAGCTTTATCACCAATTTCATAGTGAATTTCCTGATGGTGCTTATCATAGTAGCTCTTCTGCCTAGACTGAGCAATCTTCAGATTCTCTCTTATGATTCGAACCTTCTCCTCAGCTTCATTGATCACATCTGGACCAAAGAGTGCTCTCTCTCCGGTCTCGGACCAATTCAGAGGAGTGCGGCATTTTCTTCCATATAACCTCAAATGGAGCCATGCCCAGACTAGCTTGATAGCTATTGTTGTAGGAGAACTCCGCGAAAGGGAGATACTTTTCCCAACCTTGGCCAAAAGAGATGACACATGCCGAAGCATGTCTTCCAAAACTTGATTCACTCTTTCAGTCTGACCATCAGTCTGGGGTGGTAAGCGGTACTGAAGTTGAGACGGGACCCATAGCAGTTTGGAAACTGTGCCAGAACTTGGAGACGAAGATACTTCCACGGTCCGATATGATCCTCAAAGGGACCCCGTGCAATGGAACAATACGAGCCAAATACAACTCGGCAAGTTGACTCGCCGTATCTCGTCACGGACGGGTAGGAAGTGTGCAACCTTGGAGAGACGATCAATGATTACCCAAATTGCATTGTTGCCCTTGGGGGATCTAGGAAAACCGGTGATGAAGTCCATACCAATTTCATCCCATTTCCACTCCGGGACAGCAATAGGGCGGAGAGTGCCAGGAGGTCTTTGATGTTCAGCTTTTACCCGACGACAGGTGTCGCATTCAGCAACAAACTTGGCGATTTCTCGTTTCATACGAGTCCACCAGAATTGTGGTCGAAGGTCTTGGTACATTTTGGTACTTCCGGGATGGATAGAGAGAGGTGTATCATGAGCCTCCTGAAGGATCAGCTCTCTCAATTTCCGCTTCTTGGGTACCACTAGACGGTCACCGAAATGAACAACTCCGGATTCATCGACAGAGAAGCATTTGTACTTCCCGCTAGCAATATTGTCCTTGATTTTCAGAATACCCTTGTCACGTTTCTGAGCATCCTTGATCTGGTCTACAAGAGTAGATTTGATCTCCAGATTTGCTAGATAGCCGGAGGGAACCATTTCCAAGTTCAAACGGGAGAATTCTTCATGAAGGGAAGGTTGGGCCGCTTCAATCATCAGATTGTTGCAATAGGACTTCCGACTTAGCGCGTCAGCCACGACGTTTGCTTTGCCGGGTTGATAGTTCAGACTCACATTGTAGTCCGTGATTAACTCCAACCAACGCCTTTGCCTGAGATTTAAATCCGGCTGGGTGAAGAGGTACTTCAGACTCTTGTGATCCGAGAAGATCTCGCAACGGTTACCAAACATATGGTCTCCATTGCTTCAAAGCATAGACCACCGCGGCAAGTTCTAGATCATGAGTTGGGTAATTGAGCTCATGTGGCTTCAACTGACGAGAAGCATAGCCACAACATGGCCATCTTGCATTAGCACACAGCCCAACCTTGTAGAGAGGCGTCACAGAAGACGACGAAATCCTTGCTCGTGTCCGGCAGGACAAGCACAGGAGCGGACGTGAGCTTGGCTTTCAGTGTTTGGAAGCTCTCTTCAGCTTCGGCACCATACGAACTTTTATCCTTCTTGAGAAGGTCAGTCAATGCCTTGGCTATTTTGGAGAAAGCTTCGATGAATCGGCGGTAGTAACCCGCCAATCCGAGAAAGCTACGAATGTCCTTGACTGACATTGGAGTTTTCCAGTCTAGAATAGCTTGAATTTTGTCGGGGATGACTTCCACACCATTGGCAGATATTACATGTCCAAGGAAGACAAGTTTATCCAACCAAAACTCACACTTGGAGAACTTGGCATAGAGACGGTGTTCACGAAGCCGTGTCAGAACCAACCGAAGGTGTTCATCATGCTCTTCGTCGGTTTTAGAATAGATGAGGATGTCATCGATGTAAATGACGACAAACTTATCAAGATAATCCATGAAAATGGAATTCATGAGCCTCATGAAAGTAGCTGGAGCATTTGTGAGACCAAAGGACATGACGGTATACTCATATGAGCCATAGCGAGTAACAAATGCCGTCTTTGGGATATCCTCCTTTCTGATCTTTATTTGATGGTACCCTGACCTCAGATCCATCTTGGAGAATACTCTTGCACCAGCTAACTGATCCAACAGATCATTGATGCGGGGATAGGATACTTGTTCTTGATTGTCACCGCATTCAACGGTCGATAATCAGAGACAAGCGAGGCACGGTAGAATCCCTCTTCTTGACAAAGAGTACCGGACAACCCCAAGGTGAACTGCTAGGCTGGATGAACTCCTTAGCTAACAGCTGATCAATTTGCTCTTTCAACAGAGCCAACTCTTCCACCGGCATACGGTAGGGCTTCTTGGAAATTGGAGCAGTACCGGGAAGCAAGTCTATGACAAACTCCACACTTCGATCAGGTGGCATGCCAGGCAATTCTTCTGGGAACACATCCGGGAAGTCACACACCACGTGTATGTCCTGGATTTCAGGAGGGGACAAGCCTTCCATGAAACATAGGGCGATCTCCGGGGAGAGGGGATTGTCTGATGATGGAGGTCCTGAATATGTAGCCCAAAACTGCACATCGTAACCGGAAGGGTGGGTCACGGTGATGGACTTAGCAGCACAGTCGAGATTAGCATGGTATCTTGCTAACCAGTCCATGCCCAGTATGGCATCAAGGCCCTTCGACCTCAAGGCTATCAACGGGAAAGGGAAGGACAGGGATGCTATGATAATCTGGACCTCAGGAGTAACGCCATCGGTTTGCCATTTGGAGCCAGGGGTAGAGATCATCAAGGGACTGCTCATCTTCTCAAACGGTATTTGGTGATCTTTTGCAAACGCAATAGAGATGAATGAATGCGATGCTCCAGAATCAAACAAAACGGTAGCAAGATGGTTGTTGATTCGAAGCTCACCCATAAGGACGCCAGGATCCTCTTCAGCTTCTTCAGCAGAGACGTGGTTCAGGCGACCACGCACCAAAGGTCCAGCCTTGCCAGTTGGAGTGGCAGGGGCTCGTGCAGGAGTTATAGCGAGAGGTGCCTTCTGGGGGCACTCCCTGGAGTAGTGACCAGCCTGGCCACAGGTGTAGCAAGTGAGTCCAGGTGGAGCAGGTAGCATAGGACGGTACCCACTCCCGCCTATCCCAAGTGTCGAAGTAGTGGGACGCGGAGGAGGTGGCCTATATCCTGCTGCCCTCGGCATGAAGGGAGCACGAGGTACGGCGCTGTAGGGACAAACACCCTGCGCTTCTTGCTCTCAGAACCGAGGAACTCTGGTGGTCCCCATATGCGGGCCTCTTGGAAGCTTCCAATTCCTTTCTTCCTTGCTCAAGAGTGAAAGCCTGGTTGAACAGCTCCTGATAGGTCTGGAACCTGAAGGGCAATAGCTCATAGCGGAGCTGCGGAGTCAGACCCTTGCGGAACAGCTCTTGCTTGTCAGCATCATTGGTCACGTCCCTTGGGGCGTAACGAGAAAGATGGTTGAACTCACGACCATAAGTGCGGAGGTCCATCCGTCCCTGTTGCAGATCCAGGAACTCCCTCCTCTTCAAGTCCATGATAGGCTGGGAATGTACTCCGCTCGAAAGGCAGTGCGGAACTCAGCCCAGGTGAAGACATGGTTGGCTGGAAACAAGCCACATGGCTCTCCCACCAACAGCCAGCAGCACCAACCAAGAGATAGGTGGCAAAGTTGACTTGCTCAGCCAATGGGACATGCAGCGCGGAGAACTTGCGCTCCAAAGCACGAAGCCAATCATCAGCTTCCAGTGGCTCCTTAGCATCAGCAAAGGTGGGTGGCTGGGAACGCAGGAACTCAGTGAGAGTGTTGCACTCGTTCCTCCGTGCATTCTGCTGCACCAACTGCTCAAGCAAGCGCTCATTGCGCCCACGGTTCTCCTCAATGGCCATCAAGACTTGAGCCATGTGGGTGGTGGCGGCAGATCATCCTCATCATCATTGTGGTTACCGCGACCACCACGGCCTCCACGACCTCCTCGAGCCATTCTGGAGATTTGACAATGACACGGTTAGTATCTTTCTCCGAATGGTCGAACAATAGCATTAGCGTCTTCACAAGTACACAGACTAGGGACGATAATACTTTGCGAGAAGGAAAACAACAAGATAGAACTTGGGTCGAAGATCAGCATCATGTGCTACTAGTGAGAGTTAAGAAATCACAACTTAACACACTCTAGTTGGCACAATCCGGGACCTTATGTTCAAGTCCGTGGGTTAAACCCAAAGAAAGGATCAAAGATTGATTCGGTAGAACATCTGAGTTGATTTGGGATTGCAACGCAGCGGGAGCAACGTGACACATAACACTAAAGGTCGAACCCACCCCGTTTCTAATCATTTTGAAGTAACAGGAGGAGTAAAACCTTTAAATCAAATTGAGGTAAGATTGCTCCGAGATTAGAGGGTAACCAGATAAGGAGTAAAAAGAATCCTAAGATGGTTTTCACAACTCATTTTTAGGTTAAAATATTTTCACAAACACTAGACTCAACATCGACCAGTAGAAGGGTTTCCTACAGGCAGTACTGCTCTGATACCAACTTGTGGCGCCCCGACCCGACTGCTATACAGTGATGCTGTGTGTCACCGGTTAAGCGATACAACCGGAGGTTACGGGTTTACCAATCCCCGGCCAAAACCTTTGGCAGGCGTTGCTGGGTACACCTCACTCCAGACAACGCAACACCCCGATTGATGCCTTAACACAGGCACAACTATCAAAGCATAATAGTAAGATCAAGACTTGTGGAACAACTGGCACATCACAGACTCTACGACACAAAATCATATAGTTCAACTCTTATACAGAGAAAGATAGCAAATGACAACAGAGGTCACAGACCCAACATTACATCAAGCGGAAGCGAAATAGGTTGTTCTAAACAACAAGATCCAACATATGGCCTAAGAGGCCTACAGATAAACATCACAGCGCCAGCTGTTCCAGGATGTCCCAAGCTGCCACCTGGGAACCCCAGACTACTCGTCGACGTCCACAAAGAACCCACCTTCGAGTCGGTGAAGTCCTCCTCTGAAACAAAAGCAAAGACGTTGAGTTCGACGAACTCGCAAGATTAAGAGCTAATATATGCTCGATGATTAGCTGTCAAGGTTTTATGGCTCTTTTGCATAAAGCTGATTTTATTTATGAAAAACATAACTCAAAGGCATCGACTATTAGAACATTTTCAAAGAGGGGTAAGAAGTAACTCTTTTCTTTGAGATCACCTTTCTCAAACATCACCAACATCACCATTGTACCTGTTCATCAAAGGCACCTCCCCGAATCACCCTCGAGGAAGTCAACCTTACATTCGTGGAATTGGTACCTCTAGTACCCAGTTTTTAATCATTCCGTTAAGTTATTCTATGATCATCGTCCATTCCCAAGTCGTCCGTAACCGTGGACACGGCTTTTCGAAAAGATTTAACCCTGCAGGGGTGTACAATGTTTGCCACGCGTACCGTCCGGCCCATTACCTGCGCATTAGCTCTCTTCCTTGGAAAGCCGGCTGGGTGGGAACGGTGTCGACTTCTCCCTCGTTAAGGACTTTCCAGGATCATCAGTGGCAGTAGGGCTGCCAGGATCACAACACCCCGCCCCACGGCCACTTATTTTCCTAACACCACCATCCTCATCTCAGTTCAACACCATCACGCACGCGCAAATGGAAAGCCAAACTAGAGGACCCTGGCTAGCCCCGCTCGAGTTATTTAGTCTATGAGGGTTCCTGCAATTGCATAGGCCTCACGCATGGTTGCACGCTCAGTCTTGGTTCAGGAGGTACAGAACTCGCACCTAGGCGGCAAGAACGAGACAACCCACCACATTCCATGTGGCCTCTCATCCCCACCTTCTTAGCATTTTATTATCCATCTCCACAATTCTCCACCATCAACATCACTGTCACAAGTTAACACCTGTTTCCAGCATTCACCATCCCTAGTACAACTAGGCAGTTCACTAAGCATGGCTAAGCACTTGCATAGCATAGTAAGTATTCCATGGCCAACAACACAAACCTATGGTAATAGGAAGTTAAAACAGGTATTGGCAACAGGATTCTAATGCAACTAGTAGGATACTCTAATCCAGGCAAAAGACATTTAGAACCGCATGCAATATTATAGTGGAGAAAATATTTGCGGAAACATAGGATAAGATATGCTCAGAGGGGGGATTACGCTTGCCTTGTTCAGAGTGCTGGTAGTACGGATCGTCACAAGACGGGGGTGGCACTTCACCTCCTTGATCTACCGATGCACAAACAACACCGGAAAAACAATCAACACATGGCAATTGTGCAATGCATACAAGGATGATGATATGACATTTTAAATGCACCCTAGAAGCCTTAGACATGACCAACAAGTTAAATAGGGTCCCCGTTATACTCATTGCATTATTTGGGATAAACCCCATATTTAAACTTAGTGATTATAATTACTACTAGAGCACATTATTGTGATTGTGAACCATGATGCATGATGATGAAGATTTTGGATCACTCATGTTTTTCTGATCATTTCGGTATAAGGAACACATTTTTCGGAGGTCCCGGTAAAAAGTTATTAATTTTAAAAGTTTCTCCTTTTTTTTTAATCATAGGATTTTAATATCACTAGAAGCACCATATTTTAAAAGTGAACAAAAATGCGTGATATTTATTTTAAAGTTTTATTCTCAACTTTCTGGGTATTTTGGTATATTACAAGCATTTTTGGGATACACCGATAAAATTCATCATTTTAATGCATTTTAAGTTTGGATATGATCTTTTGATAAATTAACAACACAAAATATGTAATATATATAGCTTAGGGATACAAGGTGAAAAGAAAACTGAACTTTCCAAATCAAAATGGAATTCCGGATGCCAGCCCGGAAATTTCCGGATTTTTCACCGGAGGAAATACTTCCGGAATTGTTTCCGGCCCAATTCCGGACATAGACCGGATAAAAACCGCCGGTTCCAGTACCTATTTGCTAAACCGGAAAAGAACCCGGAAAAATCCGGGTTTCTCACCGGATTGGTCAACTCCAGGGAACGGAGCTGCGACGACGGCGACCGCGCGGGGGCGACGGCCAGCTAGGGCGTGAGAGGGAGGGAGAGGGTGCGCAACGGCACGGGGTGCTCACCCTAGGCTCGGGTATGTGCTCGGCGTGGTCGGGGAGGGGAGGAGACGGCGGCAACCGACCGCGGCGGCTCGTGAACGTCGGCGGCGATGGTCGGCGAGGAAATGGACGGCACGGGCAATTGCGGAACCCTCGGCTCGATTCCGTGGGCGGAGGGGGAGAGGACGTCGAGGCGGAGACGACGCCCCACTTCGATTCGCTCGGGGAGCACCACAGCAGCGGCGGCGAGCTCGGCTACCGCGGCTCGGTGTCGGCCATCGCTGCGGGGAAGAACGGGGAGAGGAGATGGAGCAGGGGGAGTGGATAGGGTGGAGGAGCACGAGGTGGGGCTCTCCACCTTGCAGGGGGAGAGGGCAGAGGGGGCCCGGCGAGCTCGGCGAGCTCGGCAGCGTCGAGCTGGTGCGGTTGCGACGCGAGCTCGCGCGTCGCTACAGGAAGAAGAAGCACAATTTGCGACAACCCCCTCGCAGGACTTTCAGTCAACACGGATAGGTCCTTCGATAATTACAAAGAGGTCCTTTTCCTATTTAAAAAATAATAACAGCAGCTGTATTTGAAATATTTGAGGCATTTGAACTTATCCAAAAATTATGAGAAAAATTGGGGAGGCTCCCAACACCATTTAGAGGCACCCCAAAATTCGGTGTTGCTAAATAAAATAATTTGGACCACTTTTGTTAATAGGGTTGACTTAAGGCATTTTTGCTAAATTCAAAATGTTGCCCATTTGTAATATTTATAGCAATTGCAAACTATTGTTCTCAACCCTTGGAACTTCCTTGACAAATATTAGATGTCAAGAAACTTTTGTTGTGTAAGTTTGAGTGCCTTCTTTGTTTGGAAAAAATTGTTGAAGCACCTTGGGCATTTGGTTTAGCAACTTCATATCAATTTGGTATCAAAGTTGTATTAATTCAAAAAGAACATGTGTATGCATGGATGCCATGAGGCAATTAACACAAAAGTGGAAAAATTACACAGCTTTTTAGGTTCTCAGTTTTGGGCTGTTACAATGGCATTTCGTTCTCATGCATTATTACACACCAGTTGCTTGAAACTGCATAGTTGCAGATAGAAACAGGAGCTATGGGGCTGCAGTCTCACATCTCATCTCCATTCATTTTATTACACGCAAGTTGCTTGAAAATACCAAGTTGGAAACTGAAACAGGAATTGTGGCAATGGCATTCGAAAAGGATATCTTCATTCTCAACAATATAAATTTCCACCACCAAGACAACCCTTTGAGATCCATTCTTGCAGCTGCATTTCCAGCTTCGGCGTAATCTTGTGAGCCTACAGTATGTACAAGGAAAGATTATCCTCTACAAAAAAACACAGGCAATAATTTACGTGCAAAATTGACAGTTGTTTAGTTGCATAACAAATAAACAAACAAACAAAAATGACAGTTGTTTATTTTGTTTACATGTAAGATCTATGTCTAAAGCACGCCCATTTTATTCCTCACCATCCAAATAAACAAAATAAAATGCCACAATTCGTATCTTTCAACTACATAGGGAAGACCGATGGTTGTACAGAAATTAAGATCCTTTACACGAAGCATGTATATTGCATGTACTGCAAAACAAAACTTGAACGAGAGCGCAGAAATAACATCCAGAAGTAGCTAGTGGCCTTCTCTCCTCATAACTGGTATGCGTGCAAAAATAATAATTTAAAACGTTTGTAACACTTTCTTAAGAAAAGGGGAGGGGATGCACTTGCCTTCTACTTGCAGATGATCTTGGGGATATTATTTAGTTTCCCCATCTGAAGATTTGTTTCCAGATTCCCTTGAAAGTCGGGATGCAGATCAGAAAAATGTGCTTCTTGGATGGATGACAGAAATTCAACACCATTAGGGACATCTCTGAGCTCTTTAAGACCATAAAGTACAAGAAGCTCAAGGCTAACCAAAGCTCCGATTTCTATCTGAATTTGACTGACTTGCAACAAATCCCGTATGACAATCCTCTTCAGATTTGGGAACCACCCCATACGGAAGCTTAGCTGTTTTCCATTGTACACCCTTTTAAGATACAAGGCGGTTAAATTTGATAGTTTAGAGAGGGGTGGAATAGGATTTTCCGTGAGCTGGCACCAGTTTAGTCTTAATTCCGTAAGGGTGCTTCCACAAGTAGAGAACAAGGGAGATTCCAGAGTTCCTTCTGCCAAACGCCCTTCTAGCACAAGCTTTTGAAGAGAAGGTGGGGACACCAATGTTTCCAGCTGGAACACCTCATTTTCATTGTTTACTTTCAAATTCAGTTTTGAAAGTTGCTGCATCTTTGATAAAGAGGAACATAACTGCTCACAGTAGCTATTCCTTACATCAAAAATGCAAAGGGACCTTAATTGAGTTAAATTTCCTAGCTTTCCAACCAAGTCTTTACTTGCACGAACAAGGTCCAAAGTTTGTAGCTCTTTCAAGTTCCACAAGCCCACAAATGCTTCCACACCTACCACTGAACAAAAACTTTTGTACGATGCATCTTGGACTTTCCAAATAAGCAAGTGCCGTAATTTGTTCAGCTTTGCAAATCCATCCGGAAAATCTGATAACTGAGTGCGTTTGAGAGACAGGGTTTGTAAATTCTGAAGCTTGATAATCGATTTTGGGAGTGATTTCACATTGGTGTCATCAAGACACAAATACTTGAGGTTAAATAACTCTCCAACAGAATCGGAAATGGCATCGATTGGCAAGCCTGACAAGTCCAACACTGCCATATATTTCGACTTGGATGGAATAAAAGAAGACCATGACGGCAATGGCATGTTGGCATCAAATGCTAAGAAGGTATGGAGCATTGTTTGATCTATGCTTGATCCAATGTCATTGTTGCATCGAAGCACTGATAGGCGACGAGAATCTGATCCCACTTGCACCACTCCACAAGTGTCATCATAAACTGAATTGAAACACTCTTTTCTGGACATGAGAATAGCAAGTTCACGCACAAGGTCATGCATACGGAATCGTAGAATTGTACCAAATGTATTCCTACGTACAACTTGAACCATACTTCGTTGGGCAAGTTCCAACAGATAGTATTCAGCAACATCTTCTAAACTGCTTTCTCCTCTTTTTTCAACAAATCCTTCTGCAATCCACAATCTGATCAGCTTTTTTCTTCGGAGCAGATGATCTTCTGGGAACATAGAGCAATACAAGAAACAGTTTTTCAAATAATATGGTAGGTGCCTATAGCTTAGATTCAAAATATGCTCCACATGGTTTAGGTTTGGATTGTTGTGCAACTCCCAAATTAGTTCCCTGTCTACACGCTTCCACTCTGCTTCACTCTGTGTTCTTAAGGATAGTAAGCTCCCTACAGCCACAAGAGCCAATGGCAAGCCTTTGCATTTCTCCACTATGTTTTTACCATACCGTTCCAAATCTGGAGGGCAAATGTGATCTTTAGCTCTCCCAAATGCCTTCCTACAGAATAGAGTCCATGAGTCATGCTCATTTAGAGGTTCAAGGTTAATCTTCCAGGCACCTTTCATGACTGAAGCAACTTCATCGATTCGTGTAGTAACTATGACCCTGCTTTGCTTTTCTTCATCAGTAAAAGTATTTATAATTTCTGAAAGAGCTTTATATGTCCATACATCATCCAATATGATTAAGTACCTCTTGTGGTGCAAACATTTCCGCAACTCCTCCCTTAATTCCGTGTTGTTTAGTTTTTCAGCGTCAAATGGTGTTTTATTTTTCTTTCCATAGAGTTCCTTCAACATCTGTCGCAAAATATCATCCATTTTGTATGACTGGGAAACAGAAATCCAAGCATGACAATCAAACTTGAGTCTTTCTTTATTGTAGACGTAATCAACAACAGTACTTTTGCCCACACCACCCATACCCCACACCGATATATAACACAGGCCAGAGTCTTCTGAGTGTAATAGATCAGTCAACATTTCTCTGTTTCTATTGCTTCCTATGTACTCATCCTCATGAACTGAATCAGTCTGTCTAGTTATAAACACTTGTTGTTCACTAGCAGAATCTGGTACTGGTATGTCATTCCCACCAACCACTGGGAGCAACCATCTGACTCTTCTTTGTGATAGCTCCGTAAGCTCATTTTTTACTCTACTAACATTACTAGCAATTTCATCCAGTGAAAACAAAGATCGAGGTTTACTAGTAATCCTTTTAAAAATAGCACAGCATCCTTTTCCTTTGTGTTCACCAACCATGTAAATGAACTGGTCCACAAGGTCTTCAATATCATATGCCAACCTCCGAATTTGTACGATCCAAGCTTCCAAGACTGCATCTTTGCACCCTACCATGCCAATATTTTTTAGGATCGCATTGATAAGCTCAAGTTCTGCTTTTATCAGTTTCATATTGGCTGGGAGTGCTGTCACTAAATCATCTTTCTTCGCAAGCAAGGGCTTAGCTAAATTTAGTAGATCTCCTACAATTGCAAAGCTTATCCTTTGGATCGCAAGAGAGATAGCCATCTCTGCCATTTCTCTCTGTTCAAATTGGTTATAATTTTTTCTGCAATCAGCATTCCATCTTACATATTAATTCCATGCTTGAGAACGAATCTGCAGAAAGAAAGGAAAATTCATGTGAAGCTGTAAGTTATAGTTCATGCCATGAGTTTGCATGTAAAATACATCTAATGTTATTGATGTCAGATATTCTATCACCTTCCCCATGGCTACAGATTGAAAAATCGACGAATAGGCCTGCATATAGTGTACAATCTATACTAAGCTTTGAACATGTTGGGAACAGGCTAATTTATAGGTTGATGTAAGTGGATACGGATTTGCTGAACATTATGCTTCACAAAAGAAATGACGTAAGTGTGTCTATGATCTTATATAGAAAAACTTTACATATTTTCGAGCAGTTGAGTGGAGATTTAATTTAATAATTAGTCACCACAACAAATTGACACATGAACTTGTAGAATAAGAGAAAAAAAAGAGAATTCAGCCATACATATCTTACCAGACTAACTCTCTCATTCTGTTGATTTGCAGCATCTTTTTTTACAAACTGTTAGACAAGCTATATGTTAACCAATGTTGAATGCTAACTGGACTATCAGTAGAAGCTCACACACTTATGCAAGTAGCAGTAACAGGAAACTAATCAGCACTAACTCGGACGTACTAGTAACAGGAAACTAATCAACACTAACTAATCAAACACTAATAATACGGCACTTACACAGACCCGAAAGCAAAACCCACCCGGACACAACACCTACTAATCAAGATTATTCTAACACCAGATCTGTATGGCTCTCGGCTGTGCATAATTTGGTATGTCCACACCAAAAACAGCACTGGTAATTTTTCAATGCATGGAAAAACAGACCACGGAAGTAAACGAGAGAAATTCACCTTTACATCTGATCAACATAGTGTTGTTGGTATACATCATCCTTGTTCAAATAGCTGTCTTGAGGCTTCAGCTAAGGATGGGATTGGTTGAGATGATATGAGAGAGCTTAAGAATTGATAATGTCAGGATACAAGGCCTATAGATTCTGTCGAAAACTTACTACTACATGGTACCGATGCAGTGGCGACGACCAAAACCGTATGCAAGCTCCGGCGGCGGCAGTGGAGGTCCAGCGGCGGATTTGAGTGCGGAAAGGAGACGGCCGTCGATTGGGCGGCGAAAGGAGAGCGGTACTCGCCGGGGCGGTAGCGGAGGCGTCAGGTAGCAGTGGATTTTTTTGCCAGAGGCTGCTGAAGGTGTGCGTGGAAGAGGAGAAGGGGGAGCGTGGGAGAAGGCGGGTTGGTTGGTAAGAAAGATTGGCAATCGGAAGAGGATGAGATCGAGGACGAGGGAAACACGGGAGAAGACTAGTAGGCCTTGCCGCGGTGACACGCCGCTCCCGTTGATTAAAATTTTTTATATGGACAAAGTCTAGCCAGATGAGCGCTCACGCAATTACCAACCCCGCGCTGCTCGCCTGCGTCCACACGTCCCTAGCAGCTAGCTCCATGCATCAACAACACATGCACGTACACATGCCTCATGCACTAGATGCTCCCCAGCTGCCTAGCTCGCGTGTGCACGCCGCCGGTCCGTCGAGATGACCGGCAGGTCGTCAACTCGTCGGGTATTGTAAGCAACTCCACGACAACTGAAAAGCAATTTTTGTCCGCGACAAAGCAACTTTTGTACGGTCGGAAGCAACTTTGTGTGTGACAACGAATTAGATTTAAAACAATTGATGTGCTATGAGGCAACTGCAAAGCAATTTTGATGTGCGATGTGAGACAAATGCACAGCAGCGGCAAGCAGCTTCACATCAATCAAATTTAACTTTTGTATGACACAAAGCAAATTTGGTGTGCGATGAAGCAACTTCATAACAGTAATAAATTTGGTGCAAGCAAGAAGCAACTCCACAACAATTAAAATCGACTTTGTTGTTTGTTGAGCAATTTCACAAACCACGGGAAGCAACTACACAACAATTAAAATCAATTTTAGTACGACACGAAGCAAATCTAGTGTGCGATGAAGCAACTTCACAAATACGAAGCAACTTTGTTGTGCGGTGAGACAACTGCCCGCGGTAAGCAACTCCACATCAATTAAAATAAGCTTTTTATGACACCAAGCAACTCTGGTGTCTGATGAAGCAACTTCACAACAGTAATAAACAATTTGGTGCTCGTTCACAGCAGGAAGCAACTACACAACAATTGAAAGCAACTTTGGTTTGTGTTGGGCAATTTCACAAAGTGCGGGAAGCAACTCCATGACAACTAAAATCAACTTTGATTTGTTGATGCAACTTCACAACAATTAAAAGCAACTTTGGTATGTGTTCAGCAATTTCACAAAACCGCGGGAAGCAACTACACAACAATTAAAATCAATTTTAGTACGACATGAAGCAAATCTGGTGTGTTGATGCAATTTCACAAAGCGCGGGAAGCAACTCCATGACAACTAAAATCAACTTTGATTTGTTGATGCAACTTCACAACAATTAAAAGCAACTTTGGTATGTGTTCAGGAATTTCACAAACCGCGGGAAGCAACTACACAACAATTAAAATCAATTTTAGTACGACATGAAGCAAATCTGGTGTGTTGATGCAACTTCACAACCGCGGGAAGCAACTTTTGTGGGCGCCAAAGTCCCCCTTTTTGGGTGTTGTAGGTGCTGACATTTGTGGGCGCCGAAGCAATTTGCGTCGGTGAGGAAGCAACATTTGTGGGCGACGAAGCAACTTTTATGTGCACCGAAGCAACTTTTATGGGCGCTAAAACAACTTTTGTGGGCGTCGAAGCAACTTTTGTTTTGTGGGTGAGGAAGTAACATTTGTGGTCAACAAAGCAAGTTTTGTGGGCGCCGAAGCAACTTTTGTTTTGTGGGTGAGGAACTAACATTTGTGGGTGACAAAGAAACTTTTGTGGGCGTCGAAGAAACTTTTGTGGGCGCCGAAGCAACTTTTGTGTGCGCCGAAGCAACTTTTGTGGGTGAGGAACATTTGTTGGTGCCGAAGCAACTTTTGTGGGCGTCGAATCAACTTTTGTGGGCGACAGAGCAACTTTTGTGTGGCGCCGAAGCAACTTTGGTGGGTGACGAATCAAGTTTTGTGGGTCCGAACCAACTTTTGTGGGTTAAGAAGCAACAATTGTTGGCGCTGAAACAACTTTTGTGGATGACGGAGCAACTTTTGTGAGCACCAAAGCAACTTTTGTGGGTGAGGGAAGCAACAATTGTTAGCACCGAAACAACTTTTGTGTGTGACAGATCAACTTTTGTGGGCGTCGAAGAAACTTTTGTGGGTGAGGAACATTTGTTGGCATCGAAGCAACTTTTGTGGGTGAGGAACATTTGTTGGTGCCGAAGCAACTTTTGTGGGTGACGAAGCAACTTTTGTGACGCCGAAGCAACTTTTGTGGGAGACGGAGCCACTTTGTGTGGCGCCGAAGCAACTTTTATTGGCGACAAAGCAAGTTTTGTGGGTCCAAAGCAACATTTGTGGGTGCCAAACACAACTTTTGTGTGTGAGGAAGCAACAATTGTTACCGGCGAAACAATTTTTGTGGGCACCAGAGCAACTTTTGTGGGTGAGGGAAGCAACAATTGTTGGCGCCGAAGCAAGTTTTGTGTATGACAAAGCAACTTTTGTGGGCGACAGAGCCACTTTTGTGAGCGCCAAAACCACATTTGTAGGCTCCCAAGCAACTTTTGTGGGTGAGGAAACAACATTTGTTGACGACAGAGCAATTTTTAAGAGCGTCGAAACAACTTTTGTGGGCGGCGAGCCAACTTCACAGCAGAGGTAACCAGCTCCAGAACAATTAACAGTAACTACGCGGAGCAACTTTGATGTGCCTCAGAACAACGATAACCATATAAGCTGTACATCTCACAGATCAACTAACTTGGGCAATTAGCCTCTCATACGCATTATATCGAACACCTAGATGACACAAATGGTGAAAAATACACGTGACAGAGTGTGAGCTAGCTCGATGTGCAAGTGGTAGAGGAAGAAAGATTAACTAGCTAGCAGCCGCACGGCACCAGGCCTAGCTCGCTGCTACGGAGCAATTGAAGGGACAGAGAGGCATGGTGAAGGAGCCCGCAGACGCAGGATTGCAGGAATCAGATGCAGAGCTCAACGTGCATCCCCTCATATTTCTCCATCAACATCTGCGCGGCTCCCCAGCCCCCACCACCGAAACGGCCGGCGTGACTCCCCTGCCTCTCCCACCCCCGGCTCTCCTGACCGCCGGCCTCCCAGCTCCGCGCGGCGCCGACGGCCTCCTCCGGAGCGCCGCACAGGTTTCTGCTCTGCCTGAAGTCTCGTCAGTCGTCACAACCGCGGCCCGGCGCTCGGCGAACAGCGGCGTGGATTCGGTGGCGCCGGACAGGCTCCCGACGCTCCAGCTCGTCCCGGCCGTGGTCGGCGTGCACCTTGCAGCCGAAGTCTTCCACCACAGCCTGCTCCTTGACCTCCTCCTCCTGCCTCGCCGGTAGCGCCTCTACGACAACCGGCTCACGGCGGAGGCGGCCGGCGCACAGGCCCTCACTACGGGCGTCATGCTCGGCTATTGATCCCCTCCCCTGCGGGAATTTTTTGTGCCGAAAGGATAACGACGGGCGAGAGAAGGTTGTCGTGTAGCGTGGGCGTTCAAGACGCCCAAATAGCGCAGCTGAACTTTATGGCATTTACCTATTTATATTTGGTATTATGTTTTTTTAGGCATTAAACTTAAAAAACTTTCCCTCAAAACATATATGCTTTTAACCTCTTTTTTCTGTAATTTGGTTTTGTCTAAATGTTGTCGATATAGAGTGCAATGGGACCTAGGCCAGTTATAGTTGTAATGGTTTAGTATATCACAAATAAACTGTCAAGCTAACTTACCTAAATAAAGTGGTTCGCCTGCATTTTTTGTACACTATTATTTTTAATTTGCCCGAATTTTAATTCCTTGTACGTTAACGATTCTTTTGGGTTCACCGGCCATTTCGGTTCAATATTAGTTTTCGTTCAACTGAATTTTTGTTCTTTTTGGTTCAACAGCATTTTTCGGTTTACTATTATTTTTGGTTCACTATCATTTTTAGCTCACCCAAATTTTAGGTTATTTTATCCTTTGTTAATTTCATTTTTTGGTTCACTATTATTACATTTCACCATATTAGTTCGGCCATTTTTTTAACTTTGGTTCACCTTATTATTTTTTGGTTCATTATTATTATGGTTTACCCTAATTTGGTTCGCTAATTTTGGTTCATTATTTATTGGCTTCCATTTTTATTTTGGCTCTCCCTATTTTTCAGGTTAAACTTCAACCTTAACTTTCTTATAACAATCAAGAATTGTCGATTTAGGTATACGCGTATGAAAGCTTCTCAAATTTGTTCTGCCGTGAAAGCTTTCAAGTAGACCGGATACAACTTTTTTTAGTTTATCTTTAATTTTGTTCATCAATGTTTATGTGTTAAAAACTCATTCATATAATGAAAGCAAAAGATGTATAAAAAGGTAAGAGAAAAATGAAACATGCGCGAGCGTGCACTGAGCGCTCGTCGCTAATCGTTACTTGTTTTTAGCCGACGCGTACTGGGCCAGGTGCTCAGGCCTATGTAGCGTGTAGGAAGCGACTGAGCCGATGCTCGTGCGGGCGAGTCGATTCCCTGACTCGCTATAGGCGAGGTATAGGGGCACCCGGATGGAATGTTGGACGCAACCACTCTTCTCGCTATCGGCTTTTGTGTTAACTAGCATGGTGGCCCTCGCAAATGCGAGGGCATCATCTATAGTTGGCTGAAAGTGTTCAAGAAATAAAAATATGGTTTATTTGATAGCATGTTATTTTCAGTTATCTCGTAATAAACAATATTCTTCAACAACTACCGCAATGTTTCGGTAAGCAAGATATCACGAATGCAAGTAACATCTTTAGCAATCTGAAGTTTGTGGCCAAATGATTATCATGCCATATGTTGAAACACCCTTGTAAGTGATACTGGATATTGTAAATTGAACGGTAGTTTTGACATGATGCATGAATTAAGATAAAGTTAGTCCTCTTTAATAGGTAGGTCACACTAAATATTCAGATTTATCTTATTTTGATGTTTCTTCCTCTCATTTGCTCACTCCATGTCACAATGTGCAACACTTTACAAACATGAAGATGGTGAAACTTTGTCTATTATTTTTTATATGAATATGCTACTAAGGATAAACTATTTTGTTCTAGGCATTTTCGTTAGCATGTTTATACATCAGTAGTCAAAGTTAGAGAAGTACGAATCTAATTCTCTACACACCCGGACACATATATTTTCAGTGTTATGCAAAATAACCGTGTGGCTCAAATAGCATAGTTCAAGACTACTAATCAATCTTCAGTTTTGTTGTATAATTGAATTACATGTGCTTTTATGTTGATTTTATTACCTGAGAGAAAGACATATACAATAGTCCAAATATGTCTAGTATACAAACCAAGCAATATCCGCGAAAACAATTCATGATAATTAAGTGTGCGCTTTTTAGTTCCTCAGATTAGAAATAGTATTGGCACACCATACTTGGATACCGAATATGAAACATATCAAGCAGAAATCTGGGGTGAGTTAACCCTGCGTGAATCATTAATTCAAAATATTTGATCACGTGACGGACATTCCCTCCGATAGTGTGTCGAATAATCATCTTCAACAATTTTGAAGGTTTGACGCTTTGTGTCTCATTAAGTCGGAATATCCGTTAGGTGGAAGGACATTCGCATCTTCGTGAGATGTTGTTACATCAGCCTTGATGGCGGTCAAAGAAAATTGTCAATTATATGTACTTAATAATAAAGTAAGTGTGCGACTTATGCCTTGACTTCATTAATTTTAAAATTTTATGACTCCAAAACTTCTGTTGATGGTTTTGACTGCTTTGGTTAAGTATGATTGTAGTCGAATAAAATTTTCATTTATGTGTACTCAATCGTAAAACAACATATTCCCTCTGTTCGACAACGTTTAAATTTAGTCGAAATCAAACTTTATAAATTTTGATCAGATATATAGGAAAAAATATCAACATCTAAATTATAAAATCCTTATCATTAGAATTATTGTAAATATTATAGAAATTTATTTAGGAATTATTGCTACACATTTGGTCAATCCTAGATGTTTTGTGAGAGTGTTGTTCTGATGGAAGTCGAATAAATTTATTATTTATGTGTACTCAACTATAAAAACATTTTTTTATAGTTTTATCATATTATATAAATATGGTATTATGAATGTTGGTATTTATTGCGACATCTTTGATCAAATGATCAGTTTAATATTTTGTAGATTGTTCATATCCTAAAAGCTTCTATCCTTTGCACCACGTTTCAACTTTTTTTTCTTTCAGAAATCATGTTTCATCCAAGGTAGCAAATCTTGTACATGTTTTTTTTTACATATACAAGTTTTTATAATACACCACTTTATCTTGCAAAAGTACGTGTTAAATGCATGGATAATTAATTAGCTAAGGGAGACCACGTCTCCTTTGCCACCACGTTCCATGTAGATTTTTTTTCTGCAGCGAAGGTGTTTTTTTCTTTTGAACGAATTCTAGCCAAGGTATGTATACCTGGTCTAGTACACAGAAGGTTAAACGTGATTTTGTCTAACAGATATTTTTTTTTCTTTTACTTATCACGTTCCAGCCAAGGCACCTAGTCTAGTACACGTGCGGTTGGTTAAACGTGATCCTTTTAACATAAGTCGTGTCAAACTTGTTACGTAACAACTATTTTTTTTTAAACTAGATGATACCCCGCGCGTTGCTGCGGCAACTCTTACTTAGATATATTGGTGGCTAATAGGAATGTCGAGTAGTTTATGTATTTCAAATATGGGAAAATACATAAATCGTCTACCACTTACCACCCAAAAAGATGTGTTGCTGGTTGTTCCTTACCACCGGGGAAAATGGTTTTACATAGATTTTGACGGTATTGTGAAATAAAAACGTAGTAATTACTGTTTATATTCACGGATTAAATTCAACTTCAGTTTACAAATCAGTATATTTGTAACTTAAAAGTAAAATCTCTTGCTCTCTCGAGTTCACTGATGCAGCAGATACGCATGAATTTCTGTCCAACTACTTCGGATAATACTCCGTATAACACAGGAAACATCGATGCAGTCCTTTTTAATCTTTGGGTGGTAGCGGATTTATTTTTTGAAGCATGCTTGACATGGAGGAGACACCTTTGTTGGCACACAAAAACCAAAACTGCATACTTCATACAGGGAAAGATGATGGATCAGGCTAATGTACGCATATGCTAGCTACTCGGGGATAAGTGGTTCAGAAAATAGGTCATATTGACGTTTTACATAGTCTTGATTACATTGTTGCATTGTATTGTAAAAATCCGAAATCATTACCTTGTGGCCGGCAAATATGAGCCATAACAAAGAATATGAGAAAGGTGTACAGAGGAACGAACTGTTACCATCCCACAGATCAATCTCACACATACTATCACTGTCAGTTTTGTGCATCATCCAGAAAATTATCCAGCAGCCATAAACAAAACACTGGTAAAGAAAAATCAGAATTAGGAGCAGATGAATTTTTACATCTAATACATCGGAGGACAACTACCAAATGAATTGATGTAATTCCAATCTAAACAGGCAAATGTGAACTTATCTGTAAACACGTTAGGAAGTCTATGCTAGTACTGTAGCACGGGAGATGTGCTGGGCAGGAGAAAATTACACGATGTGTTTGGCGGACGAAGGCAGCGATCTCCGACCAGGGCCCCCATTCCTAACCGACCAAGACGATCTCCTCCATCTGACATCGCCGCCGGGAGCGGCCGGACGACGACGGCAAGGAAGGATACACACAGGGACGCGGACTCGTCCGTGCTCTTGCTATCTTTGTATCTCAGTTCGGGGAGAAGCACAGCGGCAGCAGCGGCGCCCGGGCACGGGGCGAGCTGCTGCTGGTTCCCAACACAATGGCGGGGTCGACGCACCGCGTCTTCCTAGGGAGACGTCATGCCATGGATGGTGTTCCTCGATGAACTCGATGGAATGGGAGCTGGTTTTGGATAGACGGACTTTTTATAGGAAGATCTGGGAAGGGAGCGGAGAAGACAGCATGTGGAGAAGGTTAGGACTGTTCGATTACAAAACTTAATCAATTGCAGTTTCTTTTCCGGTAGAGGAGAGACATGATTAGAACTGGTGGGGTGCGGGGAGAGGAGACGTACTATTCATTACAACTCTGCATGTTTACAGTTTGGGGAGGCAAGCAACCAGCTCTTATGCATTTGAGGAAGAAACTGAACCGAACCAACTAATGACGTGGCTAAGAAAGATGATGTGGAAGATTGATGATGTGGCATAGCTGCATGTTGAGAGAATTCCTTGTAGTGGGTCTTTGCTATTTAGATATAGAAGATAATCTCAGCCATATAATTTAGATCTGACCACTAAAATTAATTTAGATGATGTGGATTAATGTGGTGCCTCGAATAACTCCCTCATTTTGCTTTTAGTATATATACTAGTAGACATGAACGTGCAACGCACGTCTCATAAACCAGTTCGATATTTTAGCAGATCGCTACTGCAAATAAAGTTAATATGAGTTGGATACTTATGAATTCCATCAGATCGATCACAAAAATAACTCAAGTAACAACCATGGTAACCAGAAAATCACAATTTCAGGATTTGAGGTCATTGCACACCTTCAGTGTCCTTAACGCTGAAGAGTATAATAAAATCTTAGCTGACAGTCCTTAACACCAGTCACGGTCAAACAAAGAAGTGTTAAAACCACAAGAGAAGAAAATTAATGAATTTTCAACATATAATAAGTGAATAGAGGAATATACCTCTAAACCTGACCCAAAGGCTACCTTCCTCCTTCCCTCGGAGAAACAATTACAAAACTTATAAGAAGACTTGAAAATTGCATTGTTCATAATTCGATCGTAAGCTTAAGAGGATGTTGACAATCCAAAGCTATGCAATCGACAAATTAACAAGATCCATACAAAACTCACACCAAATTCATCTCGCCAATTGGCATTCATGGTGTCCAATTAATTCATGCTGCCAGATTCTTACATAAAATATATCAGTAGGCAACATAAAGAACAGCAAGGGGCAAGGAGCCCTTTCAAACAATATTTCAACATTCCAGCAAGGGTGCATGTAGATCTGCTCTGAATTATGTTAGGATCGCCACATTGGTGACCTTGCATGGACGTCACCTGATCCGTTCTGTCATGCACAGCCCCAAAGTTCTTCTGGTTCACATGATTCTAAACAACAATGATACCATCTTCCTAGCAATTATAAAATTCTCAACAGTCAGCATTGCACAATGGCCACGCTGAACAATAAAAACAACAAAGGAATTTAAGCAAACACGTGAAGAGCATTCGAAATCACCTAATCAGACTTTCATGGAGACTATCTGGAGCTGGGTGGGGAAGTAGGAACTTTTTTTTTAAATAGTATTTTTTTTACAGTTTATTCGGAATCTAGCACGCGTTTTAGAGAAATTCGGAATCTAGCGCGATGTCGTCACGGCCCGTGCCGCCGGCACCGAAACAGGCGAGCTGCATGTCGGCCTGCGCAACGGCAGGCGTGGCCCACCTCTTTTAGCGTGGCTCGTGCCGAAACTTGCGCTTTTGGCGTTGCCCGCGCCGAAACCGAGCCTTTCGGCACAGCCCGTGCCGAAAGCAGGCAGGCATCCTTCGACGCCCATCTTCTTCTTTCTCTCGCTCGACCAGTCCTTCTCCTCTCCTCTGTGTTCTTCCGTTTCCAGCGAAACAGCAGCGATTCTTACCCCCAAAAAAAATCCCCACAAACCCATATTGAAGAAATAGAGTAGAGGAGGGTTAGGGCATCCTCGATCTACTGATGGGATAGTTGTTCGTGGAGGCGTTTGGGGGAGTGGAGGTGGAGCAATGGTGGTCAACAATGGTGGATAGTGGTGGTGTGTGCCGGTGTTGGGGAAGCTAGAGGCGTGGTGCGGCGGTGGTGGTGCTAGATTGAAGCCGGGCAGCGGGAGCTACGCACGCGTCAAGGGTAAACCCTAATCTCTAGATTTTTTTAGGTTAAGTGTTAATATAATTTAAGGGTGGATGCATGACATATGTGTGGATTAGTGTAGATATATTTTAGTTAGTGGTCATATTTTAGGTGGTGGTAATATTTTAGTTGGTCGGCATATTTTAGGTGGTCATATTAGTATATGTTGTCGGTTAGATGTTAATATAGTTTGCCGGTGGAGGTGTCAGGATTAGTGTACGTTGTCGGTTAGATGTATTGTATATTTTGATTAGTCTTTATTTTACCGGGGGTCGTCATATTTATTTTCGACGGTCGTAATATTTAGATATATCCGCTGTGGAGTATTTAATGATGGAATAAATTTGTCTAGGTAATGGAAGTGGTCGATGTTGTTGTGCACTACGGTGCCGGTACAGTCCGTGCATCTGAGTCAGGGGTTGATCTTAGTGAATTTGAAATGTGGAGATTCAGTTGACAGAGCCAGAGAAAGTGAAAATCAGCGGTGCCCAGTGGTATTTTACGGTGAATTTTGGGTATGATCCTAATTACTGGACTGTTAGGATTTAGTCGGTATGGACCAAATCCCGGTCAAATATTGGCTGGGAGTTGTTGCCGCTTGATCGGACAAATCAGTGGGTTTCTTGGCTAGCATCATGCAAACGCCGAGGGACAAAACCAGAAGTCCTAGTGTCGTTTGTTCTGAAGCAGAATAATTTTGAAATAGGTGGCGGTGCTGTTCAGACTGGAGAGACTAGTGAAGCAACTAGTTCGCATTGTGCCCAAATGCCTGGTCATTATGAACCATCACCGTCAGCAGGACATGCTCAAATTCCTGTTGGCTATGAACCATCACCGTCAGCAGGACATGCTCAAATTCCTGTTGGCTATGTACCATCACTGTCAGAAATTACTCTTCATTATGAACCAGCACTGTCAGCAGGACCTGCCCAAATTGGGGAGGCTGATGCGGATGAGCACGAAGGTACAGTACAGGCTGAGATATTGGTGGAAGACGAGGATGGCGTCGCAGAAGATATTGATTCTGATGATTCTGATGAAAACAATGATGAAGATGTGCCTATTCCCAGTTACTGGAATCAGGATAACTCTGCCATCACGGCCGTGCCTGATGTCCATGAATCGTCCTGGGAGTACCACATGAATAACATTCAAATCGGGGCTCAGTACAGCATGAAGCAACAGTTAAGGGAAGCCGTGATTCAGTGGGCATTGTCCACGCAAAGGGTTTTTCGCACTGACGTGTCAAATAGGCAATATTTGACAATGAGCTGTGTTGACATTGGTTGTCCGTCACGGGTGCATGGTCACTTGCCGAAGTATGACGTGGTGTGGGTGGTGACAGACGTCGTGCCACACACATGTGAAATTAATAGTTTACTGACAGATCACCCAAACCTAACGTCAACTCTCATTGCACGTCTCTTGTTCAGCGAGATAGTGAGCAAGAAAGACATGGAAGCAAAGCACATCATAAGAACAATTCAGGCAAGATGGAATACCACCATTAAGTACGGAAAGGCCTGGAGAGCTAAGCAGAAGGCTCTAGAGGAGAGGTTTGGGTCTTTCTATGATTCTTATGATAATGTTATTCGTCTTGTTAGCACATTGAAGGAGAGGAATCCTGGCACATATGCTTTAGTAGAATTACAACAGTTCCCGGAATTTCCTCAATATGATGTATTCGGTCGACTGTTCTTCTCATTCGCTATTTGCATCGAAGCTTTCGGTACGAGCAGTGCCGAAACGAGTTGTTTCGGCACGCACCGTGACGACGCCGCGCTACTTTTCGAATTCCTCCAAAACGCGTGCTAGATTCCAAATAAAGTTAAAAAAATATTATTTTAAAAAAAAATTCGGGGAAGTAGAGCGTGCACACAGAGTATCCCGTATTCGCGGCCTAATTGATTAGCAGGACTACAGAAGCACGACGACACGCATGCCTGTATGCACCCTCACGAACATTGTCATGGCTGACTGCTCCGCCCCCATTGAAATTGATTTCTTTGGCGGGCTTGACCAATAGGCGAGGCGCAGGTGAGGTGGGGCGCTTTGCGGCCGGCGACGGCATACCATCGGCGAGTGAGGTACTCACCATCGGCGTCTCGGGATGGCGGCCAGGGATTCGTTCCCCGGTGAGATTTTTCTGTTGTCGTGACAGCGTTGTCGTCCCCGCAGCGGCAGCGAGCAGGGGCTTGATTCGCGTACGACGGGGAAGGAAGCGTCTTCGCGGCGCTGGACAGGTGAAGGCCGGCGATGGCGGCGTTCGGTACGGAGCGGCGAGGGTGTGTCCCGGCGGCGGCGATCGGTGCGGAGCGGCGAGGGTGTGTCCCGGCGGCGGCGCTGGGTAGGGATCGAACGACGGACTCTGAGGCAGCAGTACGGCGGGTAGAGGAAGGCGCCGATCGGAACAATCGAATCAGGACACTTGATTCCTCAGGATACCCTATATGAATTGGTTTCTTTTATTTCCTTTTCCTCCGTGTACTATACGAATCGAACGATGGTGGGCGAGCCGGCGTTTCTTTTTATTTAACTATGGGATAAAAAACGGTTTGACTTGGTCAAAGTTGTTTGGTGCTCGACATCTGGATAATCTGGATCGTCGACTGATAATTTAACGCTCTATATTTAAAGTACTCCCAACATGTTTGCTCTTTTAATAATACTAGTAAATTTGCACGTGCCACGCACGTTTCCTGTTGAAACTCCCCTATTAGGCGTACTCCTGCGACACCTTATGCTCGATGAAAATCCATCAAGGCCACCTATTTCTTTGCCTTCTCCTCATACATACTTTTCCTCACCCGCCAGCACAACTCGCCTCTCTTGTCCATCCATGCGGATGGAACTTGGGCTTGTGCCGGTCCGGCTGAGAGCATTGCAGCAGAGAAGACAGATAATATAGACAATGCCATGGTCGATGCGCTAGAGGAGATGCATAAATATAATCAAAGGAATAATTGGAATAAAATGTAACGCCATTTGCATGCTTTGTAGTTTGCCTATTTTCTATTGGTTTTGCCAAGCCTAACATCTCTCTCTTTCATATTAACTTAAGAGAAAAACAATTAGAACCTACCACTATGTAGCTTACCGAAGAACACGAATCAAAATTGGCAAGAATGCATAATATAGATACATAATTCTATCAAAAACCAACATTTATTGCAAGAATAATCATCTGAAATGTTTGGTGTTCAAGTGCAGCGCACATGCATCCTGAAAAAATTAACAAGATGATCCGCTAACGGGAAGTTTGATAAATGAAGATCCAACAAACTGTCATGCTGATTCTTTGCATTTGGTATTTCCAGGAATTACTTGATGAAATACTTATCCATCGTCAACCTGCTCAGTGCTCACAGCATAACAACGCTTGATGGATGGACACGCGCCAAAGATCAATACAAAGGAGAAGCGACGTCCCCACCTCCACAGGAAGGATTGCACGTCCATCAAAGTGAACCTCTCCTTCGGTAGTTGACTTGCTGATTCATGGAACGTGCCCCTACTGCAAGGATCTGGTGGTGCCGGTATAGGCGATGTAGAACAAATCTGCATCCTTTCCTTCAGCTCAAAATTTATAGAAGTACAAACTGATTTTTTTTGTTATACATCAGGCATAAGCCGATATGCCGGGATTTGTTGATGAATTCAACAAACTACAAAATAGAGCAGGGATTTAAGGGTACGGAGTTGGTTGCCTTGGCACGCAGGGGTGTGGTTCATCCACTCTGCAGCCTCGTCGGCCATTAGTGCAGCTTAATCCATCTTGAATTGCTGTCCGTATACAATTTAGTCTGAGACTTGTCTCTCCTGCACTTATTCCTTCAGATTAAACACCAAGGATATGAGCTACATACTAATAACCTGAAATCTTACGCAAGATAGTTCGGCCAAATAAGACATGCAACATCTCTCGGGACAAAATTCTCCACACTTATCTAAAATTACTGAAATCTGAAAAACTTCCAGACTTGATACAGAACGCACACGGTTGTGTCGGCTTCTCGAGCACACGAAAGGCAGCCTTGTACACTACCTGCACGGGAGATGGGGAGGCCTAGTATCTTGTGGTGGAGATGGGAAAGTACCATAGCCGGCCGGCCGCATGCAGGGCGTAGGGACACTGACCGCTAGGCGTTGCCCACCGCTCCTCGCCGCACGCAGAGCCCTCTGCACCAGAAGAAGCTCCATGGGCGAGCCCGCGCCGCTTTGCACCTGTCTAGATCGAAGCAGGATTGGACTATGGCCGTGAGTGCACCTGTCCAGATCGAAGTAGTGATGGATGGAGTCCACGCAGACGCAAGGATGGACATGTCCAAATCGAAGCGCGGCCTCGTCTTGCACCTGTCCAAATTGAAGCGCGCTGCGCTTGGTCCGCCGAAGACCGAGGTCGACGTCGGCCGCGGGGCACAGGTGCGGCGCGGGGGAGTTCCTGTCCAAATTGAAGCGCGCTGCGCTTGGTCCGCCGAAGGCCGAGATCGACATCGGCCGCGGGACACAGGTGCGGCGCGGGGGAGTTCCTGTCCAAATTGAAGCGCGCTGCGCTTGGTCCGCCGAAGGCCGAGATCGACATCGGCCGCGGGGCACAGGTGCGGCGCGGGGGAGTTCCAGGTCGGCGGTGAACCCTTCTTTTTTTCCTTTTTATACTCAAAAAAAAAGTGAGCAGTAGCGCGCTCGCCCGTGTGCGGCCTCTGATGGGTCATGGCCGGTGAACCCTTCTTTTTTTCCTTTTTATATTTCTTTTCCTTTTCGTCATTTCTGTTTATTTTTTCATCTCTTTTTCACGACTTCTTTTTATTTTATTTTGTGGTAATACAGAAAAAAAAATCAACTCTTAAACATTTTTTAACATGTGAGCATTTCTGTCAAACCCGTGACTATTTTTAGAACCCGTAAAGATTCTTTTTAATCCGTGGACATTTTTTAAAACTTAGTGGACAATTTTTTTGAACCTCGTGAATATTTTTTGGAACCCACGAATAATTTATTGAACCCGTGAATATGTTTTGATCAGTTTTTCTTTAACGCATGAACAATATATTAAGTTTATTTTAACACTTTTTAAAAACCTTGCGAAACTTTTTTAGGAATTGTGAACTTTTTTTTTTGGAACACTTCACTTTTTTGTTTCCATATTTATCATTTTTTCATAATGCATGCTTATATTTTTGAACCCATGAACACAACTTCTAAACTGGTGAACATTTTTTTAATTTGTAAAAACCATGTGAATTTATTTTTGAATCCCGTGAACATTTTTTAAACAATGCGATTATTTTTAAAACATGTGGGTTTTAAGCCCTGAACATATTTTGATCCTTTCTACCCGTGTATATTTTTAACAAAATGAACAATTTTTTAACAGAATGGACAACTTTTCAAACATTTTGATACTTTCTACCCGTGTATATTTTTTGGAACAATTTTCGTAAACAAGTGAACATTTTTTGCTTTGAGCATTATCCTAAACACTGTGAACAATTTTTAAACACGTGACTTTTTTAATATGATGAACTTTTTTTTGATCCGTGAACATTTTTACATGAACAATTTTTTAATATGCATGAACAATTGTCCATAGTTAAAATAACCCGTTAACCTATAATACAAATGGTCACGAGATTTTTTAATCTTTCTAAATTTCCTGGAAATTTCTTTTTTGTACAAAGTAAACACGTGATCAACACTATTGCGTGCTGTGGTATAGGTTGACCGTTATTTTTCTTTCGTTTTTTTTTTTGAAGTTTAAGACAGCTCTTTACGGAGCAACTGCAGCCGACACAGGGATACAGAGGCCTGCAGGAGGCTCAAGCAGCCACACGCGCCGACCAATATCAAGGTTCACCGTGCTCTGAGCTAGTCGATGTGCTTCTTCATTCGAAGCTCTAGATTCATGCCTGAACACCATCGTCTGGAAGAGGTTGACCGTTATTTTTCTTTCGTGCGTGACTCGCTGGTTGCTCCCTAGGAAATGCATGAACACTTCTGCGCTGGCCTAAGCCCATTTAGGGGGAAGCACGTGAGCGAGGCATAGGGATCTCATCCTCTTTCTCTTTGGATAAAGTTCGTGAAGCTTCAGGACACAAACACGATTCCCCTCGTCTCTCCCCAACTCATGAACATCCTTCCTCAACTCCGGCAGCCAAAACGACGGCCTAAATTTGCAAGCACCGACTCTACGCCGCAGAGCGAGGTCGATTCAAATCGCGAAGACCTACTTCACAAGTCGCCGCACAATAAGCTCGCCCGACACCGTTGGCGTACAAACTATGCGACTGCAATAGCTGTTATCGTTGGTGTATCAGTGCTGGCGTACACATGTGTGCCAGCGGTAGCCTTTTTTTGGCATACTTGATACTTTAATTCCAGACGATAATATATGACGTTTTAGATACATATATTGTCTGCTAAAATTTAGCATTGGTCATTATTATTGATATGTTCTAAAAAATTAAAAATTAAAATCAAGGTGCGCTCAAGTTAATATAATTATTTTGCTTAATTGCCACTATTTATGTACATCGATCTTGGACTATATTGAATAGAGGTAACCTTTTTTTTTTCATTCGTTAACTGTCTCGTCGATATCTTCCATAGTTCACTCTTATTGTTCTACATTCTGGATCACGTGAGTTCTTTGTATTGTGTAACATGACTATGTGGTACCTTAATTAACCGGTCACCTCTTTATTTTTATTTTTATTTTTATTTTGCCGGATGGATGAATTTTTCAGTGCTGCTATCTAACTACCAGCTTTACCATAATCGGCTATCCACACTCATCTATTGGGAACGAGGATCAAATTTTACCTCAGTACATAACAGGAATGATTACCAAAACAAAAAACTGAAAATGAATACACAAATATTTTGTTATTACATGTGACTTATCCCTTTCTGCAATGAATTTCCAGATATAAGATTTTTATATGATAATCACATAAGTCAACATATTTTTCCAATTCAGAGAACATTTCTTTGTTCATGAAAGCGTTCTTATTTAAGCACGCGAACATATTTTAACTTATCAACCTGATTTTGTACATTCCACTAAATACATGTATTTCTGAGGTTTATATGAAATGATACCATGTTAATGGACCGGATGATATGCCGGTCAGCTCATACACGGCCGCCGTTGTGCTATTCCTCGCTACAAGCGGGTCAAATAAGTAAATGTCTTCTACATAGCTGAAAAGAACTAGGAATAAAATGCTTCAAAGAAAGAAAAAACTAGGAATAATAATCTGGTTATCTCTGAGCTCCCAGATTTCCACTGTGTCCCTCTCAAAACAATATGCTTGCAAGGCGAGAAAATGACGGATAACCACCACAATTGGGGCGAAGTTGTCTGAGAACACCGAAATTGAGGCTAAGGACACAAACCACCTATGTTTGGGGTAGAGTTGTGACAAGTTGCACTGATTCTGAGTTTTAGGTGTCTTAACAGCATTTCTGACCGTGAGGTCCCACTGTCAGTCCTACGTGGCGGGGCAGGACGGACGGGGGAGGAGACGGCCGTTATCTCTGGAGTTAGGGTTGACTTCACACTCTCGCACCCTCTCTGTCCCGTGCTCGTGAGAATAGATGGCGACTGGAGGTGGCGGCGGCGGAGTAGAGGGCGACCCTGGCGGCGCCGACGGCGGACACCGTGACGGCATCGGAGAAGACGAACCTCGTGGCGGAGAGTGCGATGCTGGTGGCGAAGGCTTTCTGTCGAGCCGCGGCCTCTCCCCAGGCCGCATCGATCTTGATTCGGACGGCGACGAGCCCTCGCCGCTGGCATTGGTTCCTCCTTCCCCGCGTATCGCAGGGCTCGAGGCTCCGGCGGGCAGAAGCTCAGTCGAGGACCATCTTAGCCACTACGTCTGCAACGACGAGTAAGTTCAATTTCTGCCTGTGCTGTCGAGGACCGTTTGTTGAGAATGTGGGTTGATTTCTTGCATTTTTTTTGGATTAGGCTGGATTCAGAGAGGTGGGATCTGTATATTCAGTTCGATGGTGTCAAATTTGTGCACGAATCAATGCGCCGATGTGATATTAGGTATCTATCTTTGCTGAATCTGATGGAGAAGGAGGGATATGGAATGTGCGACTCAATGTACTATGTTAAAGCTGAAGGGGAGGGACTCGATGGGCTAGCTGAAGTTGACAGCAGTGCTAAGGTGGAAGATATGCTTCAGAAGTATGAAGCTAGCAAGAAACTCGTACTAACTGTCATGAGGAACAAACAGAAACAAGCAATTGTTGTGTCACCAGTGAAGAGGAACAGTGGACCAAAATTTGTAGCCAAATCATATCCAAGCCACATTGATTTGACAGTAGAACAAGAGGAAGGAGAGCAAGAGGAAGGTACTGACCAATTTCAGACACAGAATAGTGTGTACTGCCAGAACTTGCACACACAAGTTGATGAGAACCAGTTGTCAGCAGAAGAAGAGGAGGGAGGGATAGCTGATGAGAATGACATTTGGTGGGCAGAAGGCCAGTATGATCCAGAACATGCAGAGGAGATGAGAAAAATAGAGGAAGAGGAGATGAAGCAAAAAATAGCAGAAATGAAAAGGAAAAGAGATGATCCACTGCTACATTGTGAGGGTGACACAGATGTAGAGGACATCTTTGTTACACAACAAAATTGTGTTGAAAAGCCTGTGAAGAAGAAAGTTAAAAGGCAGGGCATAATTCAAACTTGATTCACATCATTACAACAAACTGAACTCAACAGAACTCATAATCCAACTTAATTCAAATCATTACAACAAACTGAAATTTCATAAACTAGCACAACAACTACTGATCACATAGCTGCTTGATTTTCATCATCTTTTCTCTGTTTGCTTCTTTCAGTGCAAACAGATCTGCGCAGACGAATTCAAGCTTTCTCTTCTCCTCCTTTAACTTGTCATTCTCCTCCTTTAACTTGTCTCTGTCTTTCTCAGCCTTAATTCTCATAACCTTGTGCATGTTTGAAGTGCAAGCCTCAATCTTCTTCTTCTCCTCCAATTCTGCCCTAACTTCAACAAGAGCTTGTTCTGCTTTTGCCTTCAGAGCAAGGGTAACTTGCTTCTCATCCACGACCTTGTCTACTTCAGCTAGCACTCGTTTCAGATCCATGTGTAGTTTCTCTATCTCATCCTGGAACTTCCATCTCTGTTCCATCCAGTCTAGAGCATCACTCACTCTACCTTGCTTGATTTCTGCATAGTTATCCCACAGCTTGGACAAGGCTTTCTTCAGTGATTCAGGCCACTCTGGATCTACCCACTGTACAAAATCACAGCTTTCATGCCCTTCCTACATAGAACAAATGAGTGCAGAAATTACTAATGAGTGTATAACGCCTGCATTGCTCAAATTGCAAAGGAAAAGTAGTGCAACAGATCACATACCGCCCCACTGCATCCTAAGAATTTCCTGCCAGTGTTCCAACCTTCAAAACAGACGAACTTGGCGGCGAGGCCTCGATGCTTACAGAGAACAGGATCTGGTTCCTCTTCGACTAACCCGCAGAAATCAGAGTCGTACGTGGTACAGAAGGGCTATAAATGAAATGCGCATAACAAATGAGTCAAAATCTAGCTCAAATCAAAAATCCCCAATTTACCCGCTACGGATCGAATGAACCCTAGATCCTAAATCCCAAGGGCACGGAGTACTCACATCGCTGCCGCCGGAGCTGGGAACGGTGGAGGATTCCTCGCCATCACCCCAGGACACCATTCTCGAACGGGCAGCGAGCGGAGCACCCGGGCGGCGAGCGGAGCACTACGGCGTCGGCGGCGACCTTGCAGAGCAGCAGGGGGAGGAGAGAAATGGTTCGAGACAGCCGCGCGAGATGGACGCGTAAGTTAAAAACCCTAACTCCAGAGATAACGGCCGTCTCCTCCCCCGTCCGTCCTGCCCCGCCACGTAGGACTGACAGTGGGACCTCACGGTCAGAAATGCTGTTAAGACACCTAAAACTCAGAATCAGTGCAACTTGTCACAACTCTGCCCCAAACATAGGTGGTTTGTGTCCTTAGACTCAATTTCGGTGTTCTCAGACAACTTCGCCCCAATTGTGGTGGTTATCCGTCATTTTCTCCTTGCAAGGCCATGAACCAGCCCAACGTGACACAAGGACCACTGCGAGACGGGTTCAGTGTGGTCTCAAATACTAGGATGAAAATGCAGCGCAAAACTGTCTCGAGTGAGCAATTTGGATCGGACCAGATCTGTTGAGCACCAAAACAGAGATCGCCGGCACACATAGACACTAAACACTTTATGCAAAAGTCAAGCAGTCACGAATGGTCCAGCTAATTATTAAGCCAAAGGCAACCTAACAAAAGCACGATCGACCCATGCATCCATTCCCCTCCGTCTCTCTTCTTTTATTTTTTTCCCTTTTATATTTGGTGGAAAACAGCTATTTACGTGTTGATAGCTTTCTTACTCTTTCTTCGTTAATAGATATATAAATCACATCACATTTTGACCTTACATATATCAGAGCACATTTGTTACCATTTTTATTTCCTTGTCCTTCAGACATGCCCATCTCCTGAGAATCTTCATGTGAGAAATGGCACGGTATAAACATTTCCCTAAATTGTTACCTTACTAGATACTCCCTCGCCTCTATTTACGTGGCGACCTTGTTTTGCGTGCACCAAATTTGACCAACAAAATTCGTTATATGTGCCATACAAAATTACACTGTTGAATTCGTATTTGAATAAAGTTTTTAACAATATAATGTATATGACATAATTCTCATATATTAGCGATTAAATTGTTGGTCAAAGGTCATTGACGGAAAACTAAGACGCCACATGGATTGGGACGGAGGTAAGCCTGGGCATACGCGGTTTAAGACGGTTTCACCTGGTTTCTCAAACCAGACCGTATGCTACTGGTTTTAAATGGTTTGGTTTGGTTTAAACTGTTAGATAGGATGTGATACCACGGTTTGGTGCGGGCTGGTTAACGGTGTATACGGTTTGACACCGGTGTATTACGTCCGTGGCCTCGTAGCACTGGACGTACGCTGCTGTACACTTTCTCCACTAGCTCTGAATCTCTGATCCGTGACCGCAGCGGGATTGAAGTAGCCCGGGGTGCGCGGAGAAAAGGCAGCAGATGTCGGCGTCGATATCACCAAGGCCGCTGCACAGCAGCCGCCGGCCGAACTCGCGTCCGGTCGAAGTTCACGCGGAACTCGCGTACTGCACGGTGCGGCGGTTCGGTAGCCGGCCGGACGCCATTCTCGGACCGCATGTTGTGGTTGGTGCCGCCCTGCGCCGTCGCCGCGGCCGCCGCGCAGCTGAAGAAGAGCGCTGCGTTGTGCCCACCGAAGATGCTTCCGCCGCCGCCGCCACCTCCTCCGCAGGACTGGATCGCGCTCCGCCGGTGGACCGAAGACTACACCGGCAGCCGCTCGTTCTGCGCCGTGTGGCTGCGCGCATCCGGCGTCAGCCGCTGGCAGTCGACCGCCGGCAAGGTCGTGGAGACCTCTACCTGCGCCGGCAAGGTCGTGGAGACCGTCATCGCCTCCTCGCCCAGACCTCGGCGCCTTGCCTCCGCCCTCCGCCTCCGCCGTGCCCTGCGGCTGGGGAATTTTCTTTCGATCGATGACGACGATTGGGGAAACTGACGCGGTTTCACGGTTTACTTGGTTTCACCCCGTCTCAGCCAGCAGGGAGTTTTCCGATCCCGGTTTCAGTCTGTAAACCGGTTGGACCCGGCCAAAACCGTACTGACGGTGCGGTGCGGTGCGGCGTGGCGGTTTTGCCGGTTTCAATCCAAAGTATGCCCAGGCTTAGACGGAGGGAGTATCTTATCTACAAGAAAAAACGAGTAGAGTGTGAGCTGGGATGAGTAGCCACACATGTCAATGCCTACGCAACAGTCATACATACTCTATCACTAGTGCTAGTGTGAGATGAGGACAAGTTTATCTTTCTGGTTTGAGGCAGCAAAACAGGCGGGCTGCACATGGGTGACGAGGTGTTAACTCGACAAATCCCATGGTAGCGCACCTAGGGTTGAGAATAGGAACGAGATTGGTAGCACTGGCGATTATCTACGGCTGACAAGCAAGGATTTACCCAGGTTCAGGGCCCTCGTGTGGAGGTAACACCCCTACGTCCTGCTTGTCTGATTATTGATGAGGTGAACACAGGTGTTACAAGGGTCTCGGCGAGATGTCGATCTCGCCAAGGGTTCTGAGGCTAGAGTTGCGTGTATGCTATCGTGTCCTTGATCGGGGACCCTCCCAGCCTTTATATAGGAGGCTGGGTCTCGGGTAACCGACTAGGATTACAGATATGGCAAGTCTAAACCGACTTAATCTATGCCTAACTTGGAGAGCAATCCTTCCTTGCGGGTCCCTTCATGGGCCTTGGTCTTGTTATCTTGATGGGCCTCCATATACGTGCACCAGGTACCTTTACAGTGGGTCACCCGAAGGGTAGGCCCACGTCAGTAGCCCCCGAGTGCCTGGCTGACTCGAAGATTCGGGCAGGGACTCCTCCGTAAATGCACGTCTTATCTTGCTTGAGTATTTACTCAGTCGACAAATATTTCGACTGACCACTGGCTGCTGTGATAGGAATGTGTTGGAGCCAACTTTTAAGTCGACTAATGTTCTGGACAGCTTTACTGCCTTTATGACATGTGTTGGGGATAATGACATAGTAGGCCTGGTACACTCGACGGATCGGGACCAGTTAACTGCTCTTGGGCAAAACCTTACTAGCCTACATCAAATTCGAGTCCCCAGACTCGAACCCGGAATCGACTGGTCAGGATCGACTCAGGCCGCGGAGGTCTTACGGAGTCGACCTGCAGCATAACTGTTGAGGGTACCTAGCGCGTCCGCCAGGATTTTCTTCGTGCCGTCAGACACGGAAAATTTCAGAGCTAACGCAGTATGTGCGCGCCCCGGCCCATTCGACGGATCGAAGGGTCTTACCTATGCACCATGTATGCAGCTTCCAAGGATCGAAGATACATCTTGGGGAGATTGTGATCTGATTTGCATTATGCGTCCAGCTAAGTAGCTGAGTCGAACACTATTCGACTGATCATGATATCTTTTGGTCTGACTATCGGGTGCGCGTCAGCGCTCCCGATGGGAGTAGCCCCCGAGATTATGCTTAATTGTTTGCAGTTGAGGATAATCTCATTCTCAAGAAATTTGTAACACTCGACTAAATGTCGAGTCGCTCCCGATGGGAGTGCGAGTGTTTCGTGCAGATCGGTATAACCCGAATAATGTTTTGCTTATTTTCCACTCTCCCCCATGACATCAGGGATGACGTTGGTTGGCGACTGCGCCATCTGACAAACAATGTCACGCGCTGCGTGACAGATGGGGTGACATGTGGGCCCCCAACTGACAGTGTTGACCAAACGGCGACGCCTGTTTTGATGGGACTTGACCGCCCTGGCGCGATTTTCACGGCGTGCGTGATGATGGTTCCTCGTTTCTCGCGCGTAGTGGGCGGAGTGGCCCGTGACGGTTGCTCTCTTATGCTGCCACGTGTACGGCCAGATACGCCATTGCACGCGAGGCCCGTTTTGCACGGTTGTGATTTGAGGGCCCATAGTGGTAAATAGCGGCGGTGAGAGAGATTTACTCACTTGCCATTTGCTTCCGCCGCCGCTTCCTTTCCATCGTCTTCCTCGCGCCCTTGCCATTGTTTTGCCTCGCCCATCTCCACAGCTTTTTGCGCACTCTTCGCCATGGCCAAGGGAGACAAGCGCAAAAAGGCCGCCGCCGATGCGGCTACTGTTGCCAAGGCCGCTCCGGCCACCGCATCCGCGAGCACCGCGGCTCCCCTGAGGAGGAAGACCGGCGACTGGGCGCGGTCTGACCTCTCGGTGTCCAAGGTGGATGGATACCGGCGTGACGGGCTGCTGCCCCCGGCGGATGTGCTGCCCACGCGCATCCCTGGCGACGAGGTAACCCCAGCGCCCAAGGAGCATGAGCGCGTCTGCTTCCACGACTTCGTGGTCAGGGGCCTCTCCTTCCCCATTCATGATTTTCTGCGTGCACTGATGTACGCATACAAGGTACAACTGCATGATTTCTCGCCCAACGCGATCATGCATGTTGCTGTTTTTATCGTTTTGTGTGAGTGCTTTCTGGGTGTTCACCCGCATTGGGGTCTTTGGAAGAAGATCTTCAATGTGAGGAGGAATGCGGGTGCCGCTGGTGTGTACGCCGTTGGCGGACTCATCATCCAAGCCCGCAAAGAAGTCGAGTATTTCGACATCCGCCTAGTCGACTCCGCGCAGAACTGGCGCAAGAAGTGGTTCTACTTCACCTCTCAGCAAGAGGGGCTGCCGGATTTTGTTGAGCACACGCCGTTGGTGAAGACCCGAGCGTGGTTGCACCAAACTTCTGCGGCGGAGGAGGCGGAGGCCAAACCTTTGATGGAGAAGATCGAGAAGCTGATGAAGACCACAGGCCGCGTAGTCAGCGGCCTGCACTTGATCTCGACCTTCATCAAGAGGGATGTGCAGCCGCTGCGGGCGCGGGTGCACCCAATGTGGGAATTCCAAGGCGTGCATGACCCGACACGCCTGACCACAGAGCCTCTGCCTTCGAAGAAAGCGGTGGAGGACCGGGTTCGTGCCATCACCAAGCTGACGAAGAACGACCCGTGTCCCCTCGACTGTCCGGTGGATCCCTATGACAGCGAGCACCCACTTCCTGAGGTATGCATTTTGCTTTGCTGAATTTGCTTCGTCTGTATTCATGCTGAGTCACTCGAAAAATAAGTTTGTGTGATATGTATGTAGGGCCACCCTTCCTTTGTCAGCCTACCTCCACTGCCCGAGGGTGGAGAAAATGCTGAGGTAGAAGTGCTGGATGCGGAGCTAGAGGAGGAGATATCTCTGGCTTCCGCTCACACACCCGAAGAAGGCGAGGGCTCGGAGCAAGAAGAAGAAGGCCAGGAGCTAGCTCGCAAGAAGCGTCGCTTGAAGAAGGTTGCTTCGACTGCCAGCACCCTGGAATCGGAGCAACCGACTGAGCTAGACGATGATGACTCGAGCTCATCATCGCCTATTGCAAGGGATCCTGTTGCAGTGGCGCCCCTTCGCATGGCGCCTCCGGCCAGCGCTCCTGGGTTCACCAGATTTGTCGACGTCCATAGCCTTGTGGATGACGACGACGATGATGACAGGTATGCTTTTGCTCACCACTCCCTTTTTTCTTGCATCGTTCTTTCTTACAATTGCTGATTTTGGTTTCGTGTGACGCTGTGTTCCAGCCCTATGAGGGATGATGGCCCACGGGACGTCACTCCTCCAGTTGCACCGGAAGTGAGCCTGGCGACTGAAGAAGTGGCGCGGGTCGAGCCGCACCCGACAGCTGAGGCGAGTGCACCCCCGAATCCTCCGGAGTTCACGCCGTCCACCTCGGGCACAGCTTCGCCTCTGCCTCGTGACCACGTAAGAATATGTTTTTTGCTTGAATTTCTATCGGGTGCGCGTCAGCGCTCCCGATGGGAGTAGCCCCCGAGGCTATAGGCAACTAGCATAGTTGGCTATAGGCTCAAAGAAACATCTTCCCATTTTTGCTGTTGTGCTAAGTTTTTTGCTGGGCAGCCCTTCATCCTCCGTATGATGGAAGACGCCGCCACATACGTGCGAATGGAAGAGGAGCGCGACCAACTTCGCTTGAAGATGGAAGAGGCGGCCCGTAAGTGTTTTCTACTTGGTTTTGATCTCTCTTTTTTGCATGTGAGAAAAACTGATGTTTTTTGCAGGTGAGCGCAAGGCCGCACTCGACCGCGTTCGGGAACTCGAGGAGGAGCTCAAGTCCCAACGCGAAGACGCAGAGCGGAAGGCACGACAGGCGAAGGAGTCTGAAGGCCTTCAGGCGGCGCGGCTGCGCGCATTGCGGACGTGGTTGAGGGTGGGATTTTTTTTTGCGTGCGACTGCGTAAGTCAATTTTGCTTAATTTTTGCTAACCCAATGGTCCTATGCTTATTAGGTGCTCTTGACATGAAGCCCGCACCCGAAGGCGCGGCGGACGAATCACTCGAAAGTGCCGTCGGCGCTTTTGATTTGCTGTGCGCCCAAGTCAAGGATCGCCTGAGCCAGTCGAAGGGCGCCCTCGCTGCTGTCTATCGGAGCATCTTCCCCCAAGGAGATGTTCCTTCGTCGACTGAGGAGCTAACCCAGCTTTTTGGCCCAGGATCTTCGACCTTGGCGGACTTCGTGCGCGCCCAAACGGTATGTGGCTCGGAGTCCGCATTTATGCTGATGCAGCTGCACGGGGTTGTCGCTGATTTCGAAAAGATCGCGTCTGGCTTTCCCAAGAGGGCCGAAATGCCGGCGACTCCCCTGGAAGCCATCAAAGAGCGATCAGCCCAGCTGGGGAAGGACATGATCGCCATGATGGAGAAACGAGCGGCCAACGCTGCCGAGCGTGCAGCTCGCAATGCTAGGGCTAGATCCGAGTCAGTATCTTAGGGTGTAGCTTCGAGTGCTACTTTGGTTATGCTTGTAATGAACTCGTGCTTGATGATGAATATGAAGTTATCTTTTGCGATCTTTTAATTTTTCGACTGATCTCGTGGGATTCAAGCCCCCGAGTATGTTTTGCGACTCCTTATGTAGGGAAGGCCTCTCATGCTTTTTGCCTCGTTGTTTCTGACAGCGTGGGACGGCTGCCGTGCCTGAGGCTTCTCCGTCCACGACTGCTCCCTCTCAACCTCCCAAACGCAGCAAGAATGACCAAAAGATCATCGACTGGATGACCAATCGAATCGCAAAGCTGGACGCGGACTTGGCGGCTGTGCGAGGCGAGCTGGAGGCGCTGAAGTCGAAGCCGTCACCGTCCTCTGAGCGGGAGGCTTTTTTGCTTGCTGAATTAGAGACTGTGAATCATCAGCTGGAGTGTAAGTTCGCCCTGTATATTTTTCGAGTTTGCATTGTGTTGCCTTGCAATTAACTTGAGATTTGCTTTTTGCAGGCGCTTGCTTCGACCAGCCCAAAGAGGAGGTTCGCGTGCGCGATCGGCTGGATGGCTATGCTAGCAGCGACCAGTACTCCACCCACCCCTTCTGGTCAGACAGGGCTAGGGGTCAAGTACTGGCAACACTCCTTGACCGTTCTTGGCACACCGCCATTGCGCTGGAGACCTGCAGGCTAGCCTTGGCTCGAGTGCATCGCTCGTTGTTCCCTTTAAACGAGCAGCCAGGGAGTCTAGCCGAATTGCTGAGAAGGTTCCGTAATGGCAAGGCGATCAAGAAGTTTGTTCGAGAGCAGCTTATTGGCGGAGCCAACGTTGCGCTCGGGTGGATCCGGTCGCACTACCCAAGATTTGACTTCCAGAAGATTGCTGCGGGGCCTCCCCCTGTGCCTGGTGGTGGCCCCGTGCCTATGCAGGAGCACTATAGGGAGACTCGTGCAGATGCCCTTGTTATAGTGCATAAGATTTTGAAGGAAGAAAAGAATTGGGTAGAGCCGAAGGAGGAACCAGCCGAATAGACTAGCTCTTTTTGTAATGTGAACTTGTATAGTTTATGTAAAGTTTTGTTGTTTGTACAGAGGGCGAGCCCCCGAGCATTTGAGTGAACGAAATTTGTTTTGCTGCGTAATTTGAGCAACTCAGCCCCCGAGCCGTCGAGTGCGCTGAGGTATTTTGTTTTGCAAGATTAGCATACGACCCAGCCCCCGAGCCTTCGAGTGCTGGTAGCTGAGTGCTGTAATTTTAGCGACCTAGCCCCCGAGTCTTCGAGCGTAGCTAAGATGTACTGCGTTTTATCATATGATGCAGCCCCCGAGTGTTCGGGTGTGACTAAGTATTTGCGAATGTGCTTATGCAAGAAATAAATGAGAGGAACATTGATTTTATTCCACTTTTTGTAAGCTGCAGGCCGCCTCATTAAAAACCTTCCAGCCCCCTTAGGTACCCTGGTAAGGAAAAGAGCGCGTCTGAAACCTGCAGCTATCCGACATATGGCCTATTACATTTGATGACTGAACAGTCTAAGCATAGAAACGGCGCAGCTGCGCAACGTTCCAAGGGTTGTGAGAGGGTTCTCCCGTCTTCGCGTGCTTCAGTCGATAAGCTCCACCGTCGATGACCTCCGTGACGATGAAGGGTCCCTCCCATGGAGAGGCGAGCTTGTGCACCTTCTTCTGCTTCAGGCGAAGGACCAGATCACCCACCGTGAAGGATCGAGTGCGCAGTCGGCGGCTATGATAGTTACGGAGGCTCTGCTGGTAAACAGCTGTACGGGCAAGGGCGATGTCGCGGGCCTCGTCCAATGTGTCGACGCCGTCTTCGAGTGCTTCTTCCGCGTCGTCCTCGTCGTATGCGGTGACTCTTGGTGCGTCGAATCGAATGTCAAACGGCAAGACTGCCTCTGCTCCGTACACCATGAAGAAGGGCGTGTACTGTGTCGACCTATTTGGAGTTGTGCGGAGGCTCCATAGGACAGATGGCAGCTCTTCAACCCATGCACCTGCTGCTCGTTTGAGTGGGACCAAGAGTCGCTTCTTGAGTCCGCTGCATACGAGTCCGTTTGCCTTTTCCACCTGACCGTTCGACTGCGGGTGCGCCACCGATGCGTAGTTGAGCTTGATCCCTTGGTCCTTGCAGAAGTCCTTGAACTCTTCTGCCGTGAAGTTGGTGCCGTTGTCCGTGATGATGCTATGAGGGACGCCAAAGCGGTATATGATGGACTTGATAAAATTGACCGCGGTGGAGGCAGTCGAACTTGTGATGGGGACCGCTTCGATCCACTTGGTGAATTTGTCGACTGCTACCAGGAGGTGAGTGTGTCCGCCCCGAGAGGATTTCTTGAGTGGCCCGACCATGTCGAGTCCCCATTGGGCGAAAGGCCACGCCAACGGGATTGTCTTCAGCTCTGACGCAGGTGCGTGCGGCTTAGTCGCAAATTTCTGACAGCCGACGCACTTTCTGACGATGTCCTCCGCGTCCCTGAGCGCAGTGGGCCAGTAGAACCCCGCTCGAAAGGCTTTTGCTACGAGAGCTCGACTGCTCGCATGATGTCCGCAGGTCCCTGCGTGTATGTCTCGAAGGATGGCCTCACCATCTTCGTGTGCTATGCACCTCTGAAGTATCCCAGAGTGCTGCGCTTGTATAGTTCACCGTTGATGATGGTGTATGCTTTTGCGCGTCTGGCCACCCGCCGCGCTTCTGCTACGTCTTCTGGAAGCTCGCCGTTCTTCAGGTATGCCAGGAACCGATGCGTCCATGTTGGCTCAACCAGGAAAACTTCGACTGGTGGATCATTGACGCTGGGTGCAGCGCTCTGGGCTGCAGTTTGCGCGGTCGGAGTTTTCGACTCTGCTTTTTGCTTTGTTTTGATGGAGCGATGCTCGATTTTCTCGAGGAAGACACCGGGTGGTACTTGTGCCTTTGTGGAGCCGATGTTGGCGAGTTTGTCTGCTTCTTCATTGCTTTCGCGCCCAATATGGCGCAGCTCGCACCCGTCAAAGCTGCCTTCCATGATGTTGTACAGGTCGCGATAGGCGATCATGTTATCTGCTGTAGCATCACAGGCCTTCATAGTTTGCTGCACCACCAGGTTCGAGTCGCCATAGATCATGAGTCGAGTGCAGCCACATGCTTTTGCCATCCGCATGCCATGCAGGAGTCCCTCGTATTCTGCTTCGTTGTTTGAGGGTGTGGGGAAGTCCATCTGTAGGACGTAGCGGAGCTTGTCGCCTTTTGGTGATATCAGAATGACGCCTGCGCCTGCGCCTTCATGCTTCTTCGACCCATCGAAATACATTGTCCAAGAATTGGACAAGTCCGGAACGTCGGGTAGCTGGGCTTCAATCCACTCGGTGGTGAAATCAGGAAGGACTTGTGCCTTGATTGCCTTCGGGTGCTCGTAACGGATGTCTCGAGGCCCCAACTCGATGACCCACTTGGCGACCCGCCCGGTTGCATCGGGGTTTGTGAGGATGTCTCGCAGCCCTGCCGAGCTAACAACAATGATCGGGTGCTCAGCAAAGTAGTGTGCCACCTTTCGTGAAGACATGAATACAGCGTAGGCTAGCTTTTGATAATGCGGGTACCGCTGTTTTGATACTGAGAGGACCTCGCTAAGATAGTAGACGGGTCTCTGTACGCCATGCGGGTGTCCCTCTTCCATGCGCTCAACCACCAGGACAGTGCTGACCACCCGATTAGTCGCAGAGACGTATAGAAACAACGGCTCGCGCTCATTGGGTGCCACCAAGATTGGAGGGTTTGTCAGTACTCGCTTGAGATCTTCAAAGGCTGCTTGTGCTTCGGGTGTCCACTCGAATTTGTCTGTTTTCTTCATCAGCTGATAGAACGGGAGCGCCTTTTCGCCCAGTTTGCTGATGAAGCGGCTAAGTGCTGCGACCGACCGGCCAGTTTTTGGATCTCCCGAAGTTTTGTTGGTGGTGGCATGGTGAGGATGGCCTGCAGCTTTTCCGGGTCCGCCTCGATGCCTCTGGCGGAAACAAGGTAACCCAAAAGTTGTCCGGCTGGCACGCCAAAGACACACTTCTTGGGATTGAGCTTGATCTTGTAATGCTTCAGGTTGGCGAAGGTTTCGCGCAGGTCGTCGAGGAGTGTCGACTCCTTTTTTGTTTTGATGACAATGTCGTCGACGTAGACTTGGACGTTGCGTCCAATTTGCTTTTTGAGGCAGTTTTGCATCATGCGCTGGTACGTAGCACCCGCGTTCTTGAGCCCGAAGGGCATAGTTGTGTAGCAGTAGACGCCGTAAGGGGTGATGAAGGCAGTCTTGTCTTCATCCTCTTCTCTCATCCGAATCTGGTTATAGCCCGAATAGGCATCCAGGAAGGATAGGCGCTCGCATCCCGCCGTTGAGTCGACGATCTGGTCGATACGTGGCAAGGGGAAGTGGTCCTTGGGACAGCATTTGTTGAGGGAGGTGAAGTCGACACACATGCGAAGGACAGTCGAATTCTTCTTTGGCACCAGGACAGGGTTGGCAACCCAGTCAGATTTTTTGATCTCCCGAATAAATTTTGCGTCGAGTAATCTGTCGACTTCTTCTCCAATAGCTACGCGTTTCGGCTCGGAGAACCGTCGCATTGTTTGCTTTACAGGTTTTGCATCTGGAAAGAGTTGAAGAGAGTGCTCGGCGAATTCCCTGGGAATACCTGGCATGTCAGCTGGACACCAGGCGAAAATTTCCCAGTTCTCACGGAGGAATTCGACGAGCGCGCCTTCCTATGCGGGTGATAAGCTGGACGACACGTTGACCGTCTTGGCCGGGTCCGTCGGGTGGACCTGATGCGACGTTGTGTCGTTTTTTGCGTTGAAAGCGGCGTCGGGTGCCTGCTTTTTTGTTTGAGGGAACACTGTGCGATCATTGGTGAGGGAGATCTCCTTGAGCTGTTCCTGCATCCCGAATGTCTCGGATATTTTGCTGAATTCTCTGTCGCAGCTATCAGATCGCTGGAAGTTGCCCTTGACGGTGATAACTCCTTTGGGTCCTGGCATTTTGATCATCAGGTACGTAGTGCGGGACCGCCATGAACCGAGCGAACGTCGGGCGCCCCAGGATCGCGTGATATTGCGATTTCCAGTCGACGACCTCAAAGTCGACCTTCTCCGATCGAAAGTTGCCTGGCTCACCAAAAACAACTGGGAGCTGTAGTGTCCCGAGTGGCAGGACTGCTTTGCCTGGGACTATGCCATGAAAGGTTGTGTCTGACTCAGGTAGATTTTCGACTGATAGATTCATCTTGCGAAGCGTGTCGGCGAATATTATGTTGATTCCGCTTCCTCCGTCCATGAAGACCTTGGACATGGCGTAGCCACCGATTTGAGCGTCGAGTACCAGGGGCGCGTGCCCTGGCCGCACCACGCTGGGGGATGATCTGCACGTGAGAACGTTATGCTTGTTTCTGACCCCTTCAGATATTCAGGTACTGCTGGGGGTGCCATGACCGCCATATTGACTTGTCGAGTGATCAATTTCTGCTCCCTGTTGGTTGGACGTCCCTTCTGGATCATGTTCATCTGTCCACGAGCTTCAGGGTACCGTTCTGCCGGTTCTGGTGGGGCTTCTAGGCGAGCTTGATTTTGCATTGCGCCTGCCACATGCGCGTTTTGACCTGCGGGTGGAGCAGGAGGAGGAGGCGGTGCAGGGGCCACCGCACCTTGAGCTGCTTGCAGGCGTTTTATGTACGATCTGTCATCCTGGTGAATTTTCTGCAATTCTTCACCAGGTGGCTTGAGTGTAGCTTGCCGTCTTGGCCTTTGAACATGTGGAATCTGCACTCTTCATCTAGCTCCTGATCACCCAAACCTTCGGGTGATGGTGATCGGCGTTTGCGCCACTCCTGTTTGCGATATCCATCTCTGCGTGTTCCGTAGTCGCGGCGGTCGTCCTGGCGACTCCTGCCACGATCATCTTGACGACTCGCACTGCGACTGCTGTCATTGCGGTTGTCGTATCCAGCCGCCACCAATTCGACTCCGTCTTGGTCGTCGTAGCGGTGGGATTTGCGTTTGCGCCTGCCGCGGCCGTCTCTTCTGTCCCAGCTTCCGTGGTTGTTGTTGCCACGTGGTGACTCCTGATGCTCTCGCACCGAGTCTTCTCCATCTGCCCACTCGTTAGCTACTTTCATGAGTTGTGCTATAGATGTTGGCTTTTGGTGGCACAGCTGTAATACCCCACAGTATAGAGAGTCAGAAGGATAGAAATATGATTTGTGCATTTGCATAACATGCGTCTGAAAATACGGGAAATTTTGGCGCGTTAAATTAAGCGATGCAAAGTGATCGATGTTTCTCTCGACTCGATGAATTAGGGTTTAGATCATCGTGTTGAGTGCTATAAACTTCGACATGACCTTTCCTAATTATCAACACTTCTGATCACAATTCATAATATGACAAGGTATAATTCAATTTAACAAAAGACACAAGCACAATCTCATCTATATGATAATACAAATCCAACAAACATTTATATTATCACCACATCTCAATTCATCACATTAACACATACATGATCATATCACAATTCCATTACATCATGTCCCAATTTCAATCTTATCTCATCTTATCATTACACTCATCTCAAATTTCTAATACAAAGGTCCAAAATCTTTATAGGATACAAAAGGGACACAAGATCAAACTTTACAAGTGTAATTTGAAGGAATAAATGAATATTACAACATTTCAAATGCAAATGTCCAAAGAATCTTTAGACACATCAAATGGAAATATAATACAAGATCAAACTTTACAAAATGGAAATGAAGAAGTAAATATTCCATCTTTAATCGAATAAGTACATATCTCATTTAAAAGGAAAAGAAATTTACAAAATGAATAAAAAGATCCTAAAATTAAATCTTGATCATTTCATCATTATCTTGATCATCTTATTTTCTATCTTCTCAATCTTCATTCCTGCAAAGAAACAACAAACACAAGAGAAAGTGGTTGAAGATTAAAATGTATGCATCTCCGGAGGAGATGCAAGTTGCTGTGGGAGCTAGCACTCGGAAAATTTGGGAACTAGTCTAAATTTTCTATAAACATTGGAATTGGTCAATTAAAACAAATAGACAACTTCGGGACAAGTGGATCATCTTGGATCATGAGACAACATTTATTAAGAAGGCAATCAGGGGCAAAGCCAAACAGCAGATGATCTATTTCCTCGAGAGGCAGCAAGAGGTAACCAAAGGCATCAAGAAGGCATTGCCAAAAGTCACCAATTGGAGTTAGCCTTAGGCAACAAGGACAGATAGGCACCCTAGTAAACCAAGCCAAAACCATTTCATTTGAATACAAATAATAATACTAGCTCCTTATTAAGAAAAGTCCACAAGTAAATTGTTCTCAGTTGGTATCCAGAACCAATAAGAACCTAAAGCCCACATGAACTACCTTCCAAGCCCAAGATTGACCAAACCGACATTAGAAAGTAGCCCAAGCCTTTTAGTGCCAAATGCCACTTGGCAGCATTAAAAATAAAGGCCAAGCAAGGATAAGAGCAACCAGCCGAAGCCTTGCTCATGAGGTAAGGACTTTTGGTTCAGTTCACACCAGCCCTAGGACCAGTTCATCTTTTATGTACCAAAATAAAAGCCAAGGCTTGGATAAGAAGGGAGCAGCCGTAGCTTGCTCAAGGAGGTGAAGGACTTCACATGGCAACCCAAAAAGAAGGTCAAAGGAGCTTATCCATATCAGCCAAGCCTTGCACAAGAGGGAATGCACCTCAAACATGGAAACTTGCACCAACAAGGGGCCACACACAAGCAGCACACTCACCATATGCATGGCATGTGTTGTCACCACCCCAACCACACCCCAAACCGTCCTATAGCTGTATATAAATAGGACAGCAGTACTAGCCACTGTTCTAGCACCAAAAACACACCCCAGCCGCACCAAATGTTTCACTTATCACCCAAATCATCTATCAACAATATACAACTGTTTCCACAACTCTAGAACACAAGAACATCCACTGAAACAATTTGCAGCTAGATAAATACACCATAGGAACATCGAAGCAGCGAGGAGGAGCAGGCTAGCCACAAGACGCAGGTTATCATCATTTTCCAGAAGACCAAGCTGCTCAACAACAGCAGGTTAATTCTTTGTATGTGTGTGAGGCAGAGGAGAGGTGCTAGCAAGTTCTGTAAATGACAGACAATGCTAGAAAGAGAGGAGAGCAGGGCAACCCATCAAATCCATGAATACATCTTTAAATCAGTCCAATTACCTTTCAACTAGTTTCCCACTAGGAGGATAGAAGGAAATGTTTCTCTCAGATTGGCATAGGGATGCTATGCTAAATCATCATAGAAAATTAAAACAACACACTAATATCTGTTCTTATAAAAATATTTGCCTCAGCCTTTGCATCATAGGCAGGGCCAAGAAATCAAGCAAAGCATCTGTTCTTATCTTTAGTAAATGGAAGAGCTCATGTGGATCCAGTAAAAGAAGCCAACTAAGAAAAATTGCTATCAAAACAACACCAAACACTAGACCACCAGGAGTGCACACCCTAGATATAGGATCTGGCAAACAGACCCAGGTTCTTAGTGTTTAGAGTGTTATGTGCTCTCTGATTTGGCAAAATAAAATCATCCTTGAGCTTAGGAATCCATTTGGTAATTATTTGTACTTATCATTAACTCTTATATTGCCTCAGGAATATTTACTATCATGGGCAGAGGCAAGCATAAGATTTATTCCTGTCTTTTCATCAAAGAAATCTGTCCAGGAACCCTAAAATCCTCCAATAAGCATTTCTGTCAGCAGCAAGACTGCCTGGGACAGCATCACAACAAGTGGAACATCACAGGAGCTAGAATAGCTTAGTTTCACCACCTAAACATCATGAAATCCTCGAATTAACTTAAGTTGGGGTCGGCTAGCTGCTGTTGGAGCTAGTCGAGCAAGAAATCGAGAGGAAGGAGAGAAGGAAGAGGGGAGACGTACCTATCGACCTCGACCGTAGCTCCAGGGACGGCAGGGCAGTGCCTGCGCAACCCTGGAGGGGGCGGAGGTAGAACACGACCACCAGCGCACCCAAGGTGGCGCCCATGGCGGAGCAGAGCGGCGTCGGAACACCGCTGAGGTGCTCTACACTCGGAGCCGAGCGCGGGAGCACGGCAAGGCGGCCGAGCCACGGCGAGCACCAACACCCTAGCGGGGCAGTAGGGTTGCACGTGAGGCAGAGAGAGGAAGAAAACCAGATCGAGCCGGAGGGGATAGAGGAGAGCACTAAGGCGCGTCGTATGCGACCGACGGCGGCGGCCGAGACGGCCGGAGCCGACCGTGGCAGCAAGGCGACGGCGGCGGCGATTTGGGGATCGCGAGTCGAGCACGGCCTCGTGCTCGTGCGAGTGAGAGGTGAGAGAGAGTGTGTGGTTCGGTTCGGTCCAACCGAACCAGGTCCACCTTTGACCTGATTAAGCCAGGGGTTTAATTGCAAAAAAATTGAATTTGTAAAATTTCCCAAATTTCAAAACTTGCTATAAATTCAAATAAATTCCTAAAAATACTTTAAAAATATCTACAAATATTAGCAGAAAATAAGCTATTTAAATAAAATACTAACAGGAATTTTTGAAAATTATTTCTTTGATTAAAAAATCCAAAGACCCTTAAGTGGATTATTCTTTGGTATAATTTCTTAAAATTATTTTCTCAAGAAAAATAATCTGGGAAAATAAATACTAAGTTCAAAATAATATTTGAACTATACCAAGACTATCTTGTTACTCATCCTAAATCAAAAATATTCAAACTTAAATGAATTTTTTAACACCAAATTCAAATACACAAAAATCAACTAAAAATAAGCAACATACTGTACAAAATATTAGGAATTTATATGTAAGTTTTATTTGAAGTTAGGAAAAACATTTTGTTGATGAAAAATTCAAGGATCCTTAAGTGGAAATGATTTGAAATTCTTTTTCAAAACTATTTTCTTAAAATAAAATAATATGGGAAAATAAAGTCTTGAAGTTCAATTATATTGAGCTATTTAAATTTAATCACTTTAAATTTATTCCTCATGAAAATTGTTGTCAAACTCTTTAAATAATTAAAAACTCCCAAACACTCAATAAATCTTAAAATTCATAACTTGGGAATTTTGGGGTGACGATACACCTCAGGATTATGCATAATAGCATGCTGCTAAAGTTTCAGTAGTCCTTATCAGGATTACTTTGCTATTTTCAGAACTCGGGCTTTTACCGCAAACCCTAGAACCCCGAAGTGTTGAACGGCCATTTCTACCTCAGGCAAGTTCATTCTTGCATATCCTTATTGAACTATTTTATAAAAACTATTTTCAAAAACGTATTATTATCATTGCATTTAAAAAGAAAAACTATTTTCGAATGATGTGAATTGCTATATACATATATTGTTTGGCTGGCAATGGAACCACGGATTGATGTTGTGGTGGAGGTTCCATTGTACGGGAAAGTATGTACCTAGGATTAATTACCAATGTCACAGTGATCCTTGCGCCGTATTGAAGCGTTTACCATGAGATCTGCCTTGGACGGTAAAAGTCAGCCGTATCTTCTCTCGTTCACATATCCTCGGCAGGCTATTACCTGGTTGTGTCCGTTGCGGTGGCCAACAGCGTGGAAGCGCGTGACCTTCCCACCTGACGGGGTGATTGGAATAGAAGCTCGGGAGGGGTGGCGGGATAGCGGTCTTTGTTACCGGCCGCGCCACAAATGGTCGGATATGTGTTGTGCGGAGAGGGCGGTGATTGGCTTTGGACTCACACCTGGCCCCATACCATGGAAGTATGGACGAGTTTGGCCGCTCGGAAAGGCAACAAGGCTGGGTTTCTCTCATGGGTAAAGTTACGCAGCTCTGCAGAGTCAACAACAAGAAATTGTGACTGTCACATCCGTGTTCCCGGAAGGAACTACAGACCGCAGCGGGAAAGGCATCCCAAGTGATGACTATGAACCCGTGGAGACTGTGAGCATAGTTTTCTGAAATAAAACTTGACCTTTTGAAGAAATCTTTTGCAAAACTTGCATTATGCCTATGACCGTTGGTCGTGGCAGTAGTAAGTGCATTCAAAACAAAAACTCTTTCCTATATTATTGAACTTACTAAGTAACGCTTGAGTTGCTTACCCTTTCCTCGTTGACCCCCTGCTTAGATTTTGGAGCCATCAACGGAGTTGCCAGTTAGCCATCACGACGTCAAGGAAGTATCCAACAAGGAGTCAAGTCTACTGATGGAGCTTGAAGGAGTCAACAGCTACTACACCGACAGAAGGATGACGACCACCTTGCCCAGGTGTATATAACGACAACACAGCCGATGGAGGAGACAACATTTTTTTGGAAGAAGGAGTACAACCTGGATGAAGATATTCCGGATGGTTTAGAATAGGGCTGTGACAACAGCAGTAGTGGAATAGGAATTAGAGATAGAGCTGATATCTAGCTTAGTGATACGAATTGGATCTTTTTGATGTTTCATTTGCACGAGACCTACTCTATCTGTAAAGAAGGTTCTCAAGATTTTGTATTGAATAGTGTTGTAATCCTATAGTGTTACCTTGGACCGGCTATGTTTCTGTTGTACTACTCTGAGGGATGTAATATTTGCGGAGAGGTCCTTCCGTGCGTGTTACATCAACGACTTGTACACTACAACATGCAGTGGTGCGCTGGGTCACCGCAGATGGTATCAGAGCAAAACGACCTTAGGATTAAAACCCTTTTAGGAGACTTGTAGGTTGGTAAGACAATAGGAAGTTATTATACTTATCTAAATTCTATATTCCTACAACTATGATGGTTATCCACTTGAGAATAATACAGTCATACTTGTATACACATTTTCTTACTCAACAAGAGTAAATCTTCTTATCTATTCTTTTATAGGTTTAATACTTATTTATCTTATTTCTTTTCAACTTGGTATGACAAGTTTGGAATAATCTTCTACCATTTAGTATCCCAAATAGATTTATATCCAAGTCAGTGTTACCTATAAGGTATCATTGATAACACCATATATATATGTGAAGACATCTGGTGAAGTAGAACCCTATCGTAAGTTTGTGAAGACAGGAAGACGGGAGAAGTCTGATGATGGTGAAGAATCGAAGATAATCAAGTATGGTAACTATGGAGAGGATACCAATATCCTTAAGTTTCATTTCAAAGGAGATTCACCTTAGTATAGTATAGCGTCGTAAGGATATTAGGAGACGACGTAAGCTATGAAGGAAGCTACAGTACTACTTAGGGTGTACAATCAACAACTACATGAAGGATCCAGAGATGTCAAGAGATGTTTGTTCAAGCCAAATGGAGGACTCAATTTACATGGAGTTTAGTTCTGGACGTAACCAAACCAGACGACAACTACTCTATGAGTACTTTGTCTTAGCATTATCCCTTTGCAAATGGCCAGTTGGGGTAACCACTGAGTCAAAGAGTTGTTAGAATAGGATCATAAGGTGATATAAACCTATATTGTAATGTATAGCATCTAAGCCTGGGTACTTTTGAGATGTTTTTACTCAAAGTACTATTTACATTACGGGCTTATGTTGCATGTTTGCTATATAATTGCATCCGGATTTATGGTTCTTATTGGATTTTGATTGACTAGGTTGGTACATGAAGTTAGAATTTAATGTACAATGGCATGATTGTCACATTGAGTTCTTTTCTTAATGTTACTAATCTAGAGGTAGATAGGATTCATGTAAGGAAGAGACGAGTTACTAGCAAGAGGAGGCAATAAATAAAGCTCATGAAGAGAAGAAAGTCCAGAAGACAGAAGTCAATAAAGTTACCGATGTGGAATATGGAGAGTATCACATCATATTTGGATATGGAGGCGTATTCCACTAGTACACAGAAGGATGGAGGAACGAAGTAGGTTTAACCAAGAGTATTATAATAAGTTGGATGAAGTTCTAATAAAGATGATGTTGGGAAAGCTACATGAAGAAGCATTACCAAGAAGGAGGTTATGAAGTCTTCGCATATCAAGTCATGAAGTCTACGCAAGGAAGTCCACACTCAAGTAGGAAGAGAAGTGCAATATTCGGAATACATTTGGATTTGGCGTAACTTGGTGGAAGAAGTTATTAATTGGAGTAGCATATTGATACTACTTGGATCGAGTTTGAAAATAAGTTTAGCAACACTTATGTGTCTAAGAGTAGTATAAGGTTGAAGATAAAGGAGTAGGAAGACAAAAACAACAAGGATATTTCTAGTTATGATAGAATACATGGGGGTTGATTATCTATTCTGAGGCATTACTAGACACGAAAGTGGAGAAATTAACCGTCAAGCAAGATTTCAGGATTAGAGATCGGACATTTATAAGAAAATAAGCTTGTGTTTGGATACACAAACAAATTACAAGGAGTTGATGAGAAAGTCATCCGACAAATGATGATCAGTCACTAAAGGATGAAGGAAGTGAAGTAGTTAGATGGAAGCACACTGATGTCACAGAGAAGACATATCAATCATGTCAAGAACTGCAATTACAGAGTCCAGTGTTCAAGAGAATATTAGGACCATGAGGGAAGAGTTTGTTTTGTCATGAATGGATGACAACCCAAGGAGATGGACCAATTTGGATGAGGTTATCTCAAACATATCATGTTGAAGTACCAAAGTTAGAGTCCATATGTGGGAACGGTGGAGAAATATGCATTATCAAGAGGATTGACATGTTAGAGCTAACCACTCAGATGGAGAACCCATCGAGGCGAGATTACTGAGTTACAGGATGAGACAAGTCGCGACTGTAAGGAATCAGTCTGCAGTATCATACATGAAGGAAATGATATGTCAGCTGAATTTTACATTAATGACCAACATCCTATTCAAGTTTGAAGTTAAGATAGCATCCAATGCACAAATTTAGGTGTGCAATTCTTTTCTTGAGACCATCGGATAAGCCAACTGGAATTCTAGCTGTAGTAGGAATCCAATTTATCGGAGATTACTCGGGTGGTTCACAATATGGTGGACATACCACGTATTCTTCGAGAAACTGTTGTAAACCTCGTAATAGTTAGTATCTATTTTCGGAGGATGATACTGGGGATTCACCACATGGTGAATATACCACGTGTTCTTCGTGAGACCATGAGGCATATATACTGGAAGTTTGAGCAGAAAGGTGAGTTACGAAGCTTGACTGAATGGAGCTGACTAGATAAAACTAACTGAATGAAGCTCGACTGACAGAGGGTCTGAATGGAGGAAGCCTTAGGAAAGTCCAAGGGGGAGAGTGAACAAGTGTATTGGGTAGTACTTGGCAGAAGATGACGCGGAACTCAAAAGGAAGACTTTGACTGAGACAAGACTGAATTGGTTATTAGTGCTCTAAAAGTTCTTCGGTACAGGAAATCTTTACCAAATTTTGAAGCCAAATAAAAGTGGAGATTTGAAGGTCGAAAATTACAAGGAATTTAGTGGTCATAGAAGCTATGACTAAATGATCTAAAGGAGAGTAAACAAATGAGACCTGAATTCATGGATGGGGAAATCTAGATACCTATTCGTGGAATCTGATTGAGACCGGGATCCGAGGGGATTGATGCCAGAAGGTTTGTACCCCTGATTACAATTGATTGAAGAGAAGAAAGAGTAATCAAAGTTGGATAGACAAAGGTGTCTACTACAGTTGGAGGAAGCAAATTACAAAGAGCAAATTATGTTCTATAAGACATGTTAAGAATAGTTACCTCATATTCTTGAGCAAAAAGAGATGAGCTTTACCATTAGAAGTGAGGTCTTATTAGGCTCATGATTATAAGGAAGGATACCACCTGGAGATCATATAAGGATGTAGAAAGGATCTTCGAGACAGGGGTATAAAGCCAGAGTAACCTGAAATGGATAATCCAAGAGACATGAAAAGGTAGTAAAAAAACATTGGAATCCAGTGGAGAAGCGACGAAAGTCGACAAATAGATAGTATGGATCCATGGAGGTTGGACATAAGGATTTAGGACAAGGGATCACCGAAATATACGTCCACGTCAGAAAGAAATTTGAGAGAATCAATATCTGCAAAAGTTCTTTCTACCTTACTCTATGGGAGAGAATCGAAACTTCGGGACGAAGTTTAGTTAAAGGGGGAGAGGATGTAATACCCCACAGTTTAGAGAGTCGGAAGGATAGAAATATGATTTGTGCATTTGCATAACATGCATCTGAAAATACGGGAAATTTTGGCGCGTTAAATTAAACGATGCAAAGTGATCGATGTTTCTCTCGACTCGATGAATTAGGGTTTAGATCATCGTGTTGAGTGCTATAAACTTCGACATGACCTTTCCTAATTATCAACACTTCTGATCACAATTCATAATATGACAAGGTATAATTCAATTTAACAAAAGACACAAGCACAATCTCATCTATATGATAATACAAATCCAACAAACATTTATATTATCACCACATCTCAATTCATCACATTAACACATACATGATTATATCACAATTCCATTACATCATGTCCCAATTTCAATCTTATCTCATCTTATCATTACACTCATCTCAAATTTCTAATACAAAGGTCCAAAATCTTTATAGGATACAAAAGGGACACAAGATCAAACTTTACAAGTGTAATTTGAAGGAATAAATGAATATTACAACATTTCAAATGCAAATGTCCAAAGAATCTTTAGACACATCAAATGGAAATATAATACAAGATCAAACTTTACAAAATGGAAATGAAGAAGTAAATATTCCATCTTTAATCGAATAAGTACATATCTCATTTAAAAGGAAAATAAATTTACAAAATGAATAAAAAGATCCTAAAATTAAATCTTGATCATTTCATCATTATCTTGATCATCTTATTTTCTATCTTCTCAATCTTCATTCCTGCAAAGAAACAACAAACACAAGAGAAAGTGGTTGAAGATTAAAATGTATGCATCTCCGGAGGAGATGCAAGTTGCTGTGGGAGCTAGCACTCGGAAAATTTGGGAACTAGTCCAAATTTTCTATAAACATTGGAATTGGTCAATTAAAACAAATAGACAACTTCGGGACAAGTGGATCATCGTGGATCATGAGACAACATTTATTAAGAAGGCAATCAGGGGCAAAGCCAAACAGCAGATGATCTATTTCCTCGAGAGGCAGCAAGAGGTAACCAAAGGCATCAAGAAGGCATTGCCAAAAGTCACCAATTGGAGTTAACCTTAGGCAACAAGGACAGATAGGCACCCTAGTAAACCAAGCCAAAACCATTTCATTTGAATACAAATAATAATACTAGCTCCTTATTAAGAAAAGTCCACAAGTAAATTGTTCTCAGTTGGTATCCAGAACCAATAAGAACCTAAAGCCCACATGAACTACCTTCCAAGCCCAAGATTGACCAAACCGACATTAGAAAGCAGCCCAAGACATTTAGTGCCAAATGCCACTTGGCAGCATTAAAAATAAAGGCCAAGCAAGGATAAGAGCAACCAGCCGAAGCCTTGCTCATGAGGTAAGGACTTTTGGTTCAGTTCACACCAGCCCTAGGACCAGTTCATCTTTTATGTACCAAAATAAAAGCCAAGGCTTGGATAAAAAGGGAGCAGCCGTAGCTTGCTCAAGGAGGTGAAGGACTTCACATGGCAACCCAAAAAGAAGGTCAAAGGAGCTTATCCATATCAGCCAAGCCTTGCACAGAGGGAATGCACCTCAAACATGGAAACTTGCACCAACAAGGGCCACACACAAGCAGCACACTCACCATATGCATGGCATGTGTTGTCACCACCCCACCCACAGCCCAAACCGTCCTATAGCTGTATATAAACAGGACAGCAGTACTAGCCACTGTTCTAGCACCAAAAACACACCCCAGCCGCACCAAATGTTTCACTTATCACCCAAATCATCTATCAACAGTATACAACTGTTTCCACAACTCTAGAACACAAGAACATCCACTGAAATAATTTGCAGCTAGATAAATACACCATAGGAACATCGAAGCAGCGAGGAGGAGCAGGCTAGCCACAAGACGCAGGTTATCATCATTTTCCAGAAGACCAAGATGCTCAACAACAGCAGGTTAATTCTTTGTATGTGTGTGAGGCAGAGGAGAGGTGCTAGCAAGTTCTGTAAATGACAGACAATGCTAGAAAGAGAGGAGAGCAGGGCAACCCATCAAATCCATGAATACATCTTTAAATCAGTCCAATTACCCTTCAACTAGTTTCCCACTAGGAGGATAGAAGGAAATGTTTCTCTCAGATTGGCATAGGGATGCTATGCTAAATCATCATAGAAAATTAAAGAAACACACTAATATATGTTCTTATCAAAATATTTGCCTCAGCCTTTGCATCATAGGCAGGGCCAAGAAATCAAGCAAAGCATCTGTTCTTATCTTTAGTAAATGGAAGAGCTCATCTGGATCCAGTAAAAGAAGCCAACTAAGAAAAATTGATATCAAAACAACACCAAACACTAGACCACCAGGAGTGCACACCCTAGATATAGGATCTGGCAAACAAACCCAGCTTCTTAGTGTTTAGAATGTTATGTCCTCTCTGATTTGGCAAAATAAAATCATCCTTGAGCTTAGGAATCCATTTGGTAATTATTTGTCCTTATCATTAACTCTTAAATTGCCTCAGGAATATTTACTATCATGGGCAGAGGCAAGCATAAGATTTATTCCTGTCTTTTCATCAAAGAAATCTGTCCAGGAACCCTAAAATCCTCCAATAAGCATTTCTGTCAGCAGCAAGACTGCCTGGGACAACATCACAACAAGTGGAACATCACATGAGCTAGAATAGCTTAGTTTCACCACCTAAACATCATGAAATCCTCGAATTAACTTAAGTTGGGGTCCGCTAGCTGCTGTTGGAGCTAGTCGAGCAAGAAATCGAGAGGAAGGAGAGAAGGAAGAGGGGGAGACGTACCTATCGACCTCGACCATAGCTCCAGGGACGGCAGGGCAGTGCCTGCGCAACCCTGGAGGGGGCGGAGGTAGAAGAGGACCACCAGCGCACCCAAGGTGGCACCCATGGCAGAGCAGGGCGGCGTCGGAACACCGCTGAGGTGCTCTACACTCGGAGCCGAGAGCGGGAGCACGGCGAGGCGGCCGAGCCATGGCGAGCACCAACACCCTAGCGGGGCAGTAGGGTTGCACGTGAGGCAGAGAGAGGAAGAAAACCAGATCGAGCCGGAGGGGATGGAGGAGAGCACCAAGGCGCGTCGTATGCGACCAACGGCGGCGGCCGAGACGGCCGGAGCCGACCGGGCAGCAAGGCGACGGCGGCGGCGATTTGGGGATCGCGAGTCGAGCATGGGCTCGTGCTCGTGCGAGTGAGAGGTGAGAGAGAGAGTGTGGTTCGGTTCGGTCCAACCGAACCAGGTCCACCTTTGACCTGATTAAGCCAGGGGTTTAATTGCAAAAAAATTGAATTTGTAAAATTTCCCAAATTTCAAAACTTGCTATAAATTCAAATAAATTCCTAAAAATACTTTAAAAATATCTACAAACACTAGCAGAACATAAGCTATTTAAATAAAATACTAATAGGAATTTTTGAAAATTATTTCTTTGATTAAAAAATCCAAAGACCCTTAAGTGGATTATTCTTTGGAATAATTTCTTAAAATTATTTTCTCAAGAAAAATAATCTGGGAAAATAAATACTAAGTTCAAAATAATATTTGAACTATACCAAGACTATCTTGTTACTCATCCTAAATCAAAAATATTCAAACTTAAATGAATTTTTGTACACCAAATTCAAATACACAAAAATCAACTAAAAATAAGCAACATACTCTACAAAATATGAGGAATTTTTATGTAAGTTTTATTTGAAGTTTTGAAAAACATTTTTTGGATGAAAAATTCAAGGATCCTTAAGTGGAAATGATTTGAAATGCTTTTTCAAAACTATTTACTTAAAATAAAATAATATGGGAAAATAAAGTCTTGAAGTTCAATTATATTGAGCTATTTAAATTTAATCACTTTAAATTTATTCCTCATGAAAATTGTTGTCAAACTATTTAAATAATTAAAAACTCCCAAACACTCGATAAATATTAAAGTTCATAACTTGGGAATTTTGGGGTGATGATACATCTCAGGATTATGCATAATAGCATGCTGCTAAAGTTTCAGTAGTCCTTATCAGGATTAATTTGCTATTTTCAGAACTCAGTGTTTTACCGCAAACCCTAGAACCCCGAAGGGTTGAACGGCCATTTCTACCACAGGCAAGTTCATTCTTGCATATCCTTATTGAACTATTTTATAAAAACTATTTTCAAAAACGTATTATTATCATTGCATTGAAAAAGAAAAACTATTTTCGAATGATGTGAATTGCTATATATATATTGTTTGGCTAGCAATGGAACCACGGATTGATGTTGTGGTGGAGGTTCCATTGTACGGGAAAGTATGTACCTAGGATTAATTACCAATGTCACAGTGATCCTTGCGCCGTATTGAAGCGTTTACCATGAGATCTGCTATGGATGGTAAAAGTCAGCCGTATCTTCTCTCGTTCACATATCCTCGGCAGGCTATTACCTGGTTGTGTCCGTTGCGGCGGCCAACAGCGTGGAAGCGCGTGACCTTCCCACCTGACGGGGTGATTGGAATAGAAGCTCGGGAGGGGTGGCAGGATAGCGGTCTTTGTTACCGGTCGCGCCACAAATGGGCGGATATGTGTTGTGCGGAGAGGGCGGTGATTGGCTTTAGACTCACACCTGGCCCCATACCATGGAAGTATGGACGAGTTTGGCCGCTCGGAAAGGTAACAAGGCTGGGTTTCTCTCATGGGTAAAGTTACGCAGCTCTGCAGAGTCAACAACAAGAAATTGTGACTGTCACATCCGTGTTCCCGGAGGGAACTACAGACCGCAGCGGGAAAGGCATCCCAAGTGATGACTATGAACCCGTGGAGACTGTGAGCATAGTTTTCTAAAATAAAACTTGACCTTTTGAAGAAATCTTTTCCAAAACTTGCATTATGCCTATGATCGTTGGTCGTGGCAGTAGTCAGTGCATTAAAAACAAAAACTCTTTCCTATATTATTGAACTTGCTAAGTAACGCTCGAGTTGCTTACCCTTTCCTCGTTGACCCCTGCTTAGATTTTGGAGCCATCAACGGAGTTGCCAGTTAGCCATCACGACGTCAAGGAAGTATCCAACAAGGAGTCAAGTCTACTGATGGAGCTTGAAGGAGTCAACAGCTACTACACCGGCAGAAGGATGACGACCACCTTGCCCAGGTGTATATAACGACAACACAGCCGATGGAGGAGACAACATTATTTTGGAAGAAGGAGTACAACCTGGATGAAGATATTCCGGATGGTTTAGAATAGGGCTGTGACAACAGCAGTAGTGGAATAGGAATTAGAGATAGAGCTGATATCCAGCTTAGTGATACGAATTGGATCTTTTTGATGTTTCATTTGCACGAGACCTACTCTATCTGTAAAGAAGGTTCTCAAGATTTTGTATTGAATAGTGTTGTAATCCTATAGTGTTACCTTGGACCGGCTATGTTTCTGTTGTACTACTCTGAGGGATGTAATATTTGCGGAGAGGTCCTTCCGTGCGTGTTACATCAACGGCTTGTACACTACAACATGCAGTGGTGTGCTGGGTCACCGCAACAGCGCTTCCCGAAAGTCGTGCCTGGCAGCTCCTGCGATAAAAGCGTCGATTGCCCTGTCTTCCGACACCACTCCTACAGAGTTACACATCGTGGTCCACTTTCTGATGTACTCGCGCAGCGGTTCGTCTGAACGCTGCCTGCAAGCTTGCAGTTCTGCAAATGTCGCGGGTCGATTGCATGTTGCGAGGAAGTTTTTGATGAAGTCCTCCTGGAAACGTTCCCAGGAGTCGTACGGGTTTTCGGGTAAGCTCTTCAGCCAATCCCGCGCGGTCCCAGACAGCATGAGCTGGATATACTGCATCGCAGTTGTGGTTGAGCCTCGTTGACAGGAGACCGCTGTTCTGTAGTCCTCTAGCCAGGACGAGGGTTCCTGCCTGCCATCGAACTTGGGTGTTTCAGACGTGAGTCTGAATCTTTTGGGCATCTTCGACTGGCGGATGCGTCGAGTGAAGCATAGCGCCCCACAAGGCTCCCACTCGTTGCCCGAGTCTGAATCGCTGCTCCGAGATCGCGTGGACCTTCTGCTTCTGCCTCTGCTAACCCGATGCTGTGTCATGACATCGCGGCGATCACCACTCGCCTCGCGATGCTGAGTTTCACGTCGACCGCGTCCTGACCGGTCTCGGTCGTCTTGGTTTGCGACTGTACGGTCGCGGTTCTCCCTTGTCTGTACTTCACGTCGTGGGGTGGCCTCACGACGGGTTCTGCTTCCTCCAGGGTGCTCCTCGACTGTGGCTAGGGCTCCGCCTGCCATGTGGAGCGATTTGATTTGCTGGCGATGCAGTGCCATGTTCGGGTCACTGTCTGGAGGTTGTGTCGCTTTCAGGTACGTGGCCACTGACATGAGGGCTCCCTGAGCCGTTTTGGGGATGGGGATTCCATCTTCGTCGTGCGTCATGAACGACACATCTAGATCGCGGGTCAGCGCCGCCCGCTCGCTTGCTGTCAGGTGCGCCAGCCTAGATCGCGAACGATGTTGTGTTCCTCCAGAAGAATAGAGTGACGACAGCTGGGCGCGTCGTGCACTCGACGCGCTTGCAGCCTTTTTGCGCTCATCGAGGGTTGCTTTGAGGTTTTTCAACCTTAAGGTCTCCTGCCAGAAGATGTATTTGTGCGCCGCGAGTTCTTCGGGTGTCGAATCCTCGGGCATCATGGTGCAATCATGTATTGCTTTGATTGCTTTGATCGCTTGCTCCTTTGTGATGACGATCGTGCTGCCGACTGGCATGGTTGCAGTTATCGGGTAGTTTCTGAAGTCAGGACGGCTTGCTCCACTCGCCTACGATTCGGGTGCTCCGTCCTCTCGGTTCTCGATCTGCACCATGCAGATCTGGTTTGGAGCGTTACGCGAAATTTTGCCTTTTTCACCGTTGCTGCGATTGTTGAGGAAGGCAGCAGCGGTGTTGAAGTAGAAGTCGATCATGGCCTGACGTCCGCAGCCGTCGTCGCTGTGGACGGACTCGACATCCATTGCGTCGTCTAACGCAGCTTCTTTTGCTGATGATGGTGCGTAGTCCTCAGTCGAAGGAGACGCGGGTGCTGATGGAGACACAGCGGGTAGTTCGTCCATCAGAGATGCCATCTCTGAGGGTGTTGGTGAAGGCATCGGAGTCGATGCAGGCGTGGCCATCAATGACATCATCTCCTAGAGCGTCGGCGATCTTGGCGGAGTTGATGCAGACGAGGCCACCGATTTTGCGGGTGATGACGGAGCCACAGGCGCAGATCCAGTCGATGGGGATGCGGATGTTGAAGATCGATTCGAGTCCGCCGTGACAAACGCCCCTGTCTGATTAGCAGTAATGTTTGAAGGACAAACGGGTACGTTCTCACCTGATTGCAGATCCGAGTTTGCAGGTTGTGATCCCGGCGAGTGCGGGTTGTAGTCGAAGGAGCCGAAGGGGATCGGTCCCGTGATGGTGATCGGCGAGCTGCCGTCGCGGATGCAGATTGAGCCGGCGAAACCGTGAACCCAGTGCCACTCGTTCCCACAGACGGCGCCAATTGACGAGGTGTTAACTCGACAAATCCCATGGTAGCGCACCTAGGGTTGAGAATAGGAACGAGATTGGTAGCACTGGCGATTATCTACGGCTGACAAGCAAGGATTTACCCAGGTTCAGGGCACTCGTGTGGAGGTAACACCTCTACGTCCTGCTTGTCTGATTATTGAAGAGGTGAACACAGGTGTTACAAGGGTCTCGGCGAGATGTCGATCTCTCCAAGGGTTCTGAGGCTAGAGTTGCGTGTATGCTATCGTGTCCTTGATCGGGGACCCTCCCAGCCTTTATATAGGAGGCTGAGTCTCGGGTAACCGACTAGGATTACAGATATGGCAAGTCTAAACCGACTTAATCTATGCCTAACTTGGAGAGCAATCATTCCTTGCGGGTCCCTTCATGGGCCTTGGTCTTGTTATCTTGATGGGCCTCCATATACGTGCACCAGGTACCTTTACAGTGGGTCACCCGAAGGGTAGGCCCACGTCAATGGGCATTGCAAACGGTGGTTCTAGTGTAGTATAGACTCCTGTCCGCTGATCCCGGGCACAAATAAAACAGATTCACATGTGTAACTTCATACACAATTAGCTTGATCATTCACACACTCGACTCCAAAATAAGCTACTCTTAGCTATACCTACCTAGTTGTCAAATCAAAAGAGTATCATGTGTATGGGATCAGTGGTGCTTGCGCATGCATGTCTGTAGTCCTTTGAGTGTCCCCAGTCGCGTCCCAAATAGCCCTCTCGATAGGCTATTGGGACGGCGAACTAAACACGACTTATAGTAACGGTCCCAATACCCAAGTTTCATCTGGCCATTCCCAATATTAAGTCCGGCAGTACCAGCACAACGCCATATACTTGGGGAGTCGGTTGGTAGTGCCCGACACAAACTTATCGGCTTGACCCACTTGCAGCGAGACATGGAGAGATGCCCCTCTCTATGTTTTTGGGGTGCCACTGGGGACACAGTCCAATAGAGTGTCGGTGTGTCCGGCAGTGCCAGACAGAGTAAATCCGGACACTATATTGGGAGTGTGGTTGGAGATACTCTTACCCGTGCATTCGATTGTCGAAACAAACAAAATAATCTTCTTGTAATATTCTTATTTTGGTGTTCGACCACTATGTTTTGAAGATGCGCACTTACAAAACTGGCTTACTCCTATGGCGGATCTAGGTCCGGACTAGGCGATCTGGACCTAGGCGGGCTAGTGGGTTTGGGTCGTTGCTGCAGGTTGTGCCTGGCTGTGGTGGTTTCCTGACATAGTGGTGGTGTCGGTGATGACGGGTTAGGCACTGGCGCGGCGTTGTCTTTGGAAGCAGGATCCATGGGCCAGTGGGTTTGGGTCGTTGCTGCAGGCTGTGCCTGGCTGTGGTGGTTTCCTGACATAGTGGTGGTGTCGGTGATGACTGGTTAGGCACTGGTGCGGCGTTGTCTTTGGAAGCAGGATCCATGGACTACCCATGGTGCGTTTCGGCAGGTGCTCGGTGGTCTTATCGATTGTTTGTGGTGGTGGCGTAAAACTATTTTTATACTAATATCTATCAAAAAAGTCCATCTATTCCAAAATATTTTTTCATGACTATCAAACAAATGTTTGCCTATTCAAAGAGGAATGTTCATGTACATGAACAAGTCTTCTTGATTATGAAAAATAAAGATTAATGACTTTTTGAAGGAAATGCTTGGCTGTAGCAAACAAGACAAAGAGAAATGAAAGGAATTAAAATAAATAAACCAAACAGACAATAAGAAAACATAAAAGGCATGCAGTACCACAAAGGGAGTTCACTTCACCTCTTAGAGCTGCCAAAACAGATCACTAGCACATTACAAAACCAACACTTTCTACTCAAAAGAAAAAAGTGCTTGCAATTTGCAAAGCAACAGGCTAGGGAGACCTGTAACAGATGGTCCAAACCTGCACATCCCCGATCGAAGGCATCCTACCCCATCTGCTAGCTATCCTTATTCCAATTTCTCTCCCTCTAATTTTCTTTCTTTTTGTGGGTCCTTGCTTGCTTGCTTCTCTGATTCGTTATCGAAACAATGATATATAATCTTACCAGCTTGACGCATTTATTTCCATTTTCCGTGACATACACATATACAATCATACGACCAATCTTCATATTATAATGAGGACATACCTTACTCTAAATTAAACTACACATATGTCCACAAGAAATTGTGAGTATGTATATAAGCTAGCGATCATTGCGTAGCGGCCACACATGTCAATGCCTACGTAATACATATACATGTAACATGCATGTCGACTCGATGGTACTAGTATGAGAGATGAGGACAAGGTTGTCCTTGTGATTTGTGGCAGCAAAATAGGTTGGCTGCACATGGCCAAAATGGTTGGCCTAGAGTCTTGTAGACCCCTTTCCGCTGATCCCGGGCACAAAGGAGAGCATATGTACATATCTGTAATGCTTAACACTAAATAATTAGCCTTTTTCTTCTTATAACATCATTTTCTCCATGATGCCCGAAAATAACAGAGGAAGTGGGCGGGGGAAAACTCAGGCTGGGGGACGATCTGATGCGGGGAACAACCAGGGAAACAGCAATTGGCAGCAGCAGCAGCAGGGCTTCGGCCCGCCGATGGGTTTTGGCTTTGGTTTCCCTCCTCAGCAGTGGAATTTTCAGAACCAATTCCCTGGGCAGTTCCCAGTCAATCAGTGGGTAAACCCACAAGGGACTTGGGCCAATCCCAATGGTGTCCAACAGGGGTTCCCTCCCCAACAGGTTCAGCAACAATTTGTGCCTCCACAGATGCAGCAGTTTGCTGAGGCTCCGGTGAATCCACAACTCCCTCAGCTAGGTGGTGGAAGTCAGCAGCTGCAGCAGCCCAATCAGCAGCAACAGGGAGGTAAGCAAGGAAGAAACAAGAACCAGAAGAAAGGGAAAACCACCGTTGGAGCATCAGCTACACAGGCAGTAAACAAACAGAAGGTTCCTGGCAAAGCAAAAGATAGTTACCTCAATGCTATCTATTTCAATTGTGGCGAGCCGGGGCACAACAAAAGCTCATGCCCGCAGGCCCCTTTTTGTTTCATTTGCAAACTTACCAGTCACAAGGAAGACACCTGCCCAGTCAGGAAGCAGAAGCTGCCCACAGCAACTCTGTTTGGCAGTGCAGACCCAGGGCTGGAATTCTACCATGTGAACTGTCCGGATCCCAAGTTATCCAACACAGCTTGCAACGTTGGTATAGTCTACATTGAAGCAGGGGAAATCTCAAAGGAAGAGCTTGCGCAGGAGTTTGCAGTCATCTACAAGACCAATTGGCCGTGGCCTATCAGAGATCTGGATGGATGGTCATTCCTGGTCAAGTTCCCTCCACACTTACCAGTTGAAGATGTGGCAGGTTATCCTTGTTTCGGTCTGACTAAAGAAGGAGTTACAGTCAACGTTGAGGTTTGGGATGGAGAAGTAGAAGCCTGCCAAGAAACACATCAGGTTTGGCTGCAGCTAAAAGGAGTCAAGCAGGATTGGTGTAATTGGGCTACTTTAGCACAAGTTGCCTCATCTTTTGGCATTCTTGAGGACATTGATTGGATCGAAGCGTTCAAAACTTTCTATGCTGTTGTCAGAATTAAGGTGCTCTGTGTTGACCCCACCCTCATTACAAGCAGCAGAATCTTTGAGATAAACAAAAAGTTTTAGAAAATCTTCATCAAAGTTGAGCCGCCATCGATTGCTGACCCCCCGCCGGCAGATGATCCATCTGATCCAAGGGACGCTGACCAGCAAGGTGGCCAACAGAAAGACAACATCATGGAAACTGACCTTGAACCGGATAAAAACCAAGGTACTGAAGGTGCAGGCTCGGGAGGGTCCTCTGCCAACAATGGAGGTGGGACTAACAGCACCTACAGAAGAAGAGCTTCCTTGACAGATGAGATTACTGAAAACTTGTCGCCTGACATTCCCAGTGAATTCGAGACGGCTAGGAAAGATATTCTCTCTTGGCTATCCAAAGAAACACTTGAGGAAGAAAAGTGCTACAATTTGCTAAGAGAGATGGAGGTGGTGAATGATGAGGGCAATTTCTGTTATGATCAGGAGTTGACCCAGCAGGAATCAGAGGTGGAGATGCAGTTTCCAGCTCCAACTTTGGAAAACGCTGCCACCACTGAAGAAACTGGAGAGGATTTTCAGACTAGCAAGAATAGCAAACCTTGGGGTCCGATTCAGGGGACCAGGCAATGCGAACGTCTCCAGAAGAACGGGGGAAAACTGTGATGCAGATGGCACAGGACATCAAGAAAAGGAAGGACATGGAACTGCCAGCTGCCTCTAAACTCAAAGGTATGACTGTCACCAATCCTTTCTGTATTTTACAGCTTCCTTTGATCAAATCTGTAGCAAATGCAGTAGGTGTAGTAGTAGATGATAATTTACTTGCATGCCAAGCTGATGAGTCAGTTTTAGCACACACAATTGCCCCAGTTATCTCTACTACTGTTCCTGTTTTTTTCCCAGCAAGAGTTAGGTTTTACTTGTACTGCTTCTGACAGCAACCCCGAGGGGTTGTTATCAGAAAAAAATTATGTTTCAGATCCTTTACTTCCCCAATCGCCAAAAACGCCTACTCACTCTGAGGAGGAAGAGGTTTTAGATGATAGTGAAGAAAAATGGATCAAAGTTTGCAAAAACAGACGGGGCAAGCACCCTAGGACAACATTGTTTAAATAAATAGTCTAAGTTGGAATATTAGAAGTATAGATGCTGCAGGTAGAAAGAGTTGCATTTCTGACACTCTCTCTAAAACTCATGCAACAATTGTGGCTTTCCAAGAGACGAAGAAAGAAACATTCTCCGACTCTTTTTTAAATTCTATTAGCTTAAATAGACCTTATGTCTGGACTTATCTACCTGCTGTGGGCACAGCGGGTGGTATCCTTGTTGGGGTCGACTCGAACTATTTTGAGGTCCTTGCTTGGGACATCAAAAAGTTCTCTGTTTCTTGTCTCCTCCGGAACAAAGTTGATAACAATGTTTGGAGACATATCTCAGTTTATGGGTCGCCGTATGATGAAGGCAAGGATGATTTTATCTCTGAACTCCATGCTCTGTTCATAGATAATACTTATCCAACCTTGATCAGTGGGGATTTCAACCTAGTTAGACATCATACGGATAAAAGCAATGGTAATGTTAATCAGAGGTGGTGCGATAAATTCAATGCTTGGATCGATTTGTGGGGCTTGCTGGAGGTGAGACTCTCGAATAGGAAGAACACCTGGGAAAACAACCAAGAAAACATTATCATGTCTGTCATTGACAGGGTTTTCTGCACCACATAATTGGACGCCATGTTTCCAAAAGCTAGCGCGCAGGCTTTTGCTAGGATTGGGAGTGACCACACCCCCATCCTGTGGGATTCGGGTGTGGAACATACTTACCAACCTCCCCCTTATAGGTTTGAGAAATGGTGGTTACTGAGAGAGGACTTTATGGACTTAGTCTTAAAATCCTGGAATGCCCCCACTAAGGGGAAAACTGCAATTGATATTTGGCAAGAAAAGGTTAGAAGATTTAGAAGATCTTCGAAAGGGTGGAATAGGAACATAGAAGCAGAGCTTAGGCATCTTAAATGTGATCTTATGTTGGAATACGATGAGTTAGACCTCAAAGCTGAGGCTGAGGATCTCTCTGAAACTGATCACAAAAGGATGAAAGAGATTAGTATCGAGCTGCAGAAGCTTTGGCTCAAAGAGGAGATCAAAGCCAAGCAACGTTCTAGAGATAGGGACATCGTAGAAGGGGATAGAAACACCGCCTATTTCCACGCTGTCGCTAACCAACGTAGACGCAAAACTTTAATCCTATCCCTAGATGGTCCAGATGGGCCCGTTTCAGAGATTACTGGAATGCTAGGGATAGCTTCTGATTTCTACAAAAACCTATTTTGTGCTGAGGCCAAATCAGGTTTTACACTTGGGGATGATTTTTCTCCCAATTAGATAAAATCTCCGAGGAACAGAACTCCATCTTGGAAGCTCCCTTCTCGGAAGAATAGGTGAAAAAAGCTGTTTTCAGCTCCTATTCCGATGGAGCTCTAGGCCCAGATGGTCTGTCTTTCATGTTCTACCAAAAGTGCTGGGATATTGTTAAAAATGATATTATGGCACTCTTTAGTGATTTCTTTTTGGGGAGGCTAGACCTTTACCGTCTGAACTTCGCAGTGCTTACTTTAGTGCCCAAAGAACCTGATGCCTCTTCTATGAAGAAATTCAGGCCGATTAGTCTTCTGAACTGTATCTTCAAAATTTTCACGAAAGTGCTTACTACCCGCTTTGGTTTAATTATGGACTCCATCATTGAACCAAACCAAACTGCTTTCATAAGAGGGAGGTACATTTTAGAAATTGTTGTCACGGCTCATGAAGTACTGCATTCGGTATTTCATGGTAAGGAAAAGGGAGCTGTCCTAAAATTGGACTATGAGAAAGCGTTCGACAAGGTAGACTTAGATTTCCTAGACGATCTCCTACTCAAAAGAGGTTTTGGCCCATTTCTGGGGAATTGGATAAAGCTAGCCACTAGAGGGGGGTCCGTGGCTGTTAAAATCAACAACACTTTGAGAGATTTTTGCACCACAACAAGGGGTTTACGTCAGGGGGATCCCATGTCCCCCATCCTTTCCAATCTAGTTGTTAATGTTTTCCCGAAGATGTTGGTCAAAGCTGCTTCGAGAAATCTGATCAAAGGGCTTTGCCCAAATCTCTATCCCGGTGGTGTCATAAGCTTACAATACGCGGATGACACCATACTGTTTCTAGAAAATGATGTTGCTACGGCCAGAAACCTGAAGGCTGTTATGACCTGTTTCGAACAAGTCTCTGGCATGCGCATCAATTACAATAAGACCGAGTTAGTTCCCATCAATTTAGATGATGCAGAAACTGTCTTACTTAGGGATATCCTAGAATGTGTGGTAGGGGAGTTCCCTATCAAATATCTGGGTGTTCCTTTGCATCATGATAAACTTAGGAGGGAGGACTTGCAACCAATCATAGATAAAATTCTGAAAAGAATTGCTGGTTGGAGGGGAAAGCTCCTCTCTTATGCTGCTAGAGTTACCTTGATTAGGTCCTGTTTGGCCAGCATACCGGTGCATCTTCTTTCCTTTTTTAAGTTCCCAAAATGGGCACTAGATCTCATTAACTCGCACATGAGCCATTGTCTTTGGAACGACTCGAAAGAGAAAAGGAAACTTCATTTAGCCAATTGGAACTTCGTTTGTATGCCTAAAGAGCTTGGGGGCCTAGGTATACCATACCTCAGAGACGTTAACATGTGTCTGCTGGCCTCGTGGGTGAAGAGATATCAACACGGGGGGAGTAAACTGTGGAAAACGTTAATAGATGCTAAATACAAAACCTGCAAACCAAACATCTTCTGCAGCTCTGAAATGAATCCCTCCAGTTTCTGGAAAGGTTTTATGTGTGCTGCGAGGGCAGTAAAATTCGGTTATAGGTGGTTTGTTGGGGATGGAACTAAAATCAGATTTTGGGGAGATACCTGGTTTGGCTCTTCCCCTCTTTCAGTTCAGTTCTGGGACTTGTACTGTTTGTGCAATGAACCCCTTGCTACTATTCAACAAGTCTGGGATGGGTCCCAGCTCAAGCTTACTTTTAGACGGAATTTTAATTCAAACCTTATGGAACAATGGCATGAGATTGAGCAAATTGCTACCAGCATACAGCTCACTACCGACTGTGACTCTCTTATTTGGTCTCACACAGCTAATGGTACCTATTCTACTAGCTCACTGTATAAGATCATCAGCTTTAGAGGTGTCACTCAGGTTCATGTCCCTGCTATCTGGTCTTTGAACATTCCACCTAGAGTACAGATTTTTCTTTGGTTGCTTGCCAACAATAAGTTGATGACCAGAGACAATCTACTTAAAAGAAACATGAACAAGCCCACTGATTGCGTGTTCTGTAGGGAGCCGGAGTCGATTAAACACCTGTTTTTCGATTGCATCGTTGCAACCAAAGTTTGGGAGTTTGTTTCTATTTTTTTCGATACAAACATTGGAACTGATTACATGTCAATAGCTAACTATTGGGTGTCAAATAATAAACATTCAGTTCTGAATACAGTCTGTGCTGCGGTACTTTGGAGTATTTGGAAGCTTCGGAATGCTCTGATATTTGATAACCATACTTGGCTATGCATGAAACAGGTCTGGTGGCTGATTCTGCGTACAATCAAAAAATGGCGCTTGATCTTCAAGCAAGCTATGCTGCCGAAGATCGACAGTTTTATCATGGTAGTGATGCAACTTCTGAAGGAAAAAGATGGACTGCCGTGGGGGTGACAAGCTCTCTGTCGCTGACCTCACTGGCCGCCTCGCTCCCGCTGCCGAAGGGCAATACCTTTGCACCGGTGACCCCTCACATCTTTGGAGGAATGCTGATGGCCCCCTCCGCTACAACGCCAAGCCGCTGTCGACTGAAGACATCGTGCCTCCGCAAGATATCAGGTCCAAGCTGCTGGAGATCGTGGACCGTAGCAGGAAGCTGCAGTAGAAGTCTCCTGTCCCTTTTCCCTTGTTGGCCGCATGTGGCGTGTTCGTTTTTCCTGCTTGCAGACTATAGTTTTCTTTCCTTTCGCTCCCCCTGGTGCTTTAGCTGGTTTTAGCCTGTAGAACTTTAGCCGCTCTTTAGTTTGCTAAATCTGAGACTCGGATGTAATGACGCTGGTTTCATTGATGAAATGGAACTGGGGCTCCCCCTCAAAAGGGGCCCTCTTATTCTAAAACAAAAAAAACGATCGCGTTATGTACCTCTGAATTTTAACATACACACACCCAGCTTCTTACACTGTTGTATAAGACGTTAGACATACAAGTGTGTAGCAAATGTTTAGTTGGAGCGGTGCATCACGATCACGATCCCTCAGTTTTTTTAAACTGCATATGTGGTTCTCAGTAATGCTACTGGATGCATGTCTCTTTAATTCTTAACTGATTATTCAAGAAAGTAGACTTTTATTTCTTCTTGTAACATTCTTTTACAATGAAAATGAAGCTCTTTGACAGGCGACAGCGCTAACATTCTTTTACAATGAAAATGAAGCTCTTTGACAGGCGACAGCGCCTCCAAAAAGGAGAACTATTCGCACCGACGTTAGCTCGCCGCCGCACCGACCGCGTCCGTGAGGTGATCCCATTCAATCTGTCACATAGATCAGTTCCATTCACCGTAGAAACATGACTGACGATAAGGAGCAAGAGAACACAATATCCCACTTGGAGTGCCAGGGAAAGGCAACTCAAGATTTCCACACATGCAAAGCAAGCTAGTGTTAATCTGGAGGACATTGTAGCCAGCCAGGAAATAGTTTTGGCCGGGGGCAGTGGGGAAGCTATCAACAACCAACAAAAAATAGTATTATCTGCTAACTTATTTATGTTTAGTTTGAAGTTGGCACCTCAAGATTCGTGTCCATGTAAAATAATTGTTCTCACCCTCATTCTGTTGAAAAGCATCCCTATCTTCGGAAAGCATAGCTTTGGTTGGGATTTTGGTAACCCATTTTGTTTTGTTTCATGCAATAAATATCGTGCGATTCATGGACGTATCTTGAGATAAAGAGAATTTATGTATCCCTGCCTCATTATGTTCTCCAACAAAGATTTTGTTAGGTTTTTCTCTATCACAGAGCCAGTTAAGGAGTAGCCAGCCTCTCTGGAGTCTGGAGTCACTACAATGAACAAAAGAGAATAATATGAAAACTTCTGTATTATCTGCAAAATATAATCTAGCTAATATCATTTAGTATTTATGTCTGAAAGTACATATTGGAATATATTGTTTGGAGACGAATGGCACCAATCAGAACATAATCTCTTCTTTCATGAGAGATGCTAATCTTGATTGATTGACACCAGCTATCGAGCAGATGCAAGTTGCTAGCAAGGGAATAAAATGGACTAACATTGTTTAATTATCCCTCCATGAATTTTGCTCCATTGTTTTCTGATGGTGGAATCTTACAACCTTTTAGCATCTCACCAACACATCCATGCCATATGGGTCATAGACAGATATATGGGTGTAGACAAATAAGAGGATAGCTATGAACAGCCTTGCAAATTTCTTATCAAGACATACCTTGCTAGTCCTTTGCAAATTTCACGTTGGAGTATAATTAAAATTTTCTTTCTTCGCATTTTGTTTTGTAGGATACATGCCTAAATTTAAATTTAACCAAAAATTTGACCAATAAAATAAAATCTACGTGACACAAATAAGATATCGTCAAAAGAATATTTTTTTTCTGTTATAATCTACCAGAGCATGTTGTCCTTGAAACTGACTACCAGGGTCTGATCGAGCTATGGAAGACGAGGGAGAAGAACATGTCGGAGGTGCTTCCGATCCTCAATGACATTCAAGAAATTACAAAGGATTTCACTTCCTTTAGTTTTACCTTTGTTAGGCATGACGCCAACATGGCGGCTTACTGTTTGGCTAAGCAAACTTCTATTGCTAGCCCGGAGTGCACCTGGCTGGACACCAATTTGTATTACCTCTTGTATTCAGCATGATAACTCTATGGCTATTGAATTAATATAAATTTCTGATTCGTAAAAAAACTCTTGTGTCACATAACTATATTCAAAGTGTTGTAAATGTTGGCAAATTCACATTTCAAACTGAAAACGAAGAAAGTATATATTAACTTGTTCCCATTTTCAGCAAAATATTACTACTGCCAAATTTCCAATAAGAAATAACAAAAAAAACCTTTGGACACGGATCAACCGTACCTTTAATTTTTTTATCTATATTTAAATTGTTCTAAGTATTTGCCAAACATAAATTAGAAACCGGATATGAAATGAAAACATGGGAAGCATAAACCATATATGTCCCCATTTTGTGCAAAACACCGGGTCTCTCCTCCAAATGTCACTAGTACTTCTTAATTTCCTTTAGGCCGGGTCCTCACATAGGATGCCCTGGATCCAATAATGTGGATTGGCAAGCAACAAACTAAAAACCAAGTTATCTGGGGCCATGAGCATGGAGATTAGAGTGGTGGATCCAATCTGTCACCTTTTGTGGTGGCAATTTTTCTCTCTCTCCGGGATCAGTCAATCTGAGTCAGCCTCCATGCACAGCTGCTGCTACACCCCACTCCCCCATGTGCCTTCCACCCAACACATTGCACTTGGCTAACTAATTAACCTACTAATCACACTGTTCTTACATGTACTAATCACAGTGTTAGACAAACTAAACACTTGTACATATCTGACTATGAGATACATATATATAGCAGTCAATTGTGATCTCACTGACTATGAGCTGAACAATGCATGAATTAGCTATGTAAGTAACATCTTAAAAGAATTATATTCATTTACGTGGTCTCCAGAAAAAGAATTACAAAATCGTAAAAAAAAATGCTACTCATCTTAGTTTCACATTTTTCTTCTTCTTTATGTCCGTTGGTACATGGCAATGGCATCAGTCAATCGAGCTTCCAGGCGTAGAGGTATAGGCAGAAGCCGGTGGCCCCAGCGGCGCCGTCGACGCCGGCGAGGAGAGGCGCGGAGGCCCCGGCCGACGCGCTGGACAGCACGATGGGGCGGAAGATGAAGAGCGCGGGCGCGCGCCTCCCGCGGCGCTGGCGAAGAGCCAGTCGTGCACGTCCCAGTACACCTCCACCTTGGCCCGGCCGAATGTCACCGACTGGTTGCCCCGGAACTTCCACTGCAGGTGCTTCACCGCCACGGCCTCCTCGCCGTCGATGCCGATGGCCATCTCCACGTCCTCGCCCTCGCCGGCGCACTCGATGGCCACGTCGTGCACCGCGCCCTGGTCGTGGAACCGCGCCTTGGCCGCGAACCGCCGCCGGCCGAACACGTGCTCGCGCCGCGCGACCGGGACGGCGGCGAGGTCCGGCGGCAAGCTGGGGGACGCCCGCCGGAGCGCGGCCTTGCGGAGATCGCCGAGCACCAGCACCACCTCGCCGGCCGCCTCCACGGCGACGTAGTACCCGCCTCGCGGGTCCGGGAGCCCGGCCCCAGAGCTGTGCCACCGCGCGCGGCTCAGGTCCCACAGAACGCGCACCGTAGTCGCCGACGCGCTCTGACCGCTTGAAAGCTCCACGCGACGGGAGCCCGCGCGACGCCAGAACTGCCACGGCCGGAGGTCCACCCTGCACTCGGCCGACGCGCCGTCGACGCCGGTGATGCTGACTGCGAAGGCGTGCGAGAGGAGGTCCCGCGACCACGACACGGTGACCACCCGCGAGTGCCCCGCGATCTTGGCGCGGTACACCGACGCCGTCACCGCCTTCCCCGGCTTGCCGTAGTGCCCGCCGCTCGCCACCGGCATGTCGTCCGACGCGATCTCGCATGGCAGCATCAATGGTGGCGCTGCTGCCTGTTCCCCGCTTATCCTCTGCGTGTGCATGGCTGATCCTCTATAGCCGCCCTGTCATGCACGCTGCAGCCACCGTCGGCCGGAGCTGGAGAAGAAAAGGAAAAGAAACAGAGGAGAGAAGCGCAGGGAGGAAGAACAGCGGGGTATATAGTGGGGAGTGCCGGTGGTGGTTGCGAATGATAAGTTGGGTGATGGGCGAAGTGGGACTAAACTAATGTGCGTGTGTTCCGGGGATTAATCGTCAGCTCAGCTCAGCTGGATGCATACTGACTGACAGCAGGCCGATGCATAATTGGCTGATGCAAATATTTGCTGGATCACTAATCCAATTCCATTTTAGTTTCAATCATTCATGCTAGCTAATGTGGTGTTTCTGGACAGATTTCATGTGTTGTCTCAGTTTTCCATTTCATGAAACCTGTCTCTGTTATTTCTTATTTGTATCTGGTGTATCCTTAGCTTTGGTGCAATGGATCCACAAAGTTTCGAGATCAAAGTGCTACATTTGCTCTGAAAGTGACCAGCAATATATCACCATGCATCTTTCCACTCCCTGTGTGAAGGGTCTGTTTGATTTGATCCTTGATCCGTGGTTGCAACCCCTGAATACATGGCGGTGACAGGGGTGACATTGGAGGGTGTGGCCCATGTCACGCCATCTGCAACACAGATCCAAATTCCCTGTGCAGCTGCCTAACTAATTCACCAGCAGTTGTGTCGGCTAGAGAGCCATCAGGTTTCCTTCCATCCTAGTACACAGATTCAGATGGAGGAAGGAAATTTAACCGGAAAGAAAGAAAGAAACATAAGCAACCAGGAGGGGGACACAGAAATCTGGGGCATGTGGTCGATGCAACCAGGGATGTGATGTTGCACACTTCTCATATCATTGGCCACTCCAGATCTGCTACTGATGGGACGAGTCAGTCAGTGGAGAGTTCCACAGCCAGCTCTCATCCTCCATGCCACAGTTGGTACTTGACAAATATATAAATATTTGTGACATCATGTTTGTATGCATAAATCATAATCATAGAGATGAAGTGAAGGATGTGCACAAACACACATACAACTCTTAGAGCCTGACGCATGTGATCTAAAAGGATGAAACTAACTGAATATCTATGATTGCAGGTAAGCAAATAGTCAAAACACACATGTATCTAAAGAAGTTAACATTACAAAAAAGAAGAAATAAACAAAGATGCACTTCTTATGAACAATTTCTTTGGCATGATGGTATCTACATATAAGCTTGCGGAGCAAAAACCTTCTCTTGCCTTCAAAACCTCCAAACAGCTACAACTTATCCATTATATAAAAAACAGAATATAAAACCAATTTTGCACAACAAATGATTCTAAACAACTTCTTGGTGCCGGGTATCTGAAAAACACGCAGCGAGCATGTACACTGAAGAAGTCGTAGCTAAAGTTGGTCTGACATGTTCTTCTGGTCTGCTTTCAACCGGCACCTAGTCAAGGTTTCCTCGCGATGTTGCGCGGGCACGCCGTTCAGGATCACCTCAATGGCAGCCTTATGCTTACTTCGCAGCGCGTTGAGCTCCTCTTGCTGCTGGGCTAACAAGTCTGAAAGCTTTTCAGCAGGGTCTGCTATGGGATGCCCATCACTAGAGGAGAAGAGCTAGTGCAAACAAAAGCTTCTCCAGAATTCCTATCAATCACAGATGGGTTTGACAAGTCCACACACGAAGTTGGATGAGACTTATTTGGTTTGGATCGTTGACAATGACATCCACATTATTATTTTTATTACCCCATTTGTCATATTTTCTCCAACATGTGGATCCTCCGCCACATAGAGATTTCATTATCTCTTCTAGGTGAATCTGACCAGTATACTCGTCCGAGGGTAGTTGCTCTTGGGTAAAACCATTATTGGTTGCATCAAGCTCATTACGTAACTCAGAAATCTCATCGTCAGCTTCTGAACTGTCAGTATCAGAATGAGCTCCTTCATCCCCTAGGTTCTCAGTTGATTCATCAAACGACCATTCAGGAATATGTGACCGTATTTCATTATCTATCATTTCCGCAATCGCCGTGACATCTTGGTCTGTAAGATCCAGTTGTACAACCATCTCCGTTGCAACACTAATTGAAGTGTCCGCTTCAATGTCGAATGGGAAGTGTATGTTTTGGGCATGACCTACGCATCGAAATTAAGACAATGTATATAAGTTTCAAACTAGCAAAATACTAATAACTAAGATTAAATTCCACCATATATACCTGTTGAATCAGCAATACGCAATTTCAAAAATATTGTATTTAGGTCCTTCCGCTGACTCTCAACGGTGATCATTCGACCGGTGGCAGGATGCTGATCCATGTTTCTATGGATGTAAGTATCACTTGGATGTGATCCCCCCACGCTATCTGCATTCCACAAAACTGATTTGTAAAAACAACGAAAACCTCATAGCAGTGAATTTTTGTGTTCACATGACCGTGAGGTCAATAAGGTTCTACCTGTTCGTTCCCGAGAGCCAACAGATGATGGTATTCTTTCGTATCTGTGATTAGTGCTTGGGTTTGAACTGCCGGCAGCATCTGTTATGTTTATTGTAAGGCTATATGAGTGAGAGAGCAGTTTTACTAAATTGTTCATCTATAATTAGAGATATGTCTCCAAATCACTCATGTACCTGATGCATTAGCATTTGACGGTGGATAGAATATCCTTTCATCGTCAACATCGAGGAGAAAAGGGTCCACTAATAGTTCCTGTGCTGAAAGCCTTTGGGAAGCTTGGGTGATGCATTTCTCTATAAAATATTTAACTTCAGGATCCTCTATCTTAGCCAGTGAACCAGGCTTTTCACCCTGTAATGCGATAATCAAAAGGATTTGATACATTAGTCTAGTTGATATGGAATTCCACGGTAATGATCAACTAAGCAAGGATTTGCCTATCAACTAAGCAAGCATATGGAATTCCACGATAATGATCAACTAAATGCCCCTTATGAGTTACTGCGTACTGATCAATTAAGCAAAGAATTCAGGGATCAGGATGCAAGCTTGTTAGAGTGTGACCGTGTGAAGTTTGTTCTCCTAGTTCTAAATCTTGCCAATGTCGCTTGAATATATTATCGACTACTTTTAATTATATCATTACTTTTGAAGTTAAGCCTTTCACTAAAACACTAACAACTGTGGGTCTAATATCACAGATTGCATTTAAAAGCTTAACGGTACTGGTAAACAGTGATGAACAAAAGAACGGAGAAGATCCTACGTTTATAAACACGTGTACTGCCAAAATACTTTCCTAAACAGAAACATGTCAGATTGAAATGTTACTTTGTATCAGAACTTCTACTATATCAACAATTTAAAAGACACGTGGTATTATGTGGACAGAACATTTTACAGCCCTGTTAACCCTAAAGCATTTTACTTTTATATATTTTGAGCAAAAACAACATGAGGAAGTTATAACGTCACATATATTTAAATGTTACTTGCTATTAAAACTACTACTGTACCAAAATTCTAAAAGAAAGGTGAACTCTGTGAAGACAAAATTTATAATACTGTGAACCTAAAAGCATTTTATTGTTACGTAGTTTAAAAAAATTCCTCGGGACTTGTAAAATATGAAACAAAGGTATAACTATAGCACACAGGAAGTTATGAAATGGTATGTATGCACTAAAATCAGAAGGGTATTAGCACTGCCCATGTGAAGAACTTGCAAGTATCAGCAATAAATGGAATGCACCTATGATCATGCAGCAAGAGTACTTCTTGAGAACCGATTAACTATAACTTTCAGGGAAAACGTGGAAAATAACACGAAGAAATAAGCAGACTAACATCAGAAACTTTCTTGTATATCTGTGCTGCGTTTGAGCATTCACAGTATGGGTACTCAAATGTAACAAGCTCCAGTAAACACATTCCAAAAGCATAGATGTCTACAAGCTCATTGTATTCTTCGTCATAGAGCTCAGGAGCCATAAATTCCGGTGTCCCTATAAAAAAAACAGGGGCTGAATGAGAAATATCCAGAACTCCAAATAAAGAAGATATAACAGAAGATTAAGAAATAGAATTCTTACCAATGATACTGTGAGCCGAGCGTGCATTGTCCAGGATGGTTGCTAACCCCAGATCTCCAATCTTTACTTCTCCCTGATTTCCATTCACAAATATGTTATCGCATTTCAAGTCTCTGTGGATGATTGGTGGATCATGGCCATGGAGGTAGACCAGACCACACAAGATTTGCCTTGACCATTTCTTTAAAGCTCTAATGTCTACCTTCTTGTGCTTAATACGGTACCTAAAGAAGAAACCATAATGGGGAAAATACTCAGCAAGAGTTTAGGCATTTCCTAGACGTCCGAGATATATGCAGCATGTTGAATTATTTTTTACCAAACATAATGAGTTAGTTATTACCAATGATGCTTGCTTTGGTCACTGGAACAGCCATATGCCCATATGCTAGGTGGATCCAAAGTATGTGTTTGGGAAAACGTGAATTTTTTTCTTTACATCTTAACACTGGCATCAGGTGTTAAAAAAATTGAATGTCTCTAACTGTAAACTAGAGGGGCAAGAGAGCACGTACTGGCGCAATGTTCCTGATGTGAAGACTTCGGTGATGAAGTTAATGTTGTTGTTTTTCTTGTCGAGCCATGAATTGTAGAACTTGATTACATTCTTGTGCTTGAGAGTCTTGAGCAGCCGCACTTCTGATCTCAGCCTCTCCAAATCGTCGTTGTTCCGTAATATATCGGCCACTTTGATCTGGTTCCAAGCAACTTCTAGCCCTTCCAGTTGATCAAAAGCCTTGTAACTATGCCGAAAGAATCTGAATTAAGGATTCCAAGTCCATGGAAAGATCTGGGCAGAAAAAGAAGGAAAGTAAAAGTTGCCAAGGGTACATGATCAAGAAAGAAATTCTTCATAGAGTTAGTAAATTATGTTTCCAAACACAGCACGCAAGTTTGAAAGATCCAATGTGTCTCGCTTTTGTGACAAGATTGCACAATGTGCAACAAAAGAACTGGTCACATGAAACTACATAACCACCCCATAAAATCTGGTTATAGAAAAATGTCGTCGACATTTCCCATCAAAACCTGGATACAAGGACTCAAACATTCACTACAATTGCTCGTTTTACCTTACCACCTCAATATCTCAAAGAGGTGGTACACACAGAACCTAAGTAGTAACAACGCTGCCAAGTATTAAAAGCAGTTCTGTATATCTCTATCGCTAGTCCAATTCGGTCGAAATTAGCAGAACATGTACGCCAACAATTGCACAGCAGGAGCAGAGGAAACGGAAATTCTGAAATGTCAACGCATGGAGGAACCACGGCAGGTCAATCCGCATTCAAATGAAGAAGAAATGAAAGGTTTTCTACATACGAGACGGCATCGAAATCCCTCAAGATCCTACCAGCAAGTGAAAAATCCGCACATCCAATAGAGCTTGAGAGGGTTTCAAATGGCGAAGAAATGGAATCTCAATCAAGACCAGTCAAACGAGCCCCAGATAAAATCGAGATCGCGCGAGGAAGAACTCGCCCGCGCGTCGGTGAAAAGGATACACGTCTTGAAGGCGCCCTTGCCGAGGACCTCCGTGTACTGCGACATCAAAAAGGACACAGGCGGCGAGCGCGTCAGCATCAATCACAGAACGAGCACGCCAGATCACAGCAGTGCGGAGGGGGCGGATCGAATCAAATCGAGAGGAGGGTGTGGGTACAGGGGTGTGTCATTTCGTTACCCGTCCGTAGCGTCCGGTCGGGTCGACCTCGGCGAACTCCGGCTCCGTCTCCGTCTCCGGCGGCGGCTGAGCCGTGGGCGGCATCCCGGCGATCCGCTGGTGGTGCTGGTGGAGGTCGTTGTTAATTGGGATCACGGGTCTCTCGCGGCTTTCTCCTTGTGGGATTGGAAAGCGAACTGTGCGCCCATGGCGGCTGCTGATCGAGTCAGGGGATCTGTTCTGAACTTCTGACGCTGATGAGAAGGGGATATCCCAGAGAAGCAAAATGCCGATCGGAGTGACAGCAGCGAGGCCGGAAATGGGACATTCTTTGTCGGAGGCTAGAAAGCCTAGTCCCTTTTAGCCCACCTGGAAGTAGTAATGGGCTAGGATGGTACGGAGGCCTAGCCAAACATTAAACCAGTGCACAAATGGAAAAGAGGACAAATCAAGGTTTTGGAAGAAAAAAAATCCCCCACTTACATCATCTTCATCTTCAACGTGCCGTCCTACGGAATGCCCGGCCGTGTCCGCCGGCCCGCGTAGTGCACCCAACACAACGGGCCAGAAAATACCCTTTTTCGATTAATAGATAGGTGCGCGGCAGAAAATGTCGTTTTTACATTAACTAAATAACATAGTTAATGTGGTCGTCGGCGGCCTACTCCTCGTCGTCGTCGCTGAGGTCGATGTATGGCGGAGAAGACAAGGTCCAGCGAAATAGGCGGCTGCTCCGGTTGCTGTGGCACCGAGGGAACCGGGCCAGTCCAGAACCAGGACTCTCGTAGAGCGCAGCGGGGAAGCCTGCTTCTGCTCCTGGTCTTGCTCCAACCCTGCCCACCATGGCTCGGGCTCTTGTGTCTCCATGGCGGTGTCGTGGCGCACCGGAGCTAGGTCGTCCCATCGCCCTATCTCGTCATGGTGGGCGGTGTGGATAGACTCATCGATTACCAGCCAGAGCACGTGAGCGTTCTCTGGGTCATCATCCTCCTCCTCCTTCGTCACTGGGTGCGGAGGTGGCGGTAAAACACGGGGTGCGCGGAAACGCGGCGGTGGAGCTCGGGCGTGCAAGTGCAATGGTGGTGCCCGTGCACGCGAAAAGCACGACCACCAGCGGATATTGTGATCATCGCGAATCCACGTGTCCTAGTGTGGTGAGTTCTCGACGAACGCGGGGTCGTCAAGGTACTTCTTCGGGAGCACAGCGCAGCGGCGTTTGATCTCCAGCTCCCGTCACGGCCGCTGGCCAAAACGGACGGCACAAGAATCCGCTACGGATTCACGTGCCATTGATGTCGCAAGTGCATGTTCGACCACGACACAAGCAGTTCGTTGTTCCAGTAGCACCGACACTCGTTGATGGGGACATAGTGGCGCTCCCACTTTGCCACAAAGGCCTCCGACGGCGAGATGGAGAACATGCAGGAGGCGGAGTGGCCGCACATCACCGGCACGACGAGGAGCCAGCCTCACGGTCGTTCTTGCCCTTCCCGGCCCACTTGAGCGGCATTGCACCGTCCAGGCTAGGGTTTGTTGTTGGTGGCGGAGGAGCGGAGTGGGGTTGGGGAGTGGGCTAGGCATCCCTATCTGAATGCGTGTGGCATTAAAAGGGACTGCCAAGGAGATGAGGGGTGGTTGGTTCGCTGCTATGTGGGACCGGGGCGAACACCGAGCGAACGCGATGCGTGTCCATCTCCTATTTGTGGTGTTGCAAACCTGTCCCAAATTTGGGTCGGCAATGGGTGCACACTGACACGAAGCGGACAGGGGACCGAAATGGGTCGCCGGGTTGGGCCTTGTTTTCTGCCCGGGGGCGGAAACGAACGCGGGCGTAGCAAATAGATCGCCAGGTTGGAGTTGCCCTTAGGTATCTCCAACAAGACCTCTTCTTTCCCTATACGCCTGGTCAAATATATTATACAGGGGTCATACAAAAATTTCCACCCAACCGAACACCCATATGTAGCCAGACATTTAGGTTGTGTGAAAACCCTCATATCCAGCTCATATGTGGGCGCGGAATTGGGGAAAACGTGTCTAAGCAAAACCTAACACACGTCCAAGTATCGCTAAACAGGTGTCCATCAGCAAAATCGCTAGGAGGCTAAAAAATCGGACAACAAATTAAAAGGTACGACTCTTAGTCTTACGTTAAGTTAATGATTTACGGTTTTACTAACTCTCGGTTAGCCGAGATTGTTGTTAGCGCTCGGTCAATGGATTTTGCACGGTTCGATCGATCGATTCCTTCCTGAAGTTCGCGTTGGGCTGCGCTTTCTGCTCTGGCCTTTTGATTTTTCCATGCTGGCCTTTATATTGGCCCTTTTTTGTTGGCCTTTTGATGTTTTTTTATGGCTTTGTATTGTCCCATTTTTTGTTGGGATTTTTTCTTTTTAAAAAATACCACGCAGTTGCACATTGAATAGTATACTATGCAATTGGAGCTAAACTCTCCACGTCAACTGGCACAGTAGTATGTATTTGCACCACAATTTGTAATTGTATAAATAATAAGTGAATTTCCCGCCGTCAGAAATTGTAACCGAACAGGAAAAGCTTCGAAATCATGATTGTGCAATTACACATTAGTGACCATAATGTGCAATTGCACATTAGATTGGAATTTGCACATAAACATGCAATTACACATGATTATCGTCTAGCGTGCAATTACACATGTTTGCTCTTAGAGTGCGCTTACACATTATTCTCGTTTAACGTGTAATTACACATGACTGTTGTTTAGCCTGCAATTGCACATGACTATTGTTTAGCCTGCAATTACACATGAGTTTTATTAGCGTGCAATTGCACGTTTTTATTTTTCTTGAGCATTTTTTACTTTTTATTTTATTTTTTTGTTAATGATTTTATTGTTAGTTTGCAATTACTCATGATATATCTATGATGTAGTTGCATATGGATTTGTCGTAGCGTCCAAAATTTTTTTTGCATAAATGTGCAATTGCACTTTTTTTTGGATGAACTTTTTTATTTATTTTGTATCCTCAAGAGTCAGGGTTAGAAATATGGCCATTTCGATTTTTTTATTAATGATTCATGATAACATGCAAATGGATAAAATTCTCGATAGCAGGCAATTGAAAATGATTCTCGGTACCATGTCATTGCATATGATTCTTGTTAACGTGTAATCACATGTTTGTTAGCGTGCAAATGCACATAACTCTCGTCAATGAGCAAATGATTCTAGTTTAGCTTGCCTGCTTCGCTCGGGACGACATGTTTCTCATTTTAGCGTGCAATTGCACATGATTCTCATTAGCGTGTAATTGCACATGGTATTGTTAGCGTGCAATTAAACATGATTTTCGTTTAGCGTATTACACATGATTCTTGTTTAACATGCAATTGCCCATGATTTATATTAGCGTGCAATTGCACATGTTTTTTGTTAGCGTTGCACATGTTTTTTGTTAGCGTGGAATTAAACATGAGTCTCATCTAGTGTATTACACATGATTCTTGTTTAGCGTGCAATTGCACATGTTTCTTTGTTAGCGTGCAATTACACATTATTCTCGTTTAGCGTGCAATTACATATAACTCTCGGTTTAGCCTGCAAATGCACATGTTTTTTGTTAGCGTGCAATTACACATGATTCACGTTTTAGCGCGCAATCGCACATGATTCTCATTTTAGCGTGCAATTACATATAATTTTGTTAGCGTGTAATTACACATGATGAACGTGCAATTGAACATATTTCTGTGTACTTTGACTCCCCGTTATGTGCAATTACATATATTTCTGTGTAATTTGTACACCGTGTTTATAAGTAGGAGTAATTTGTAGTTTGAACATCGGATTTTTTTTACTCTGGAAAACCGAGCTAGAAGAGAAAAAAGTGAAAAAAAACCTACAGAGACGCTTGCGCACGTACGCTCGCGCGGCATGATTTTTTTTTGCTTTGTACCCTCATAGGCTTAGGCTCCCGTGTGTACAACGGAGAAAACCCGTTGCGTGTAGCAACAACAACAACAAAAAAACCCACATAACAATGATACAACGAAGGTGGAGGGAAACAGACTCAATCCCAGGATTGCGTCACAGCCTGGCGTAGGTCGACCGAGCGTGAGGTTAAATCTCAATCACCCGAGCGCTAGGCGCACCCAATGATTTATGGCTACTTAACTAGCACAAGTACATTTCAAAGATAAGTGATGCTACCGGTTTCTTTCCTCAGATAAGATGAACATGCATCCAGATTCAGGTGTTATGACAGTTAGCCTAGCTGCAGCTCGCTAAGTTCCTGGTGGTAAGGATTCTGTTTAGAATATGAATTCTCAAAAAGGAACACATTATCCTGAGAACATAATGACACTAGTCCGGAGAGCTTCAAATTTGATATCACCGTATCCTGAACTGCTACAATTTTCTCTTAAACCCCCAAATTTGATACGAAAACACACTGCATCAAGTAACAGTATCATTGAGGACTATGCTTGGACTAAGAAACAAAAAAAAAATGCAACTAAATCAACTGCCAAATCGCTTCACCCAAAGAAGGGGAACGCATGGAAGCGGCGGTAGAGCGCCCCGAGCCGGCTGGTATCTCTGTAGAGGCTGAAAAGCTGCACCTTGCGGCCGCTCTCGAGGTCGTACCGCAGCAGCCGGCGGTTCTGGTCCAGCACGATGAAATTGCCGGAAGCGCCGGGGAAGTCCACCGTCGTCTCCGAGTCGCACATGGAGAGGAAGTACCACACCGACAGGTCCTCCACCACCGCCTCGTGCACGCGCCGTCACGACGCCTTCTCCAGGAACCACACGTCGTGCACGCCCTCCAGGTCGTCGTGCGGCATAGTTGAGCCAGTAGAAGCACGAGCCGACATGGACGCCGGGAGAAGCTGTGCCGAGGCAGCGTACCACGCCTTCCGCGCGGAGCTCCCTCGTGACCCACTCTCCGGTCGTGGACGAGAAGGTCTCCACGAGCCCGCGACGGAGCTTGCGCCGGAGGAGCAGGACTACGGTGAAGGCCGTCGTACCGGTGGACGCGTCGACCTTGTAGTGGATGCCGGCGTTGGCGTCGCTGACCGGCGCGATGGTCGACGGCGGGAGCACGATCCAGCGGTTAGCGGCCGGGTCGCACGCGTAGTAGCGGCTCTGGGTGCGCGCCAGCAGGAGCCGGCCGTGGGACGCCACGATGCAGATGTTGAGCATCGGTATGGTGCGCTCAGAGAAGACGACGTAGTCTTCCTCTTCCACATGCAGCGACGCTGGAGCGGGATGCTCCGAGAGAACAGGGTCCGCGGCGGCAGGGTCGACGGCTTCAGCCGGTGGTTCAGTTTCCTCGTCGTCAGAGTCGTCAAACAAAGAGCCGAGGACCAGAGGTTCGTCCTCCTCGGACGACGAGTCGTCGGGAACATCATCTTCTTCCTCACCGCCTCCGGAGTAGAGACGGCGGAATACTGATTTGTCTCTGGCCGTCTCAAGGAGTGGGGGCACCGGATCAGGGCGTGGGATTCTCACGACTGGCCGTGGCGGAGGCGCAGGAGGGCGAGGGTCCTTGTACTTGTCGGGAACGGGCAGGGTGACGGCGAGGCTGCGATCACGAGGGTCCGTGGCGACGACGGTGAGGTGCGTGTACCCGACCTTGCCCCGGGGCTGGACGACGAAGGCGTGCGGCCCCTCGTCGAGGAGCGGCAGCGGCCGCGGGGAGAGGTGGCGGCGAAGGAACGTCGGCTCGGCTGGGAGAGCAGCGAGCGCCATTGACGGCAGACGGCCGCGAGACGGTACGCGTCCTTGCTGGGGAGCCGGAACAGGATCTCGGAGACGATGCCGTCGTCCAGGTGCGGCACGGCCACTGCGGCGGCGGCGACCTCCGCCATCTGCGTAGATGGATTTGACTCTACTTGGGGGGGGGGGAGGGGGGGCTCGTGATTGGTGGACTCCTCCATATATACGCAACCGTAAAATCGAGCGTTCGTTTCCGTTACGCCCCCGAAATCTATCGATCGATCAACAGAACGTACGGTGTATCCGCGAGCGAGCGTGCGTGCTTGTTAAGTTACTTTACGAGAGCGACTACAGCTAAGTCGACTGAGAACTCACGAGTTCTCAGTCAGCTGACGTGGCCGACATGTCGGCCTTTTATGGTTGGTCCGACCGTTTGTGGAAACTTGTTTGTTGCTGCAGCCTGCTAACATTTTGGGCTATGCTCAGACGGGCTTCACGGGCTTTTAAAGCTTTCATGGGCTTTAAAAAAAGCAAACGTCATGAGCAAAAAACTATAGCATATGCTCAAAAAAATAGATGCAAAACACTACAGCCACACGTTGCTATGCACCCCACACACCTCTCTGTCCTCTCTATTCGGTGGGACCACAAAGCTTGACTTCTTCTGCATTTTCTACTATACACACACGGATGCAGTTATTTTCTGGTTGTATTATATGAAAAATTAAAACAAATTGGGAAAAAGAAAAACAAACAAAAATTAGCCAATAAAATTGTCAAAAGTATTAACATCCTATTGTTTACAAAATGTATTTCAAATTTGCATTTTTAAAACCATTGAAAAAATATACACCAGTTGCAAGTAGCTTGCAACTGGTCATGGCAGAAACCCACCAGTTACGACTAACTTGCAACTGGTCATGAAAAAAAAAACAGTCGTTTCGACTACCTTGCAACTGGTGATGGCAAAAAACATCAGTTGTGACTAGCTTGTAACTGGTCATGGTAAAACACCAGTTGCGAGTAGGTTGCAACTGTTCATGGCAAAAAACACTAGTTGCGAGTATCTTGCGACTAGTCATGGCAAAAAGAACACATGTTGCGACTAGGTTGTAAATGGTCATGGCAAAAAAAAATACCAGTTATGACTATATTGCAAAAATTGGTCATGGGAAAGACACACTAGTTAGGAGTATCTAACACCGATCATGGCAGAAACCCACCGGTTGCAACTAACTTGCAACCGGTAATGGAAAAAACACCTGTTTCGACTAGCTTGCAACTGGTCATTGCAAAACAAAACACCAGTTTCAACTAGCTTGCAACTAGTCATGGCAAAAAAAAACCAGTTACGTCTAGATTGCAACTGGTCATAGCAAAAAAAAAAAAAACACCAGTTGCGACTAGGTTGCAACTGATCATGGCAAAAATACCAGTTGCGACTAGGTTGTAACTAGTCATGGAAAAAACACATGTTTCGACTAGCTTGCAACTGGTCATTTCAATAAAAAAACACCAGTTTCAACTAGCTTGCAACTGGTCATTGCAAAAAAAAAATATACCAGTTGCGACTAGGTTGCAACTGGTCATGGAAAAAAAAAACGAGTTACGTCTAGCTTGCAACTGGTCATGAAAAAATACCAGTTACGACTAGCTTGCAACTGGTCATGGCAAAAAACACCAGTTGCGATAAGGTTGTAACTGGTCATGGCAAAAAAAACACAAGTTGTGACTAGCCATAGCACACCAGTTGCGAGTAGCTTGTAACTGGTCATGGCAACAAAAAACACTAGTTGCGAGTTTGTCGCAAACTGGTTTGCGAGTAGCTTGTAACTGGTTTTTCCCGCAAACTAACATCACCATTCGGCATCAAGTTCAAAACATCCACAATTTTCTTGGGTATTTTCTGTGAATTTGTAGTAATAAAGTACAAGCAGTAAAACAATAACATACTTATGTCCCATCTATTATATTCAGCACACCGAGCGGAGAAAAACACACAATTTTTTTTATCAAATCCAAAAAAACGGTAAGAGAAAAGATCTACCTAATACCATAAGCATGTGACATTGCAAAAAAAAAAAAAAAAATCAGCTGTAAAAAAGGAGGTTTTTTTTAAGGAAAATATAAAACCACTTAACCATGCACAGCTGATTCGCTGGCAAACAAGTCACTTACACAAGCCGGAACATTCTCCATCCAAAAAGATGTCAGGTTGCTATCGCTCGTAAAAATATACCGTTCAAAAAAAACTCCAACTAACTCCAGTCGTGCGGGAGTAACATCGGGGAAAAAACACCGAGCCTAAACAAAGCCCACACAAAATAGCCCGCACAAAAGCCCACAACACGGACAAAAAACTCACATCGCATGGGCCACACAGCTAAACGGACCACGAATCAGCCCGTAGACACACAGACGCGAAAAAAAACAAAAACGCACGCATCTTGACAAAGGAAGATCGGACGGCCGGAAACGTGACTGAGAACTCACGAGTTCTCAGGCGACTGAGAACTAGCAATTCCGTTACTTTACCTCCGTTACCGATGAGTTAAAAAGAATCGTGATGAATCGTGATTGATCATGGGAAAAAACTCTTGCTTGAGGGCGACCGTCACCGTTCGCGCACCATGCATGCGGGTCCGTTTCGAGTCATGTCACCAAACCACCCATGCTGGAGAGTGGAGACATTAAATTTCAGCCGTCAACTTATACAGAGCAAAACGGGTCATGGGAAAACCGTCCAGATGAAAGATTTGTGCCATTAAGCAACAACTGAAATGACCAGTATCATTCACAGCAGGAAACGGGAAATAAACGACGGAAATATCAAGTACTACTTTTAGAGTAGGAAATAACAGGAAAGAGAAAAGGCCCGGGAGAACAAGCAAAGCTCAGCCATGATGATACAAGTCTCGATGATGTGAAGCAAAGACAAGTGGCTATTAAGATCCAGGTTGCTGAGGACACGTTGCTAGACAGGGGCAATAGCAGGGTGGGGTTCATCTTCATGGATGGTGGCAGCGCGCAACTCTCCGCCTTTTTCGAGGTATCGCAATGTTTCAGCATCGAGTGAAGGCCGTTTGCTCACATCTTGTTCCGAACACCGGAGGCCGAGGATGATGACACGCGCCATCTCCGCTTTGTCAAACTGGTCATCTAGCTTCTCGTCAGCAAAGTCCTCTACGAACGTCTGTGGTAGACCCGTGTGCAGTTTCTTGAAGAGGGCCGCGTCATACTTCCCATGCGCAATCTCTAGCAGGACGATCACAAAGCTGTAGACATCGGAGCTGCGGCGCAGGTTGGCATCTCCATCTGTCATGCATTGCGGATCCATGTAGCGTGCGGCAACTTGTGTCGGCCGCACTGATGATGCGTCATTGTGTTGGGCAGTCCTCGACAGGCCAAAGTCGCCAAGCTTGGCATTGAATTCATCATCCAGGAGTATGTTGCTTGGTTTGATATCTGTGTGCAAGATGTATTTGGGGCGGTCGTGGTGGAGGTACTGAAGAGCAGAACATAAGCCCTTCACTATTTTGTACCTGCAAATATATATATTTCCGTAAATAATGTGTGCCGGCACAAATTCAGATAATTTTGTTTGTTCTAAACAAAGATAAATTTCACCGAAATAAGCTGGAATAACAAAACATATATAGGAGAACATGCAGTACATAATCATATGGTGGCCGGCCAGACATACCTCATTGCCCATGGTAGTACTTCTTTCCTATCGTAGAGGTGCTCGTGGAGGTTACCGTTAGTCACAAGTTCATAGACAATGAAGAGCTGGATGTTCTGTCTGTCCAAGCACCAAAACATGAAGTTGCTTATGCTGCAGCACCAGCCTTCTATCTTCACCACGTTCTTGTGGCCCGTGTCGCCGATGGTGCCGAGCTCCGCGAGGAAGTCCTTGAACTTCCCCTGCGAGTCCTTGAGGATTTTCTTCACGGCCACCTCCTTGTTTCTCAGAACCCCTTTGTATACTTGGCCGGAGCTGCCCGCTCCGATCTTGTTCTTGTCGGAGAATTTGTCCGTTGCCGTGGACAGGTCCTTGTACTCCAATCGTTTAACCTGACTCCCCTTGCCAAAGGACTGGCGTTTCTGTTTCATTTTCCACGATGACAGGGTTGACCCGGTTGCCAACAGCAGGGCCGACGCGAGTGCCGCCAATCCCCCTTTAGCCAACGTTTGGTTCTTACGACCTACAGAAAGGAACAAGGGTAAGCAAAACTAAGCATCTCCATGCATCTACTATTGTACGAGAAAAAAACCTTGCACTAATGCAAAAGCTAATGAGTGGTCCTGGGTGCCATGTACAGATGGTCTCGGCAAAGACATGTACAAAATATCGTCATATATGGTTGATGACATGAAAGTAAAAGAGTTCTTATACGGTGCAGCAAAGCATTATAGACCGTTTACTCTGATTGATCCAACGGTCTAGATGAAACATACTACACCATTTTTTTGTCTGAACCAAGGTAAAGCAGTGTGTTGTCTTAACTACCGTAGACACAATCATAAGGTCAGTGGGAAATTAGACCAAATACTAATTAATATGTATCCCCTGTAGACTGCAGACATAGACCATCTTACCATATGGTAAGCAGTAAATTAATCGTCAGAATCTCCTTCTAATTTTGTCTAAATTGGTCATAATATGTAGCATGTTAAATATCCATGTAGTTTGAAATAAATAAAGATTTATTATTATACTAATCATGTGTTATATAAAGCATAAAATGGAATAAAATGTATGGTCAATATGATGAATAAGCTTCCATATTATACCTTTGACGCCTAGAAACTTGCCTTGCTTGGGATGAACTCCGTTAGATCCCGGGGTTGTTTCTGCGGAACACTACAATTTCAAATACATTTTGAAGCCAATAAATTGACATTATGAGTTCTCAGAATACATTCATAATATTTATATAATGCTTTCCTTTTCGTGTAAGTATTTCAACAAAACAAACATAAACGACCTAGCTAGAGCTTGAAACAGCCATATTTTGTACTAAAGGAACTCGAGGCAGGTGCAATTCCGGCAGTTGTTAGGGAGGTACGCCAGGCAGTCACCAAGGGGCGTGGCAGAGGCCTATGAGGCGCGCTGGGTGGAGTGGCAGAGAAGTAGCACGCTTGACACTTGACGGACGACCGCTGGCACTCTGCGTGCACTGCCGCCACGCCGGCAGCTGGCTGGCACCTTACATATCGTTCGCCACTCATAGGATGCGAACATCCATGCCACACGTGCCGGGAGAGTCCTTGGCGGCGACACACAGATCCTCCCGGCGGCAGCGCGTGGGGGGGAGGGGGTATGGTTCGCGAGCCGGCGGATTTGCGGCGCAGGGGGCGGTGATGCGGCTGGCGACCGCGAGCACAACCTCGCTCGTCGCTCCGAGATGCCGGACAGTATCCGAGAGGATGCCACCAAGCTCGGCACCGTGTGAACCTAACCACGTCGGCGTCCAAATGTGGAGCGTAGCTCTGCTGAATCGAGCATGTGAAGTGTGGTCGCAGCCGCGCTCCTAACGGATCACCTGCAAGCCATGGCCACGGCGCCGAAACAACGTGGACGGCTACGAAGGAGTACACCGCGCAGAAGTTTCGCCTCAACCGAGCGGAATGCAGTGGACAGAGTCGTGTCATATTGCGGGCGATGGCGCCACCTCTTGGAGCTCATCAAGTCCAGCAGCGGGACTGCCGACTCGGATGTGGAAAACCAGCGCGTCTGTGTGTGTGTCACGGCTCTTTATAGCGTGGGCGCTGCTCTGAACTAGTCTACAGGCCAGCTTTCGTGGAGTATAAAAAGAAAAAAGTTCGAAAAAATGACCTAATAATTAGAAGAAATAAATTTTAAGATGGTATTCGTAAAAAACACTCAGCCATGTGAACGACCTCCGTCCTGACGGAGTGACCAACACAACTTGGTGACAATTCCACTATAATTTCTAGTTGGTGACACAACTCATTCATGACAACTTGATGACCTTCCAAACGTTTTACTCTTTAATTTATTGTGGAGCGATCCCCTCAGGCTCTTACCACCGACTCATCACAATAGTAGGATCGATGGGAAATTGATAGTAGGTAATATCCCTCTAGTTTTCCCAAGATTTATTGACCTTTTGTCCACTTTTCATCAAAATTAGTGATATATCATTTCTACATGTCGTTTGGAGAAATATAATACTTATATAAAATTATGCTAATCATGTGTTACTGAATACAATTAAAAAAATTGGATCAATATGGACCTTCCGTGTCAAGCCCTTCATTTTCCCCTGGAAGGACCTTGGTAGCTCCTGTAGGTGTTTCCGCTGAGGAGATATATTTGAAACACATTTTAGTCCCAGGTCATACATAAGATGAGCGTAAAATTTAAACAGTTTTACTACCGATTTACACTCACTCACCTTACTAACAACTTTACTAGCTAATAAGTAGTAAATTACTACACCAATGACGATGAACACCTTAGGTTCTTCATTTTCATGAAATACCCCTAATAAAGACCTTATCACTCAAAAATCGGATGTAAACACATATTTTAAGACATAGATTTGATTAACAAGATATGTGTTATATGCCACAAAAATTATATAATTGGAAACCAATTTGATTATGAATCCAATGAAGTTCTTTTTGTGTCGTATAAGTCCTATATTTTATGTAATATTCATGGTTAACTTTCTTCCATGCCACACGTAGGATGCGAACGTCCACGGGGAGAGCCCATGGCGGCGACGCGCAGATCCTCCTGGCAGGGTGGTGGAGTGGGGCGCGGGGACGTGATTCGCGTGCCACCGGATTTGAGGCGCAGGGGGTCGTGGTGCGGCTGGCGACCGCGAGCACAACCTCCCTCGTCGCTCCAAGATGCCGAACAGTATCCGAGAGGATGCCGCCATGCTGGACGGCATGCGAACCAAACCACGTCGGCGTCCAGATGTGCGGCGTGCCTCTGCAGAATCCTCGTCGTCGAGCATGTGAAGCGTTGTCGCGGTCGCGCTCCTAACGGAGCACCTGCGAGCCATGGCCATGGCGACGAAACAACGTGGACGGCTACAAAGGAGTACACCGCACAGAAGTTTTGCCTCAACCGAGCAGAATGCAGGGGATGGAGTCGCGTCATGGTGCAGGGAGGTCGTGCCGTGCTCGTTGCGTCGCCTTTTCGAGCTCATCAAGTCGAGGCCGGGCACCGTTGAGCAGCGGGACGGCCGACGCGGATGTGGACAACCAGCGCGTCTGTGTGGGTGTCACAGCCGCTTTATAGCTTACGCACTACTCTGAACTAGTCTAGAGGCAAGCTTTCACTGAATAATAAGAAAAAACTTTGAAAAAAAAACCTAATAATTAGAAGAAAGAAATTTTTTAGAGGGTATTTGTAGAAAACACAGCCACGTTAACGACCTCCGTCGTGACGGAATGACCAACTTCTCATAAACATGCAACTTGGTGACAATTCCACTATAATTTCCAGCTGGTGACACACCTCATTCAAAACAACTTGAGGACCTTCCAAACGTTTTCCTCCTAAGGCCTCGTTTGGCACACAGGGGTGCGCAGGGAATTGGAGGGATATTCCTCTCGTGGGCCAAAACCCCCAAAATTCCACGAGAGATCGTTTGGTAGACCGGGTGGGGGTTGGGTCAGCCCGGCCAAACCGCCCCTAACCCTGCCAATCCACGGGTGTTTAACACCTCCAGCTAGCACTCGTGGATTGATCGGGAATAAATCAACGAAAGGAAAATTGGGGATTGGGTGCAGGCACGCGGTTCACCAGATCCCGGAAAATCCCCGATCGCCATGGGGCTGGAAAACCCTCTCTACCAAACGAAGCCTAAATTAATTGTGGAGCGATCCCCTCATGCTCTTACCACCGACTCATCACAATAGTAGGATCGATGGGAAACTGATAATAGGTAATATCCCTCTAGGTTTCCCAAGATTTATTGACCTTTTGTCCACTTTTCATCAAAATTTGTGATATATGATTTTTACATGTCGTTTGGACAAATAAAATAATATACAATTATGCTAATCATGTGGTGTTATTGAATATAATTAAAAAAATATGGGATCAATATGGCTCCATATATATACCTTTCGTGTCAAGCCCTTCATCTTCCTCTGGAAGGACCTTGGTAGCTCCTGTAGGTGTTTCCGCTGAGAAGATATATTTGAAACACATTTTACTACGAGGTCATACGTAAGATGACCGTAAAATTTAATCAGTTTTAATACAGATTTACACTCACTCACCTAACTAACAACTTTACTAGCTAATAAACAGTAAATTACAACACCAATGACGATGAACACCTTAGGTTCTTCATTTTCATGAAATACCCCTAATAAAGACCTTATCACTCAAAAATCGGATGTAAACACATATTTTAAGACATAGATTTGATTAACAAGATATGTGTTATATGCCACAAAAATTATATAATTGGGAACCAATTTGATTATGAATCCAATGAAGTTCTTTTTGTGTCGTATAAGTCCTATATTTTATGTAATATTCATGGTTAACTTTCTTCCATGCCACACGTAGGATGCGAACGTCCACGGGGAGAGCCCATGGCGGCGACGCGCAGATCCTCCTGGCAGGGTGGTGGAGTGGGGGCGCGGGGACGTGATTCGCGTGCCATCGGATTTGAGGCGCAGGGGGTCGTGGTGCGGCTGGCGACCGCGAGCACAACCTCCCTCGTCGCTCCAAGATGCCGAACAGTATCCGAGAGGATGCCGCCATGCTGGACGGCATGCGAACCAAACCACGTCGGCGTCCAGATGTGCGGCGTGCCTCTGCAGAATCCTCGTCGTCGAGCATGTGAAGCGTTGCCGCGGTCGCGCTCCTAACGGAGCACCTGCGAGCCATGGCCATGGCGACGAAACAACGTGGACGGCTACAAAGGAGTACACCGCACAGAAGTTTTGCCTCAACCGAGCAGAATGCAGGGGATGGAGTCGCGTCATGGTGCAGGGAGGTCGTGCCGTGCTCGTTGCGTCGCCTTTTCGAGCTCATCAAGTCGAGGCCGGGCACCGTTGAGCAGCGGGACGGCCGACGCGGATGTGGACAACCAGTGCGTCTGTGTGGGTGTCACAGCCGCTTTATAGCTTACGCACTACTCTGAACTAGTCTAGAGGCAAGCTTTCACTGAATAATAAGAAAAACCTTTGAAAAAAAACCTAATAATTAGAAGAAAGAAATTTTTTAGAGGGTATTTGTAGAAAACACAGCCACGTTAACGACCTCCGTCGTGACGGAATGACCAACTTCTCATAAACATGCAACTTGGTGACAATTCCACTATAATTTCCAGTTGGTGACACACCTCATTCAAAACAACTTGAGGACCTTCCAAACGTTTTCCTCCTAAGGCCTCGTTTGGCACATAGGGGTGCGCAGGGAATTGGAGGGATATTCCTCTCGTGGGCCAAAACCCCCAAAATTCCACGAGAGATCGTTTGGTAGACCGGGTGGGGGTTGGGTCAGCCCGGCCAAACCGCCCCTAACCCTGCCAATCCACGGGTGTTTAACACCTCCAGCTAGCACTCGTGGATTGATCGGGAATAAATCAACGAAAGGAAAATTGGGGATTGGGTGCAGGCACGCGGTTCACCAGATCCCGGAAAATCCCCGATCGCCATGGGGCTGGAAAACCCTCTCTACCAAACGAAGCCTAAATTAATTGTGGAGCGATCCCCTCATGCTCTTACCACCGACTCATCAGAATAGTAGGATCGATGGGAAACTGATAATAGGTAATATCCCTCTAGGTTTCCCAAGATTTATTGACCTTTTGTCCACTTTTCATCAAAATTTGTGATATATGATTTTTACATGTCGTTTGGACAAATATAATAATATACAATTATGCTAATCATGTGGTGTTATTGAATATAATTAAAAAAATATGGGATCAATATGGCTCCATATATATACCTTTCGTGTCAAGCCCTTCATCTTCCTCTGGAAGGACCTTGGTAGCTCCTGTAGGTGTTTCCGCTGAGAAGATATATTTGAAACACATTTTACTACGAGGTCATACGTAAGATGACCGTAAAATTTAATCAGTTTTAATACAGATTTACACTCACTCACCTAACTAACAACTTTACTAGCTAATAAACAGTAAATTACTACACCAATGACGATGAATAACTTAGGTTCTTAATTTTCATGAAATACCCTTAATAAAGACCTTATCGCTAAAAAATCGGATGTAAACACATATTTTAAGACATAGATTTGATTAACAAGATATGAGTTATATGCCACAAAAATTATATAATTGGGAACCTAATTTGAATATGAATCCAATGAAGTTCTTATCATGTGGTATAAGGCATATATTTTATGTAATATTCATGGTTAACTTTCTTCCGATAGGAGAGTCCGTGTTTCCCTTACAAACCAACAGATAGGAACAAATTTTATAACTGAAAGCAACTTTAGTAGTAGATTCTGTTGTTAACATTACTACTTATTAACGCCTATGTACCGATGCATGGTATTTTTCTATGTTTATTACTACTCGAAGTTCAAACAATACGTACCTCTAGCAGCCAAAGTTGAGTTGAAGGACCAAGAGTGTATCAGGTGCCGCTCATTGTATGGACCAGTGACAGCCGTGAACCCTACTGCCACCATAGGTGGGAGCAAGGCACCAAGCTGATCTGGTAACTCTGTCTTGACGGTAGCTGGAGCTAGAGAACGATTGGCATCGTAGTGCAGGGTGGCCTCCAGAATCCGGGTGAGGTTATCGGAAGTGACAGTCACCATCATGGTGCCGCTGATCCTCGGCGTCCTCGCGGAGGTAGCCGAGGTCAGAGAGTTGAGGTTAATGAAGATGTAGTCGCCTGGTGTCTTGAACTCCGGGTCGTGGTATGGGCCAAACTCAACTGCGACGTACCGGTCTTCTCCAGTGGGGATAGTATTGCTATAGTTCCTCAGGCCAAAGATGCTGCCGTGCGAGCCCGGAGGTTGTCTTGAGGGGTAGCCAGAGAGGAAGAAGGCCATGCCGTCCCCCCATAAGGTTGTTTTGGGCAAGAGGGAGAAGGTGAAGGTGGTGACGAAGCTAGCCACCTCGCCGGTGGTGTTGTCATAGAAGGGCACCGGGTGGTTGTAAGACATCCGCTTGGTGCAGAACACTTCCGGGGAGGTGCAGAGGTCAACAAGGTCGTTGTTCAGGTTGGCTTTGCCCTCGAACCGGAGATCTTCTAGACTGTAGCTGGAGGTGTTTGAGAAGTCGAAGCTGAAGGAAAGTGGCGGCGAGGCGGCGGCAGCAACATGGTAGTGGGACAAGGAGATTTGGAGGAGGAAGAAGCAGGCGGCGAGGAAGATGCGTGCAGTTGCACTCTCAAGCGCCATAGTGGGAAGTGGCTTTAGGCTCGACATAAACGGCGTCTACTCGAGTACTAGTGTGTGAAGTGTTAGGCACTTGGTGTTATCGTTGCTTGGCATGGATATATAGGCAAAGGTAGAGGGAGTAACTGCATGTCAAACTGTACCCTACCTACATGACAAATATATAAACGAGATAGCCAAGTGGTGTAACGTGCATGCTTAAAAGCTGTGCTCCTTAGCGTATCTGAAATCCGAATACAGAATGACTATGACGATTGGAAAAGATCAACCAGGATCTGGAAAATGACGATCTCCTGTCCAGCCGGATAGTCTAAGTACACTAGTAATCTCAGAACTAATTTGGGCATACACATGATAAAGCAGAGTCTGAAAAATGGACCGGGACGTCAAGTCTAAGATGTCTTATTACAACAGCGAGATAAAATAATATTTTTTATAAAAACTTATAGCGTCGGTATGTTTTGCATATGTCCGCATATGTACATTTCAGGAAAAGCAAACAAATAAGAGAATCTTGTATGCCAGTTGCCTACACGATCAGACGCTTGGTATGTGTGCACTATGACAACTAAAAGATTTGGCACGAAGACTTGAGCATGCTAGTCTCTATATATAGTCTGTCGATACAGTAAAGTCAAATGTATAAACTTGTTTATTGTTACCAAAAAAATATAATTTTGTTTTTTCATGCGGGTAAAAATAGCAACTTGTTACCTCTAGTTAACTAAAGCTGTAATCTTGTTTGGATGCAGCGCCTCTGAGGGCATTTGACTTTTTACCTGTGGCCGTTTGTGGGGCTGATCCGTCATGTTTCTCTGTTTGCGCACATGTAGACTGTAGTGGTCAGTTTTAGGTGTTTCACACGCGTGGTTTTGACCCTCTCGATCTCTCTCGCTCTCTCTCAAATCATCATGCTCCCCATATGGTGGGACAATAAGACTGGGAGGATGAAGATGCAGCAGGCGGCTAGGAAGATGTGTGCAGTTGCACTTTCAAGCACCATAGTGGCTGTACTAGTGTGTGTGCACTTGGTTTATCGTTGCTTGGCATGGATATATATATACTAGCACAATGCCCGTGCTTCGCTACGGGCCCATCACCAAAGACAGTACCATTACAAATTGTTGGAACAACAAAAATCCTTTTTTGCAGGATCAATACAGTAGCATTCCAAATTGTTGGTACGAAAAATATCTCATGTAAGCACATACACGCATAGGATCCAGTACCATGCTGGATTCAGAAAAGGAGACATGAATTTGCAAGAATTTTTCTTGATAAGAAAAAAAAAGAAAATATCCACCCAATCTTCCATTTATGCATCATTATAAAGAATCTTCAACATATGGACAGAGAAGAAGAGAAAAAAAATCAAAAGAAGCAGCTGATCCAATCTCAGAAAAATAGATTGAATTTCATAGGCATGTTTCCATCAGAATAAAACATGAAATTCGTTGAAAAGAATGAAGAAATGAACCGCGTAGATCCAAGAACAAAGAAGATGAGCAAAAACTTAAAGGCCCCTGAGCAAGATACGTGGTGTGGGGGTGGAGCTCGAGGTGGCTGATCTAGAGGTTGAGCTAGCTCAAAGTGGCTGCCGCCGGTGCTCCTTCCCCATGGACGGAGATCGAGGTGGATGCTCCAGATCCGTCTCCCCATGGATGGAGCTCAAGGTGGATGCTGGCGGGGGAGCTCGGAGATCTGGAGGTGGAGCTCGAGATGGCTGCTGGAGGTGGCCTCCTGCCGGCGGTGGATGGTAGAGTCGCGGTCGATATGAATGCATGTAGTAAAAAACTGACTAATATTTCCAGTGATATAAAACTAATAATTAATAAACGCTCTACATTAAAGTTCCGGATAAGCTCACCTAGGTTGCATTCATGCAGCAAATTATTACAGCATCAGTGCAATGCTCCAGTCTCCAGGCATCATCTTCTATTATATACTTCTCTCATTATCAACAGAACTAATTTCAAACACCACCTATAAGAAAATGCAAAATATTAAATCTGACATACTGCAAGGTTGAAGTAAACTGACTGTCAGAATATCAAGCAAGTAAAGAAAATTCGATCAGACCAGTCTCCCCTTTCTTCTCTGCTTTATTTTCAGCATGTGAGAAATTTTCTTCAGGTTGCTAGGTCCAGACTAAACTCAGAGTCCAGCTGCAACAAATGGGAAAATACCATTGACTCAGAGAAGACCAGCTAATCTTGTGCTGTACTCCATTACCATGGTGCTGAATGCATAATAATACCTTCCACCATATTATCAATGCGTGCTTACTTGGGCAGTCAATATCAATCGAGTCCTGCACCTGAAGAAGCACTTGGCATGCTTAGCTGCTGCAGATGCTTCTCTCCCCAGCTGCAAGTTTCTCAATCATCATGAACCTGGAAGTATCGTCGGCTCCTAGCTAAGAAATACCATCGTACAAAAGAAGCTAGCAGAGCGGTAGTGTATCTGCAACTGCGCGCTCTCAGCTCTCACAAAAGAAGTGTTGCGTCGTACTCGGAGACAGCCTCCCGTGCGCCAGTAGAAGGTTCAGTCGCCCGCATTCAGGAACAGAGAGCCCAAGTGATCAGCAGGACATGACCTGCACCCACATAAAGCATAGACAGCCTTTCAGGCGGTGTTTTCCATTCAGGAACAGAGTGATTAATATGTTTTCATGGAGCGAAATCAGGCAAAGAAGAAAACAGGATAATATTATATGTGATTTTACCTCCTCACAACGTCATAATCAACCCCTTTCATGCCCTGCACCGCATATGATAATTTGTATCATTCAAATATCTTAAATTGCATTGTCGGATTTCTTTTATACCATTTCAAATACGATAGTTTTGACTTAAGAATTAGTTCCCTAGCTCCTTTCTAGAAAGATGAAATTTAATACGCATGCACTGAAATCAATTTCATAATAAACTACACAAGGCTCCACCGTTTCAGTCAAACAACTGTTTTATTGGTTTATGTACTGCCCTAATTTCGTGATTGCACTAAATGAGCATACTGTTGTGTGCGAAGAAAGTGTACATGGAATCAAACACAAAGAAAAGACGGGGCCAGGGAAGAGCTGCAAAATCCAAAAAAATAATATCAAAACAGAACGCGTACCATTGTGTAGCAACAATATTCCATTGAAAGAACACATGAAAAATATGTTGGTTCTCTTGGATAACAAAATCTAAGTCAGGATTACACTGCGCGATCCAGATTTGTTGTTCCTCATGGGCAGCTGGAGCACCTGTCAGTTGTAACAACATCACAACCTAGCAATGTCATTCCTGAAGGAAAAGTAAAGCTTATTTTTGCCTAGAGAGAACCTCCAAGATCTATATACCTTCAAAATGAAAATACAATGAGATTCAACAGCTTACGGAGCCTGGAAGACCACAAGCAGCTCCTAACTCAATTGCCCTACCTCTCCTGCTGTACTTTTGCTGTAAATGAAAGGGTTCATTTACTTAAATCAAAGTTGGACATGGACACCAACGCTATGAAATCAACCTTCCAAATTGCAGAACTGAAAAATAGCCAAGAACTACAGGCCAAACCAATATTTTGGAGAACACCATCGGTGTGTCCCATGCGTCCTATAATATGGTCTGGAGGTGCTTCGTGTTAGCCTGTTAGCTTCCTGCAAAATAGCAGATGCCCCGAGCTGGCCCTCCCCTCGCCTCTTCTTTCTCTCCCTGGACTCTAACCCTCTTCTCCCCCAGCGTGCCCCTCCCCTCCCTCTTCTTCCTGTCCCTGCATCCCGCACGGCCCCGACCAACCACCACCGCAACCCCGGCCCACCCCATCCGCGCGGCACCCTAGCCCTGCATCTGCATATGCATCTCGCGCAGCGGAGCCGCCTCGACCATAAGCGCCGCCCGATCTAGATCGAATTTTACCGAGAGTCAAAGAAAAAAGTCGACTCGGACATACCCTGCATCCCGCCGGCAGCGCCGCCCGATCTGGATCGAATTGGACTGAGAGTCGAAGAAGAAAAGGTAGGAGACCAACCTCTGATCGACCGCGTGGTTCAGTATGGTGCAGCACCGGGATTGGGCGCCGCCCTGCGTCGAGCTTCTCCCGTATCCCGTCGCCGCCCCATCCCAGTCGCCGCCTCATCCCATCCCCTGTCTCCCCGCGAGCAGGGTGCGAGACGGAGCTCGTCGATGAAAACACCGACTGCATCGTTCAGTTCGGTAGATTTTGGAGGTAGCAGTGGTGTAATAACTCCGAACTCGCAGGGGCAACATCGTCCAAAAAAGAGTTGGACGACAAGAAGCCTTACTGCCTTTTATATTAGGTATAGATAAGCAAGGTTGAGGGAGACTAGCCCAAACGGTCGGGGTACTGTTACATGCAAGCGTACTATGCCTCGAAGCGGCGTCAACGTGATCTGCCTATGCCTCCATATACATTTCCGGAAAAAACAAATAAGAGATGCTCGTATGCGAGTTGCCAGCATGATCACTCGGCTGGCATGTGCACTACTCCCTCCGTCCTCAAATAAGTGGACGTTTAGGTTTGAAATTTTTCCACAAAATAGTGTACGCACTAGTGGAAACCATGCCTTTGGTCCAAAGGCACATTTGGCTCTAGTCCCAGGTGGCTTACGAACCCGGCACTATAGCGCGCTCTAGTCCCGGTTCAACGGCTATGAGGCGGCGCAGCTCCGGTCCCGGGTCGGTGGGCACCTCTAGTCCCGGGTCGTGATACCACCCGGCAATAGAGGTGATGCGGCAGGCAGCCGCAGAGGAGGGCCCGCGCGATAATCTCTAGTCCCGGGCTGTATCGCGGCCCGGAACTAGAGGTGGAGCTTTAGTACCGGGTCGTGATACAACCCGGGACAACCGCTCTCACTATATCATCTTCCACCCCCGAGAGCAGCTAGCCCTGCATTTTTTAGCTCGAGTTCATCTCCATTTCTCCATTGTTTCCTCTCTCTAGCTCGAGTTTATCCCCTTTTTTTCCACGATTTGTCAAGATTAGCGGCACCCATCTATCCAAGGTTAGCAACTTGATCCTTTCATCCGACATTGCTCATTTTAGCTCATTTCCTTACTAGCTTGGCTAATTTCATTTTTGTAGTGCTTGGTAGGTGTTTGATGAAATGGCTAAGTTAGGAATTTTATTTGTTTTATATGCAATTTGAGCTCAAATTAAAGTATGATTTGTGGGTTTTAGTGTCGTACCCGTCCTCACCGCCGTCGATCGCCCACGCCGTCCCGTCACCGGCACCACCTCGGTGAGGCTCTTGTTTTTATATTTTATTTAAAAAAAACTTCGTTTTATGATTTCTACGCATAGTTATTAGTTGTATAATTTTCTTAAATTGTTTTTTATATGTATAGTGCCATGGTTTTGATATCCGTCCCCGTCGGCCCTCGTCCGGTCTATGATTCGGATGTGGTATACTTTTATAACTATTACTTTCATTTCGTTTTATGACAATTATGCCGACCAACTTGACATAGATATATTTTTATTTAGGAGGTAGTTGAACCGAAAATTTCAACCGACCCTATTGTCGAGTTCTTTGAAAAAGAAAATAATGATTTGAAAGCAAAATTGAAAAGAAGTGAAGATCTTTATCTCCAATGCTTAGAAGAGAAGATGAAATTGGAGTTCAAGCTTGCCGACGTCGTGGATGCTAACGAGATCAAGATGGATGCAATGCGTTTGGATCACGAGATCAAGATGGATGCAATGCGCTTGAAGATTAAAAAAAATAGAAGTTATGCCATTAGTCAAGAGGCTTGGTATCATTATGCTGTTGGTTCAATAATTACCTTAATTGCGATTTTGATCGCATTTGTTGTTGGATTTAAATTTTTTGGATAGTTGTATGTTGGTTTAAATGTATGTTTTATGAGAACTATGTATTACATTTGGTCACTACTCTACTTTGGTTTTAATGTGATGAACTTGTATTAATGAATAGCGGTGATTGCGTTTGACATACTTATATAATGTAGATGAGTCATCCATGGATGTACGCTGACCGACGCTCTACCGAGTACATGCAAGACGTGCAATCTTTTCTCAATGTGGCTGAGGCAAACAAGCGGGATGGTTTTATGTGTCGTCCATGCCTTAAATGTCAGAATGAGAAGGATTACCCTCGGTCACAAACCCTTCACATCCACCTGATTCAGTTTGGTTTCATGCCCGACTATAATTGTTGGACCAATCACGGAGAAAGAGGGGTTATGATGGAAGACAACGAAGAAGAAGAGAACGATGACAACTACATGTGCCCTGAATACGGTGGTAATGCAACGGGGGAAGCTGAAGATGAAGAGGTACCAGATGAGCCCATCATACATGATGATTTACGTCGGGTCATCGTTGATGCACAGACCGAAGTAGAAAGTGCACTTGAGAAGTTGAAGTTGGAGTGCATGTTAGAGGATCACAAAAAAAAGTTGAACCCAACTTGCGAAGATGGCAACACAAAGCTCGATACCACACTGGAATTACCGCAATGGAAGACAGAGAATGGTTTATCTGACAAGGGATTTGGAAATTTACTGAAAATAATGAAGCAAAAACTTCCAAAGGATAACGAATTGCCTGACAGTACGTATGAAGCAAAGAAGGTTATATGCCCTCTAGGATTAGATGTGCAGAAGATACATGCATGCATTAATGACTGCATCCTCTACCACGGTGAGCAGTACGAGAATATGAATGAATGCCCGGTATGCGGTGCATCGCGGTATAAGATCAGACGAGATGACCCTGGTGATGTTGAGGGCCAGCCCCCCAGGAAGAGGGTTCCTGCCAAGGTGATGTGGTACGCTCCAATAATACCACGGTTGAAACGTTTGTTCAGAAACAAAGAGAATGCCAAGTTGTTGCGATGGCACAAAGAAGACCGCAAGAGCGACGAGATGTCGAGACACCCGGCTGATGGGTCGCAGTGGAGAAAAATTGATACAGAGTTCTAGGAATTTACACGTGACGCAAGAACTTAAGATTTGTCTAAGTACGGATGGCTTTAATCCTTTTGGGGAGCAGAGCAACAGTCATAGCACCTGGCCTGTGACTCTATGTATCTATAACCTTCCTCCTTGGTTGTGCATGAAGCGGAAGTTCATTATGATGCCAGTGCTCATCCAAGACCCGAATCAACCCGGCAACGACATTGATGTGTACCTGAGTCCAATAGTTGAAGAACTTTTACAGTTGTGGCATGATGAAGGGGTACATATGTGGGATGAGTACAAACATGAGCCATTTGACCTACGAGCGTTGTTGTTTGTAACCATCAATGATTGGCCTGCTCTTAGTAACATTTCAGGACAGTCAAACAAGGGATACAATGCATGCACGCACTGTTTAGATAAGACTGAAAGTACATATTTACGTAACAAGAATTAATGTGTACCCGGGCATCGTCGATTTCTTCCAACGCAGCATCCTGTAAGAAATAGAGGCAAGCATTTCAAAGGTGCGGCAGATCGCCGGACGAAGCCACCCCTCCCTACTGGTGATGTTATATATGATATGGTCAAGGATTTAGAAGTAATCTTTGGAAAGAGTCCTGGTGGACAGTCTCTTCCACACGACGCTCACGGACACGTACCCCTGTGGAAGAAGAAGTCTATATTTTGGGATCTACCCTATTGGAAACTCCTAAAGGTCCGCTCTACAATCGATGTGATGCACGTGACGAAGAATCTTTGCGTGAACCTGCTAAGCTTCTTGGGCGTGTATGGGAAGACAAAAGATACGCCGGAAGCACGACAGGACCAGCAACTTATGAAAGACCCAGACAACCTGCATCCAATGAAGACGGATAAAGGACGTTAAGTCTTGCTAGCTACGCTCTTACCAAAGAAGAGAAGGAGATATTTTTTGAAGTCCTGAGCAGTATGAAGGTCCGTCTGGCTTCTCGTCGAATATAAAGGGAATAATAAATATGGCCGAGAAAAAGTTCCAGAACCTAAATTCTCATGGCTGCCATGTGCTTATGACTCAATTGCTTCCAGTTGCATTGCGGGGGCTTCTACCGGAAAATGTTCGACTACCCATTGTTAAGCTATGTGCGTTTCTCAATGCAATTTTGCAGAAGGTAATCGATCCAGCCACTCTACCAAGGCTACAGAAGGATGTGGTTCAATGTCTCGTTAGTTTTGAGTTGGTGTTCCCACCATCCTTCTTCAATATTATGACACATCTCCGAGTACACCTGGTAGACGAGATTATCATCCTGGGTCCTGTATTTCTACAAAATATGTTCCCCTTTGAAAGGTTCATGGGAGTCTTGAAGAAGTATGTTCATAACCGTGCTAGGCCAGAAGGAAGCATCTCCAAAGGCTATGGAACAGAGGAGGTCATTGAGTTTTGTGTTGACTTTATTCCTGGCATTAAGCCGATTGGTCTTCCTGAATCACGACATGAAGGTAGACTGAGTGGAAAAGGCACCCTAGGAAGGAAATCAACAATATGTAGGGACGGGCATTCTTTCACACAAGCACACTACACAAATCTACATAATTCCAGTTTGGTGGCTCCGTATATCCAGATACACAAGGATATTGTACGCTCCAACAACCCGGGGATGGATGACTCCTTGATTACAAAGAAACGCGTGGAGAATTTTAGCGGTTGGTTGCAAACACATCTCAACAATGACAACACTTTCTCAGATGAGCTGTACTTGTTGTCTAGGGGACCATCTTCTACTATTTGGACTTTCCAAGGGTACGAGATAAACGGGAATACATTTTACACAAACGGCCAAGATAAAAAGAGCACCAACCAAAACAGTGGTGTCCGCTTTGATGATTCAACAAACAACAATGGGCGAAAGGTCACGGTCACATATTATGGTTACATAGAGCAGATATGAGAACTTGACTATGGACCTTCTTTTAAGGTCCCTTTGTTCTGGTGAAAATGGTTCAACCTGAAAGGCGGCGGGGTAAATGTAGACCCATTGTACGGAATGACTATAGTGGATCTCAAGAATCTAGCATACGACACCGAACCATTCGTTCTAGCCAATGATGTGGCTCAGGTTTTCTATGTGAAGGACATGTCTACCAAACCAAAAAAAAGAAAAGATAAGCAAGCGAATACATCAGCCGATGAGCAAAGCGCCACATAGTTCTTTCAGGGAAATGAACCATCATGGGAGTGGAGGACAAGACAGACATGTCAGAAGATTATAATAAGTTTCATGAAATTCCGCCCTTCAAAGTGAACACTGACCCAAGCATGAAGTTAAATGAAGAAGATTGTCCATGATTATGGCGCAATCAGTAGAAAGTGACACACACGAAGAAAAAGTGAAGACTAGATAGGGATGTTGTTGGTGATGTGTAATAATGTATTAAACTTTTATGTATAACTGTGTTCTGAAAACTCAGAAGAGAACTCTAAACATTGATATTTGGAAAACAGAAAATGGTTTCAGATTAGTTATTCAAATTCAAACAGTTTTCATGTTGAATTTCTTGTCAGATTCAAAAGTATGCACAAGTTATTCAAATTCATATTCAAACACTTTTCAAATTCACTTTTGGGCATTTTGCGTGCAAAAATTTAAAATTTGGGCCCTTCACGCAAAAAATAGACCTCTAGTATCGGGTGGAGCCACCACCCAGGACCAGAGGTGCGTTTGCGCGCTGGGGGTCGAGTTTGCGAAAACACCTCTAGTCCCGGGTGGTTGTTCGACCTGGTACTAGAGGACCTCTATTACCGTACTTTGGCTCGGCCCGGGACCAGAGGTCCCTGGGTATAAATTCCCAAGCCTCCATCCTGGGTCAAAACACGACCCGGGAGATCGAAATCGCGCCCCAGCGTTGCCGCCTCCGCCGTCCGACGCCGTCAGGCTGCCAAAATCGTGCCTCCGCCGCCGGCCGCCGCGCTCCCTCGCCCTCCGACGCCGTCGCCGCCCTCCGCGCCGCCGTCGCCGCCCTTCGCCGCGAGGCCGCTGCGCCGCTCCGGCCCTCCGCCGCGAGGCCCTCCACCGCCAGGCGAGGCCCTCCGCCGCTTCGGCCCTCCGCCGCTCCGTCGCCGCCCTCCGCCGCCGCCCTTCGCCGCGAGGCCGCAGCGCCGCTCCGGCTCCGCCGCGTGGCCGCTGCGCCGCGAGGCCCTCCGCCGCAAGAGGTAGTTAATTTTTAGTTTCGTTTTTTTAGTGTAACTTAGTGTTAGGCATTTTTGGGTAAGAAATTTTTGTTTTAGTATAATTTAGTGTTAGGCATATATAGTGTTAGCAAATTTTAGGGTTAGAAATTTTAGTTTTAGTGTTAGTAATTTTTGTGTTAGTTAATTTGGTACTAGATGTTAGGAATTTTTGTGTTCGGAATTTTTGTTTTGGTGTTAGGAATTTGGTGTAGATTTGTGCTAAGTGTAGAAATTTAGTGTTAGAAATAAAAATGGATTAGGTTAGATTTGAAAGGTTAATGCATGTGAGAGGCGGAATCTATTAGTGATATTATTCGTGATGTATTAGGGTTAAATAAAAATGGACCCGAGCTATGTAACTGGATAAAGATGTATGAGCGATACTTTTGCATATTTGTAAAGTTCCCTACTTTGAATTATTCTGCTAATGCAATCATTGTTTTATTTTTATTTTCTATTAGTTAAGCAATGGATGGAGATGTTCCTCCCTTCGAAAGCAGAGAAGGGGAAGAAGTGTTGTTAGACATTATCCGGCAACCCGTGGATGGTGCTGAAGACAGTGGAGCAGAAGAATATGGCTCACAGTTTTTGAACGAGTCCTATCAGGGAATGGAGCTGGAACGAAGCGTCCAAGCGCAAACGAGCATAGAGTGCAATGATGACTTGCAAATTGGTGAACCCCCGCAGTCCGGCGAGGTATATTAAGCCTCTGTTGATCAGATGCACAAATTGATTTGTATATATATATTAACAAATGTTTCTTCTTTTTAGACCTCTACATCGACCCAATCTAGTAAACGAGGCCATGCCAAAGGGTTGGGAACAGATGCGCATTTCAGAATTGATGTAGTCTCTGCAGATGGCAAACCGTTGGAGCCCCCGAAGAGCGCATCTAAGTTTGTGCATCAATGCAGAGTTGTTGTTAGGGACAATGTTCCGATCAGCCTTCAGGAATGGAATAAGCAAAAAAACATAGAGGGAGACAATTATTATGTTAGCATCAGAACTAAAAAAGTTCTTTGGGAGAAGCTCGGAGCACATTTCACCCTGCCGGTGTTGGATTGTCTCGAAAGGATAGAAGCCATGACGAACAAAGTCAAGCATTGGGCTCTAAAGAAGATGGCTAAACAATTCAATAACTGGAAGAACAGATTATACCGTGATTGGGTCGAGAAAAAGAAATCTCCAGATTTCACTGGAACACTAGAGAGGCAGCGGGCTCACTGGGAGGCATTTCTACAATACAAGGATTCAGAACTAGCGCAGCAAAGATCGAAAACGAATAAGTTGAATGCAGCGAAAAAGAAATATCACCATAAGTTAGGTGGAGGTGGCTACGTAGCTGCCGAGCCTAAGTGGGACATGATTGAGGCCACTATGCGCGAAAAAGGGATCATTCCAGTTACAGATAGGTGGCCCCATAGAGTCAGAAATTGGATGCTTGCTCATGGGGCGGAGTATGACGCATCAGGTGATTTAATAGTCGATGAAACAAAAGAAACTCCTATACCCCGGCAAACAATTCTTGATGCAATCGCCGATGCTCATGAGGGAAGGTTTTTTCCCGATAGAGAATACGACGAGCTATCAAAAGCCCTCGGTACTAAAGAAAAAGGAGGACATGTTCGAGACTTGGGAGGTGTGACGTGGAATGAAGGGTTTCCCGAGGACCGTGAATCTTATAGAAGCCGAGCAAGGGCAAAGAGGAGAAAGGAGCAGGAGCATTCAGACTGGTTGAGCAATGTAGAAAGTATGATGAGCGAACAACAGAAGCAACTAGATGAATTGCGGCGCGAGCGAGCTAGTCAAGGGGCAACTCATCAGCTGCAGCTGCAAGATAGTCACAACGGAAAAGCAGCGTGGCTTCCACGACGTTCGGTGCTGATGAGGCATCGAACCAAACCTACCCCGTGGATTTTATCACTGAGAAGACAAGTTGTGAGCTACATGAGGCAATGAGAAACTTAACCATGAAGGCGGCGGATGGCTATGCTTTAACTTGTGAATCTACAACACTGTATCGTGGCAATGAGATTCCAGATGGCTATGCTCGTGTTGGCGTGGATCAAGTTGAACCCGGATTTGAATCACTCGAACTTCAAATCCTTGGAGGTGATGATGAGAGGACACTGGGAGATGTCCAGGGTGGACTCATTCTATGGCCCAAGAAATTGATCAAGTTTCCAGGCTGGACACCAAGGCCACCATCGCCTCCTCCGAGTCGAGATGATGACAGTGACAACCACAATGACATGAGTCCATCTCGATCTCCGTCGCCGCGTCAGCCGACTCCGTCGCCGCGTCAGCTGACTCTGCCGCCGCCTCAGCCGACTCCTCAGCCGTCTCCACCGCCTCCGCCCACTAAGGCTAAGGGTCAAAAGGGGGTGAAGACCGCCGCCATGGGTTCCCGACCCAAACCCCGACTTGAGCCCCTCCCAAAAGTACCGAAGGTTCCTCCCCCAAGACCTTACGACGTCGTCGTCGAGACGACTCCAGAGCAAGACAGCGCGTGGCTACAAGCCGAATCGAGAAGACAGTTTGCGGACATGGCTGCTGATACGTCTCAAACGTATCCATAATTTCTGATATTTCATGCTTGTTTTATATCAATGTCACATGTTTTATATGCAATATATATCACTATTATACATTTTCTGGAACTAACCTATTAACAAGATGCCACAGTGCCAGTTCCTGTTTATTTTGTTTGTGCATTGCAGAAAAGGTCCAAAAATCAAAGTTCTCAGAAAAATCTGGAAAAATTCCAGAAATTGTAAAATGCCAAAAGACTGCGTGGGCCAAAAGGACAGCTCCAGAAGAGGCCCAGAAGACCCGAACTCAACTAGGGCACAGACCAGAAGAAAATCTTCTAGCCGCGCCGCCATATGAGGAGGCCGCCTCGGGCGTCGCCTCGCGCCGCCCTTTGGACCATATATTGCCCCCGCGGAGAAAACCCTAACCCCAGAAGGATTTTCCCAAATTCCACCCGTAGCTCCGCCGCCATCCAGAACAAGTTTCGGGGGACAGAATGTCTGTTCCGGCATGCCGCCGGGACGGGGAATTGCCCCCGGAGTCATCTCCATCGACACCACCGCCATCTTCATCGCCGCTGCTGACTCCCATGATGAGGAGGGAGTAGTTCTCCCCCGAGGCTGAGGGCTCTACCGTTAGCTATGTGGTTCATCTCTCTCCCATGGTGTGATCTTTATGTGATCATGAGCTTTGTAATCTAGTTGAATAAGTAGATGTTACTCTTTATCTATTATGCACTCTATAGGTTACTTCAATATGAACTCCGGTACTCTCCACGGTGTAAAGGTGACAGTGTGTGCACCATGTGTGACTCCTTTATGACGTTGTGGCGCTTGTTTACTCCAGCTTGAGGTGTGCTTTTGCAGCCCTACACAATGAATGGTGTTTGTTATCCAACAAGAGAGTGTTTAAGAGTAGCTTTTACTTATTCAGTTATGAGATCATTGTTGAGAGTGTCCACTAGTGAAAGTATGATCCCTAGGCCTTGTTTCTAAGCATTGAAACACCGTTTACAACAAGTTCTGCTACATGTTTGCTTGCTGCCATTTTTATTCCAGATTGCAATTACTACTTGTAATCATCCATATCACTTGTATTTCACTATCTCTTCGCCGAACTAGTGCACCTATACATCTGAAAGTGTATTGGGTGTGTTGGGGACACAAGAGACTTCTTGTATCTTAATTGCAGGGTTGCTTGAGAGGGATATCTTTGACCTCTACCTCCCTGAGTTCGATAAACCTTGGGTAATTCACTTAAGAAACTTGCTGCTGTTCTACAAACCTCTGCTCTTGGAGGCCCAACACTGTCTACAAGAATAGAAGCACACGTAGACATCAAGCTATTTTCTGGCGCCGTTGCCGGGGAGGTAAGCGTTGGAAGGTATCTCCTTTAGATTCTGCAATTATTTCTTTTTGTTTCTTGTTTTTATTTTCACTAGTTAGGCTTAATGGAAAACAACAAAAAATTAGAGATCTCTATGAACTTTATATGGAATTAGGACATGATGCTTTTGAAGAGAAAATTAAAAAACCTATGGAGCTTGTTTGCATAATAGTGGTAGTAATGTTATTAGTATAAATTCTTTGGACACCATTATTGCTAAGGCTGTGGAAAAGCCTAAGCTTGGGGAAGCTAGTTTATATGAAAATAATCTTTTTTGCTCCTCAGCTATGGAGGAATTATTTTGCCTTGATAATGCTTTGTCTCCAATATGTGATAATTCTAATGATGTTTGTGATATTCCAAATCCACCTGTTGAAAGTATTTCTTTTAAAATACCTATGAAAATTGTTGAAAGGGTTATGAATGATCAGTATGCAGGGGATGGATCAATCCATCCAAGTGCTCACTTGTCGAAACTTACAGAACTTTGTGAGTTATTTAAGGTTGCAGGTTTATCAAGAGAAAATGTCATGAGGAAACTATTTCCATTGTCACTTAAGGACAAAGCAAAGGAATGGTATAGGCTGCTGGATGAACAACCTTCGAATTGGAAACAGCTTGAATCTCTCTTTTACTCTAAATTTTATCCTCTTCGTGAAGTGCATCTAGATAGGAATTACATTTATAATTTTTACCCTCATGATGGAGAAAGCATTGCTCAAGCTTGGGGAAGGCTGAAAACATTAATACTCAAATGTCCTAACCATGAGCTTTCTGAGGAAATAATTGTTACTAATTTTTATGCAAGGCTTTCAGGTCATTACAAGGATTATGTAGATGCATGTTCACATGGTTCTTTCACAAGCAAGAAGGTTGAAGCTAGATGGGATATTCTTGAAAGAATTCAAAACAATGCTGAGGATTGGGAGAATGACAAAGGTAAAGAATCAGGTATAAACTATGAATATGATTGCATTAAGTCTTTCGTTGAAACTGCTAGTTTTCAAGAGCTTAGTGCTAAATATGGTCTTGATTCTCAAATTATTGTTGATTGTTTTAGAACCTTTGCTTCTCATATTAATGTTCCTAAAGAAAATTGGGACGTGTATCATGAACCTTTCAAAGACACTTGCATGGAAAATGAAATTGTTGTTAATGATTGCAATAAACATGCTCAAACTTCTGAAAATACTATTTCTTATAAGCATGTTAATTTTTGTGGAATGCATAGACCTTGTGGAATTAATCAAATCGAAGATGAATATTGTATCTATCATAGGAATGAAAAAACTAGAACATGGTACAAGGCTCTAAGAGATCTTGGTGAAAAAGTTTGTGACCTCCATCCTTTTATTTGTGAACTTTGCTATGAAGTGGGTCATTTTAATTTTCAATGTTCAGGTCATGATAATAGCCTTTCGAATCCAATTACTGCAAATTTGTATTGTGATAACATGATCACTCCTAATCAACATGATGAACTTACATTATTTTTGGGGTGTGAAGAGTTATCAAGAAAAACTTCCTTGTTAGATATGAGTGATCTTGATATGAATAGTGTGTTGCATGGATGTTATCTCTATTGTGTTAATAATTGCCATGCTAACACCTACATACAAAATATTATAAAGGATGAGACTTTACCAAAGTATGACAGGACTAATATGTGTTTTGTTCTCATTAATGAAAGAGAGGAGTCCCCCCAAGTTTCTTCCATTGTCTCTAACACTAAACCAGGTTATGTGGAGGAGCTTCCTTTCAAACCTCTCCCTCCTAAAGATAAAAAGAAGAGGGGAAAGAAGAAGAAGAAGAAGAGGAGTAAAAGGAGAGAGGAAACGGTATCTTCTCCCAAACTTGTTGCTCCTGTTACAATTGATACTTATAATTCTGAATTCGATGATTCTGAACTTGATGATGAACCTATGCCTGTTACTTATATTAGTGATCATGATTGGGAAAATGAAACTACTTTTGATATTGAAAATCTTTGGGGTACCAATTCTGAAAATGATGATATTAATGATTGCCATACTATTAGTACTATCCATGTTTCTTCCAATGATGATATGAAAAGCTCTAAGCTTGGGGATGAGGTGTTTGAAAATCCTTTTGCTATTGCTGATTATATGCTTGATACATCTCCTTCTATTAAAAATAATGATATGTTTACGAATGAACACAGTTTGGAAGATGACTATTCTATTGCTTATGATGATACTATGCCTCCAGTCTTTGATAATTATTATAAAGAATACTATGACATAGGTTATAATTACAGTCATCCTCATGAAACTTGTCATAGTTATGGAGAGATTACCCAAAACCATCCCTTTAATATACAACTTGTCTATCATGTTCGAGTTCTTTATGATGATCCTGCCCCCATTGTTATTAATGAGAAGAACTTTTCTTATGTGGAAAATGAAGATACTTTTGTGCATATGGATCATGGTAAGAATGTTTCATGTGTTGATTATATTGTGGATTTTATCAATGATGCTACTGAAAGTTTTTATGAGAGAGGGAGGCATGGATTCATATATCTCAATAATATCAAGTCTCCTCTCTTTTTGTTGAAATTTTTGAAGTTGCACTTGTTTTGTCTTTCTATGCTAGTAGCTTCATGCATCAATAATTTGTTTTCTTACAAGATTCCTTTGCATAGGAAGTGGGTTAGACTTAAATGTGTTTGGTATTTGCTTTTTGATGCTCTCTATATTCAACTCTTATACATATGAGAGCATTATCAAAATCACTATGCCTAGCTAAAAGGCGTTAAAGAAAAGCGCTTATGGGAGACAACCCATTGTTTTTATTTTCTGTTATTTTTGCTTTTCTTTTTGTTTTGAGTCAAGGTGCTTGTTACTTCTGTAGCAACTCCTTTGTATCTTTATTTTATTGCATTGTTGTGCCAAGTAAAGTCTTTTATTGAAAGTTGATGCAAGATTTGGATTTCTGCGCAGAAACAGATTTTTAGTGTCACGAATTTGAGCTTTTCTCTCTGCAGAAAAATCGAAAAATTCTGTAAAAATCACGCATCTTCCTCAGATATGTACGCAACTTTCATTAAACTGGACCTGTTCCATCTGAGCAACTTAAGTGCCTCGAAAAAATTCGTCTTCAGAGACTGTTCTGTTTTTGACAGATTCTGCCTTTTGTTTTGCATTCGCTCTTTTACGATGTTTAAGTGGATTTCTTTGCTCCACAAAGCATTGGTGGCTGTAGCTAATGTCCAGAAGCTTTGGGAATGATTGTGTCATCACAGAATATGAGAATTTTTAATTATGCACTAATCCTCTAATGAGAACTATTTCAAGTTTGGTGTGAAGGAAGTTTTCAAGGATCAAGAGAGAAGGATGATATTATATGATCAAGAAGAGTGAAAAGCCTAAGCTTGGGGATGCCCCCGTGGTTCATCCCTGCATATTCCAAGAAGACTCAAGCGTCTAAGCTTGGGGATGCCCAAGGCATCCCCTTCTTCATCAACAACTTATCAGGTCATCTCTAGTGAAACTATATTTTAATTCTTTCACATCTTATGTACTTTACTTGGAGCGTCTGTGTGCTTTTATTTTTGTTTGTTTGTTTGTTTTGAATAAATTCGGATCCTAGCAATCCTTGTGTGGGAGAGAGACACGCTCCGCTTTTTCATGTGAATACTCATGTTCTTCACTTATATTTGTTGAGTATTCTTAACTAGCTACTGCAGTGCTTTTAGCTCCTGTTTTTCATGCATCTCTTCGAGCTGTTAGCACGTGTTTATAAACACTCTCTTGCTGCATTATATTATCATTTGGAGAGTTTATGTTTAAATAAGTTGATTGGTGTTTGCTTGGAAAAAGAAAATGCTACATGTGGTAGTGGTATGATGAAAAACTTGCATAGTCTTGTAGATCATTAAAACTTTGATAACTTGATTCTTTGCAAATGTTTTGAGGTATTAGATGGTAAAACTTGCTGGTTAATTAAGTTAAAAACATTAGTGGATTGTTGTCTTTGAGCTTGTACCGTACTACAAACTATACTAAAATTGTTGAAGGTGTAGTTGGACTTGATAGCTTTCCATGTCTGAAAGTTCATTGTAATAACTAAATTGTGCTGAAGGTCGAGGGATCTAACGGGGTACTTGTGCCGCCGTGAACCGCCCTTCTTGGAGTGAATTTTAATCATGCTCTTAATGTTGAACCTGCTAGTTGTTTGCAATAAACTTGTGAGTTCTTTTTGACTAATGTTAAGCTACGGTTTTTGGCACTTCCACCATCCATATTTTGCTAGCCTCTTCGGTGCTGTGCATTGCCTTTTGCTCACATTTAGAGTTGTGCATACTTCGCCAGTACATCCAACGCCGTGGGAGAACTTCCTCTTGTTCTCCTACACATAAGCCCATACATCTTACTCAAAACAACCACCATACCTACCTACCACAGCATTTCCATAGCTGTTCTGAGATATATTGCCATGCAACTTCCATTTACATTACATGACTTGTTGTCATTTGTCACTTGTATATTGTTTTGCGTGATTCTATACAGCTGATGTGTGGTTTACCCATGTTACGCTAGATCATTGCATATCCTGCTACACTGGCAGAGGCATATAGTTTCATACATCATGTTTTGTTCATTATGAGTTATATGTACCAAAAAGTGTGTTGTCATATTAGAATGTTGCCCCTGAAAGTGAAAAGTGCTATGTGGCCATCGAAAAGAGAAACAGAAAAAGAAAAAAATAGAAAAAAAAGGGAAAAAGAAAAAAAAATAAAGAAAAAGGGGGCAACATTACTATCCTTTATCCACACTTGTGCTCATGTTATAGCACCTGCAGTATTCATAGTCATCATTTGTGCTCATGTTTAGCACCTATACTCCATGTGAGAGAGTTTTCATGTTCTACTAGTATAACTATGTGGGGAATTTACACTATAGAACTTGGGTTGTATATTCCAATGATGAGCTTCCTCAAAAGTGCTCTAAGTCTTCATGAGCAACCAAGTTGGATGCACCCCCACTAGTTCCATTGGAGACCTTTCATACACATATAGCTCTATGTGCATCCGTTGCATGGCAATCACTACTCCTTACATAGCTTCGATTATAAGACTTCCTCTTGTCTAATGATCACTTATAGCTTTGTGAGACTTTCTTCCATTGGCCTTCCAAACCCCCATTAATGTTCTCTTTGCCATAACATCCTGGTGCCAATACCGAATGCTTGCGCTCACCGTTTGAGTAGATTTCGAAACAGTTGATTCATGACGTTCATGTTTATGTTTACTTGGCTGAATCCTTCTATGTTATGAAAATTAGCTTGATGCTTGGATTGAAGGATAGAACTCCTACGCTGGATACTTAAACTATCTTTAATGAACCTTGTACGGTTTCATGTCTTTAAAGCGATAATTCATGAAAACTTTTAGCTTGTTTGACTCTTGCTTTATTATCTCTTATATCAACTATAGACATTTGCTTTGAATGATTTGATCTCAGCTCACATGACTTACATTATTATTGGATCAAGATTATGTTGGTAGCATGTCACCTCAGAAATTATTTTGTTTTTATCGTTTACCTACTCGAGAACGAGTAGGAACTAAGCTTGGGGATGCTTGATACGTCTCAAACGTATCTATAATTTCTGATGTTTCATGCTTGTTTTATATCAATATCACATGTTTTATATGCAATATATATCACTATTATACATTTTCTGGAACTAACCTATTAACAAGATGCCACAGTGCCAGTTCCTGTTTATTTTGTTTGTGCATTGCAGAAAAGGTCCAAAAATGAAAGTGCTCAGAAAAATCTGGAAAAATTCCAGAAATTCTAAAATGCCAAAAGACTGCGTGGGCCAAAAGGACAGCTCCAGAAGAGGCCCAGAAGACCCCGAACTCAACTAGGGCACAGACCAGAAGAAAATCTTCTGGCCGCGCCGCCATATGAGGAGGCCGCCTCGGGCGTCGCCTCGCGCCGCCCTCTGGACCATATATTGCCCCCGCGGAGAAAACCCTAACCCTAGAAGGATTTTCCCAAATTCCACCCGTAGCTCCGCCGCCATCCAGAACAAGTTTCGGGGGACAGAATCTCTGTTCCGGCACGCCGCCGGGACGGGGAATTGCCCCCGGAGTCATCTCCATCGACACCACCGCCATCTTCATCGCCGCTGCTGACTCTCATGATGAGGAGGGAGTTGTTCTCCCCCGAGGCTGAGGGCTCTACCGGTAGATATGTGGTTCATCTCTCTCTCCCATGGTGTGATCTTTATGTGATCATGAGCTTTGTAATCTAGTTGAATAAGTAGATGTTACTCTTTATCTATTATGCACTCTATAGGTTACTTTAATATGAACTCCGGTACTCTCCACGGTGTAATGGTGACAGTGTGTGCACCGTGTGTGACTCCTTTATGACGTTGTGGCGCTTGTTTACTCCAGCTTGAGGTGTGCTTTTGCAGCCCTACACAATGAATGGTGTTTGTTTTCCAACAAGAGAGTGTTTAAGAGTAGCTTTTACTTATTCAGTTATGAGATCATTGTTGAGAGTGTCCACTAGTGAAAGTATGATCCCTAGGCCTTATTTCTAAGCATTGAAACACCGTTTACAACAAGTTCTGCTACATGTTTGCTTGCTGCCATTTTTATTCCAGATTGCAATTACTATTTGTAATCATCCATATCACTTGTATTTCACTATCTCTTCGCCGAACTAGTGCACATATACATCTAAAAAGTGTATTGGGTGTGTTGGGGACACAAGAGACTTCTTGTATCTTAATTGCAGGGTTGCTTCAGATGGATATCTTTGACCTTTACCTCACTGAGTTCGATAAACCTTGGGTAATTCACTTAAGAGAAACTTGCTGCTGTTCTACAAACCTCTGCTCTTGGAGGTCCAACACTGTCTACAAGAATAGAAGCACACGTAGACATCAGCTGCGAAAAGAAAATGCTACGGGGCTACCACAAGGAAACGGTGGACAACTTGTTTAGGTCCATAGAGAGGCAAAATTATAAAAGGAAGATATTGTTTCCTTACCACTTGAGGCAAGAGTGTTACTGTCTTGTACACATTGGTTTTTGCTTACTCGATGTTAAGTGTAACTGATTAGTTACTGACATATATAAAACGTGCGCAGCGACCATTATATTCTGCTAATCATTGAAGTTGATAGAGCAGAAGTTGAAATCCGTGACTCATTGCGGTGGCCCGAAGAGAAGTACAAATATATTCAAGATGTGCTCCAAGGGTATTTTCAATCATTATCGTATTATATCGGTCTCTTTTGTTCAATTCCTGAGATATCAAGTAACTAATTAATAACACATTTATTCATTTGTTTGCCGGGCAGGGTTTGGAAAGATTTCTGAGAGAGTACATCTGGTGATTTTAAAGAGGAGCTTAGTTTTGTTTACCCCAAAGTAAGTAGTACGAGGTAGGTTCGCGCATCTCTTTAATTCAAATTTCAATACCATCGTCATACCATGCTTGATTAGTATTTGATTGAAATCTATTCTCGTAAAGTACTTGGAAAGGCAGCCACTGGGGACCAATTTGTGTGGATATTACGTCTACGAGTGGATTCGCCAGCTGGTCTCTGAGTGGAACCCATCGACATTTATCGAAGTAAGTGAACAAATATATTCACAATTTTATTTTATATCCATCAATTGTGTTGAGTGTCATTCATAATTTCTGTTATGATGATTGATATTCATATTGATCTCCCTTCTTTTATAGGTGGATAGAATGCGGAGGGACCTGCAGCTAAAGGACCGCTTTCGACCAATTAGCGAGAAAATTGCGGGATTTTTGATGAACTATGTCATAGACAAAAAGGGAAAATACTATGCCACCGATCAATAGACGGGCTCTAGTCCTGGCGATGATCTCCATGTAATCGAATAGATGACGGGCTCTAGTCTCTGTTATATATGATCTCTATGTAATTAATCGAATAGACGGGCTCTAGTCCAGGTTGTGATCTCTATTAATCAATTAAAAATGATCGAATTCTCATTAAGCTTTCTTTTATGAATATTTTGATATGCTATATGTATTTTTCTTATTTATAATTAATTAACCATATATTCTGCAAGATTAATCATAATATTCAACGGGGAAACGAAAAAACCAGAAGCCGCCACGTGGGAGAATTACAACCCGGGACTAGAGGTCCTATACCACGCGCGCTGCCCAGTCCGCCCCGCGTGGAGCTCTCTAGTACCGGGTGGTAGGCAACCCGGTACTAGAGGGGGGGCCTCTAGTCCCGATTTCAGCGTCCCGGGTGGGACTCCGGTACCAGAAGCCCCTACCACCCGGGACCAAAGGTCCTGTTTCTACTAGTGACGTCTAGATTCCCAATGCACTTTGAAGTGCAAAAAAAAATGTTTTTCTCTCATCACACGGGAATCAAGGCCAATAATCTCTAATGCATAGTCTCTCATTTTCTACATGTACTTAGCTCAATAGAGGTGGCCGGCAATTAAGAAAAAAGAGATGGTGATTTGCACATTCCCAATACATTTTTTAATCCATTCCATAATTTGTCTTGAAATTTCCATACGTCCACTTATTTGAGGATGGAGAAAGTATGTCAAACTAAAAGAAGAGGCATCAGGACTTGGTATGCTAGATACAAATAATTGAAAGTCAGAATTGAAGACCCAAGTGCACATTAATAAGTGGAGTAAAGGTGTGAGCGTTGTCGGAGGGCTCTGACTTGGGCTCGGGTGTTATCGACTTGCTTGGCATGGATATACTATAAGCAAGGATGTTGAGTGAGAGCAACCTAGCTAAACACGATCGGGGCACGTACTATAGATGCGTTGGGTCCGGTCTGGCCCACTGGCCCGCTGGACCGGACCTAGGTTTTGTTACCACTAGGGTAACGGGCCTACCTACGAAATTTTAGGTCCAACATGGTTCTATCCTTTTAGAACCTAGGATCGACCCGCACCTGTGAAGACGAACAGGAAGACGGCCGCCGCTGTGCCGCTGCAGTACCAGGCACCTCGCCGGCACCGGAATCAGCTCATCGGGACAGAGCAGGCCGCCGCCCCCTGAAGGATCCTCCATCCTCCTTTCTCGGCCGGGCCTTGTGTCGTTTCCGGTTGCGGCGACCGGCGACGTGGGCCTCGGCCTCGGCGGCGCGAGCTGCCGAGCCACTCCAAGCTCTCACTCAAGCGGAAGCTCGCCGTGTGCCTGCCGAGGAACGCCTCCGCCTACACCATCCAGCTCGCGGGCATCACCATCAACCAAGAAGCCGTCCAGCTCCGGCCAGGTGCGCTCAAGTGCTCAACCTTGTCACGCTCGAAACGACGGGCGTGACATGTACCGCGCGCTCTCGGCGGCGTTCGAGCGACCGCTGGAGTGCCGCGCGTCCCAGTCGTGACGCCGCTGGAGGTGTGCTTCGACAACAGCGCGCTCGGGTTCACGCCGGTCGGGTATGCGGTGGCGCCGGTGGACCTGGTGATGGCGCGCGGCCGCGGGAACTGGGCAGTATTCAGGTCCAACTCGCTGGCGCAGGTGGCGGGGAGCACGGCATGACTGGCGTTCATCGACGGCGGGTGGGTGACGCTCAGCGCGGTGGCCCTTGGCTGGTACCAGACTTTGTTTCTGAACGTCAGCCAACTACGCTGATAGCCTAGTACAGTGAAGAGGGCCGAACCTAGGATTACCCATAAACCTGGAATGGGAGGTGCGGGCCTAACCTGAACCTGCTAATTTGTGTATAGGTTCGGAGGTCCAATATCCGGTCCGCACCGGACCGGACCTAACACTCATCTTGAGCACGTACTACAACATGCGAAATAATAAATGAGCTAGCCACCAAGTGGTGTAACGTACGTCCACACCTATAAATGCGCGTATTTGAAATCCGAATACAGAACGACGACGACGAGGACGAACGGCTACAAGCAAGTCTTCCCTCATAAATTAACAGCTTGTGGCCGATCTCTAGATCTAGACTGGGACAGAGCATCCCATCATAATTACTGTGCAAACAACACTTATAAATGATTGAAAGTCAAAATTGAACGCCCAAGTGCACGTTAACAAGTGGATGGTTCTACTAAAGCTAAAGGTAAAGGACATATCGCGCGCGTGCGCTCTGGCTTGCGCGGCGCACGCCTCGCGGTCGGAACGGCGCGCACGCGGACACAACCTACACACCGACGCTGACAGATAGGGCCCGTCATGTGGGGCTTTTATTGTACTGTTTGAAAATTTGAGAGAGAGAGCTCCGTATCGTTCCCCATTTCCGCTCTCGCGATTTCGCCGGCGACGCTAGGGTTTCGCCGTCTCCGCCGCAGCTTCTCGCCGGCGCAAGACACTGGCGTGCGATTGGGAGGGGTAGGGAGTAGTAGCAGGCTCTGGTGGGCGTCGGGGGGCAGTGTTTCACGGCCATGGACGGCGGGGAAACGGCGGCGGATGGCGCCCGTGAGACCCGCGCAGCGGCAACGCGTCTCCGGCAACAAGTTGCGGCGGTGGGGAAAAAGCCGGTTTCCACGATTGATCCAGGGCCAGCGCAGGCAGCTAATGCGGATTTGGAGGCAAGGGAGAGCATCCCCGCGGCCCGCGGCGGGTTGAAGAAGGGACGCGCACCGACGTCCAAGCCTCGCGCCACCAGCTCGGTGGCAAATCGACCTCAGACAACAGATGCGGCTCTTCCTCAGGTATGGTTCCTCACGATCTCCCATCTCCCTCGCATGCTATGCGTATATGTGTGGGTGTTTTTTTACTCCATGATGCTAAGAGTAAGGTAGACGGTTAGGGGGCGACATGGAACCTTGGTGCTCCAATGATGTCTGTGATACATGTCCTTTTTCCTGTAGTTTTGTTACTGGTCTGTAGGGATGTTATGATGCTTTTTTGTCTATCTGTGTTTGCTCCTGATGCTATGGAACTGATGCTTAGAATAATGGTGTTTTCAATGGTGTGGATTGTGCTATTATTTTACTGAAATTTAAAGGGAAAATAGAGGATTAGGGTTGACATGGAACCATGGTGCTCCAATGATGTTTGTATATAGTTGTTTTTCATGGTAATTGTAGCCCTGTAGGATGCTTTTTGTGTATCTGTGTGGATGTTTTTGCTCCAGATGCTATGAATATGCTGCTTAGAATAACGGTGTGATTATGGTGTGGATTTGTGGTATTAATGGACTAAGAATTGAGCATAGTTTGTTTTCTAAATTTGCTTAATGGACTAAGATTTCAGCATAGTGCACACATAGGTAGCATTTCCAACGAAAGTGTGCAATACACAATGGTTTGGGGGGACATTATTGTGTTGCCGAGTGACTCGACCAGTTTTACATAACCCACTGCCATGTACTGGACTACTGGTGCTTTTTTACGTGTGAGGGAATGCATTTTTGTTTTTTTGTGGCATGTACACATGATGCTTTTTGTGTATCTGTGTGGATGAGCTCTTTGTTTTTTTCTAATCATCGCAACAAATTCAGAAGAATGATCATCCCATTTTTTTTCGGCTTTGTATTTTTTTTCAGGAAGCAAACGTGCAGGCGGGCAAAAATCGTGGCCAAACTGCTCATCAAAGAGGTGGTGCTTGTCGTCGTCCTCCACGGAGAGTTAACAAGGTGGTTTTTGTGTTCAGTATGCTTTTTTTTAGCTGCAGGCTGAACTCCTGATTATTCTCATTAGCCAAGTCATGAATACATATTTGCCTTATGAAGCATATTCATTGTGCAACTAATGCAAGGCATTTTTGCTTTTCCACAAAACATAATCAAGTTCCTTCATGCACATGTTTTTTGGAAACATGAATACTAATGTGCGCCTTTTTATTTTCCCAGGATGGGGCTGGTAGTTCTACAGGTAGGAACCGTGCATCACCAGCAAGGCTCGTTAAGCTGAACCGGTCTCTTACAAATGATCAAAGGAATGTTATCAGAGCCGCAGGGTTTGGGGGCTTGCTGCTGCTCAAGTGTACCAAAATGCCCAACAAGCTCGGCAAGTGGCTCATTAGACGTTATGATCCTATTAGATCAGAAATAGTTATCAGGGGGAGGGGCTCAATCCCGGTCAATGAGGAAACAGTTCTTAAGAATATGGGGCTGCCTTGTGATGGTTTTGCGGCCAAGTTCGAGTCGGACCAAGAAGCAACAGACTTCATTATGAAGGAGTATGAACTGGGATCAGCACCTGATATCATAGCTCTGTGTGACAAGATTAAGGCGATGAACGGAGCGACAGATGACAAGTTCCTACGCGCTTGGTTGATAGTTGCTATCAGTACCTTTCTATGCCCAACCACCAGCTTGAGCGTGAGCCCGCGATGCTACAAGGCCTTGATGAACTTGGAAGATGTCCCTTTGACAAACTGGTGTCGCTTTGTCGTGGACCAGCTGAAGCTTGCTATGACTTCAAACAAAGGCTCTTTCTGTGCTTGTATTTACCACCTGGTGGTAAGTTACCACATGTGATGTACTGTTTTTTTCTAGAACACAATTTGTTTTTTGTTCTACATAACTTACCTTTATGTTTTATTATTTGTGACAATTTTGCAGGTTTTATATCTAGATTCTCTGGAGGTGGATGTGCCTGTCAAGAAGTGTGCGGTAAGGGTTGAAGCATGGACTGGCAGGGCGATTTCACGTGTTATACAGCAGGACCTGAAGGACGACGGTGATCATGGAAAATTGCGTGTAAGATCTTGTTTCCGACGACTAGATGCCTTTTTTTTGTTCTTCTCTTATGATAATCTGTTCTACCACGAAGCATCTATTGCTTTTTCAACCTTTCTTATTTGCATTTTTTCCTTTTTTCCACATGTGACAGCTGAAGGATGGTGTTGGGGTAATACTGAAGGATAGGTTGTTTGGAGGTCTATCAGTCGCTGAAGCATTTGTTTCATCACGTGTCCCACCAGGATACCACCCACAAGTAACATTACACCATGAAGTTGCTTTTTTCCAGAAACTTTTGTACTTTTCTTATATGTCAACAGTCCCATTGAAAGTCCTTCTTTCCGTTCATGCACAGAAAAAGTTGAAACTTGTAAACATGTTGAACGATATGTGCTCAGATTATGTCAAAAAAATGGAAGACATGATAGATGTGTTCGTCAAGATGGATGAGAATGAAGCAGGGACTAGCACAGTTCCAGGCACAAGGAAGCGGCGGCGAATCACGGAGGAAGATTTGGAAGAGAGCGCTAACACCGATGCAGAAGACGATGAGTATGAAGAAGAAAACGATGAAGTTGGCAGCGGAGAAGAGAGCGATGATACCGAAGTGGATGGTGTTGAGGATGACAGCGGCAAAGAGGACGAAGAGGACAATGAAGATGATGGCAGGGGCAATGGAAGCGGGCAAGCGGGCAATCGGGCAAGCGATGATGGCCAAGCAGCCGTTGATGGTGATGACGACCAGCAAGTACCACATGGCGCTGCAGTCACTAGAGACCGATGCGAAGGCGGAGGAGCACAAGACAGCAGCGTTAAAGGGGCAGATGTTGTCTTTGACAATGGGAGAAGGCTGATGACGTGGAAGGAAACACAGCTGGGAATGGCAGCTTCATACATGATTCAGAAACTACAGCGGGGGAAGGAGGAGAGGACCATGAAGCAGGGAAACCAGCTGAAGCTGTTGATGCCTCCTGCTCGGACACAGGCACCGAGTCTGATGATTGCTTGACGATGAACGAGTTTTTAGAACAAGCTGGTGGGTCTTCTACACGTAAAGTTAGGCAAATGTCCCAAAGCAGCCCGCGCCCCCGGCGTCCTGGCAGGTTCACCGAGGAGGACAAAAGGACGTACTTAGATTTTGTGAGAACAGAATCTTGTTTCACGCTCCCTGTGCCTAAAATAAAAGACGATATGCGGCTTGATCGGACATTGTACCATCTCAGCAGGAAACAGAAAGGAAGGGAAACTGAAAGCATGTCATCCTTCGATCCACTGTGTCCTAAAAGTTTGAGAAGTAAGATTTTCAAAGAAATATTAGGGTTCGAAACAAAAAGGTACAACACAAGATTAGCCAAGAAGAAAGGCCTAGAAGCAGCAAGTGCAGTCAGAACGAAAAGAGTGACACACAGAAGCAAAGGGGCAAAGCTTGGGGATACTGATGTCCAACAGGAGCAAAGAACTGAAGTAAAGTTGCCTGATGGGGAATCAGATGCGCAAGTTCCAACTACAAAGTTGCCTTCTGGGACCTCACAGAGTTCCAAACCCACTGTGCATGGTCTGGATGCACAGTTGCCTCCTTCCACCTCACATGGACAACTTCCACCAAAGGAGGCACCCACTGGGATCCTGCTGCAGGTGCAAATTGCTGGGAAAATTTTGCCTACTGATACCTCCAACATGCTTGGTGAGAAGGCAAAGGTGTCATGCCCATCTGGTGCCCACTGTGCATCCCCAGTTGTGCATGATTAGGAGATACAGCTGCCTCACAACATTGAGGGTGAGAAGGGAGAGATGCCTAACATACCTGCTGAGCAGAGATTACCAGCTAAAGACGAAATCCAGAGAGACCCTTGTGATGCACCTTCTTTCTCCCTAGGGCCAGAGTTCGATGAAGCTGTTGCAACCAAGGGGAAATCACAACAGGTAGCATCTAATGCTGCCACAGGTGTAGGAGGAAAAAGCAACCACCCGATATCGTTAGACGATTGGAACGCCAACTTGGACCCTGAAGAGCTCGACAGGTTGTTTGTCGAGGCTGAATTGCAAATTAATGCGAGGAAGAAGGCAAAACTTCAAGGTTCAGGAGATGGTTTATGCACTCCGTCAAAAGGGGGTGCTCCGTCAAACCCAATTGACATTGGATCGTCAAGTGGCGCCATGGCGGCGCCCATGCATGAACCACACCCAATGAGGTTTCAGAGCAAGTTGCCTGTATGCAAGAGTTCACCATTTGTCGATTACAAAAGCAAGGCAACATTTCCGTGCTCAAGGGAGGTAACAGAAGTATACGATGCTGTATTGGCGCTTGGGCAGGGGTCATCTAGAGATAAAAGCGCAGATACTAGGTCAGCTTCATAGCTTTTTTTGACAAACTAGGCAAGTAGTACATGTTGCATATACAATTATATGTGCAACAAATTGTTTAACTGCATTAGTATTCTTATTCAATTTTTGCAGCGCAAACATCATTGACCACGGCAATTACTTCGTCTCTGTCAAAGAACTTGCCCAGTCAATGAAACCGAGAGGGGAGCTAAAAGACTCTGTTGTTGAGATAGGGATACAGTCAATCATGCATAATCTAACCGAGAATGCCAGCAAAATTATCATGCCACTACGGATAGGGGTAACTTGCAACACACCCCCAGCCTCTATGCTTTTTTCTACTATTTTTTTGTTTCTCCATAGTTCTTATACTTCTGTTTTATGCCGTGTATATTTCCAAACGCAACAGATTTGGTTACTGAAGAAGGATTTGTTCAGAAAAGAGGTCAAGAAGGTGTTCAACAAAACCATGCACTTGGATCGCAAGGAGATGGTAATTTTTTTTTTGTTTTACATATTTTTTCCTTTTGGTGGAAGGTCTTTTTTTCTTCAGTCCAGTACACTTTTGCTTTTTCCATCTTATTTGTTTAAACAGTTGTTTCTAACATGGGTTTCTCACACACCAAAAAACCAGGTCATGTTCTCGGTCCTTGAAACACTAACTAAAGGTGGTCCTGGGGTCAATCCAGTCAACCATTACTGGATGATCAATGTCAATGTCCGGGACAGGAGGTTCGAAGTACTGGACTCTTTAAGAACCCTCGAGGATAAGCAGTTCGAGGCGGCCGCAAAGACAATTGTTGATGGTATTGTACTACATTGGGAAACATAGTACAACCTCCAGATAGAGGATTTCAAACTCATTGATATTGATGTTCCCAAACAGGACAACACGTAAGTGCACATCTTTTTGCTTTTTTCCCACTATCTTCCCGATTCTTTCTATCCAGCTCTTTTTACCCATGCCCGAACAATGTTTTCCTTATTTTTTTTGAATTGTGCATGACAGAGACGACTGCGGGGTGTACATGCTCCAGAATGCAATTATGTGGGAGGGAAGTTTCCTTCCACCATATGGACCGGCAAACATCCCCAACATCAGGAAGATTCAAACACATTCCTTCGTGAGGTGCGAGAAGAACAGACAAGATTGGAAGGGTATACTCAAGATCAAATAGGTGGGAGGGGCGAGTGGGATAGAGGTACTACTGTTTTACCCTACAGCAGTGCATACCCGTTTTCCATGTGTGTTTCTTGTGCACCTAAGAGGCAAAATTTTGCGTCCAAGAGTAGTTGCTTTTTTATAGTGTTCTTTTTTCACAACACTTGAATATGAATTCTGTTCTACTACCCAAGTTGTAGAAAACAGTGCATACTCCCTTTTTTCCGTGAAAACAGTGGCACGACCTGCCGGCACAGGGGCTTACCATGAAACAAAATCTTTTTTCAGTGTACCAACGAAGCAACAAAAAAAACCCATCCCAGTTGCATTCTAACATGCACCTTAAGGCAACAAATATTTTTTTTTCTAGCATTCATTCTAAGGCAACCAATGCCAGCCATGTGTACCATATGTTTTTGTTCTCTTACAGCACTTTGAATACGAATTAGTTTCTTCATTTTCAGAGAGAGAGAGAGAGAGAGAGAATATGTTTGGGAACTATCAACCATTCATCAACCAACCACAAATAAGTTTGTAAGGCAACACACAAGTTTTCAGTTTGCTTTTTTGTACAACACTTGAATATGAATTTGCTTTTTTAAGACAACAAAATGGCAGCCCAGTGTACCAACAAAGCAAACCATGGCAGACCAGAATCTCTTCATATTAAACAACCAACCACAAATAAGTTTTAGAGTCAACAAAGTTTCCTTCAAGTGAACATGTCCATATTTTTTTTGTCTGGTATTCTTGACCACACGCCTACTCGCAAAACAGCGTAACGCCGTTTTTTTTATTACAAATCTAAGGCTCTTTCTGTAGTGCACTACCAGCCAAACGACGTTCGCAACTAGTTATGGTGTGGCCTTCTTCACCACAGAATCCACAAGTGACTTTCCCCTTGGGTTGCAGTTCAAGGGTTGACCGGTACCTATGCCCTTGTGCGTTGTTTGACAATCTCCCTTTTGTGTTTGATCTTGGCGGGTTACCAAGTATTAAGCGATCCCGTCTAGGACTAGTAGCCAACCTTTGGACTATTTGATCAACATACCTAGGCCCACCTGGTGGTTCTTGCATTGGACCCCCAGGTAGAGGTGTATTGGGCAGTACAGTATGCGTTGAGGCAGAAGCAGAAACTAGGTTCGACGAAGGGCGCAGTCCTGTAGCCCGTGCGTGTGTGCTAGCAGGAGTAGTAGCTGCTGCAGGATCCTGGGGGAGGTGTGATACGAGATGTGATCCTGTACGCCCACCTGGAGCACGTCTGCTTGTCGTACCAGCAGGCGATGCAGCGGAACCAACTGGTTGTTGAGACTGGGGAGGCCGTCGGGGTGTTGTATTAGGCACCGCTGGAGCAGAACCATGACCAGAAGTTGGTTTTGTTGGGGTAGGCCGAGGTTGCGTTGACATGGGCATCCCAAAAGCAACTCTGCTCGTCGTAACAGGAGTTGCAAGATGTCCATAAGGTTGTTTTGATGGGGTAGGTCGAGCGGGCGATGAAATGGGCACCCCAGAATTTTGTACGGTTGTCAAAGCAGGAGCACCAGCATGTACAGAAGGTTGAATTTTCTTAGAGGGAGGACGAGCGGGCGATGAATTGGGCACCCTAGATGACAATGTGCGTTTCAAAGCAGAAGCAACAGCAGGTCCAACATGTTGTCGTGTTTGGGGAGGCCGAGTTGGCGATGCCATGGGCACTGCAGGAGGAGCAGCAGCAGCAGCGCCAACAACATGATGTAGTTGGGGACCTTTAGGAATAGCTGCAACCCCATCAGTTTGCGCTGGAGGAGGACCTTCAGGAGCAGCACTTGCGGAAGCAGTAGACGCAGCAGCCCGCGAACCCGAACATATCTCTCCACCTAGCCGGCCTTGCCCCGCAGCCTTCTTCTTCTTCAGAGTTTTGTTCAACTGGTTGATCTCTGTTTGCATCGCCCGTAGGTGTTGATCAACAATCGAGCTTGCTGGATCTGATTTGCTAGCTGACCAGGCAATCATGGCAAACGAGTTGGTCCAGTTAGCAACTTTTATTTGCTTCTTGGATTCTGCCGGCATAACATCCACTTGACCTTGTTGTTTATGTCCCAAACTACCACTAAACAATGAGACAGCTGACTGAGTCCACCTTGGCAAGATGTACCGATCTGGTATGCGATCAATGCCAATGTGTGTAAACACCTTCAACACATGACAACAAAGCAGGCCATCTCGACTGAACTTGCAACACTCACAACTGAATTCACTTTCAAGTTCATTTGCATAGACAGTATATTCCCTAGAACCATAAACAGGGCACCACTCATTGTTAGGCACAATCAGGTACAAGTTGTTGCCTTGCGGGCACACATTGTATCTGCCTATTCTCTCAAACTCATGAGAAAACCTGTAGAAAATGTCACGGGTGTAAACAGCTAATGCTTGCTTCTCTATTGGGTAGGGCGACTGATACGTCCATTTTGCATCACTATTTTATATCATAATTTACTGCTATTCATCGATATATTTCATATTTAGAAGTGTTACTTATGTTATTTTACCTATTTTGCATGTTTGATGAATAATGGAGAATTGGACACCGGAGTCAGGATTCTGCTGGAAAAAGCACCGTCGAGATGCACTATTTCTGAAGATCAATAAATCGAAGGAGACATATGGAAGTTCCTATTTTACCAGAAGATGGAGGAGGCCAAAAGGGGAGCTGAGATGGGCCATGGTGGGCCCTCCTCACCCCTTGGCGCGGTGGGGCCCCCTGCCGCGCCGAGAGGTGGTTTGGGGGCCCTGGCCCACCTCAGCCGTTCCCCCTTCGCGTACTTGACCCCCTCGGAACCCTAACACAGGAGAGGCCATCGAAATATTCCGCCGCCTCCACGAGGCGGAAAACACCAGAGAGCGAAAAGCTCCCCTGCAGGAAGAAATCTGCCGGGGGAAATTCCCTCCCGGAGGGGGAAATCGTCGCCATCATCACCGTCATCGAGCTGGACTTCATCGGGATCATCATCATCATCATCTCCACCGCCAACACCATCATCACCGCCGCTGCACCCCGTCTCCGTTGTAACATCTAGGGCTGAATCTTGTCTATTTCATAGGGGAAACTCTCCCGGTGTTGATTACTCTTGTTATTGATGCTATTGGGTGAAACCATTGGACTAAGGTTTATGTTCAGATTGTTATTCATCATCATATCACCTCTGATCATGTTCCGTATGATGTCTTGTGAGTAGTTCGTTTAGTTCTTGAGGACATGGGAGAAGTCTTGATGTTAGTAGTGAACTATGTTGAGTAATATTTAATGGTTTGATGCTTAAGTTGTGGTGTTATTCTTCTAGTGGTGTCATGTGAACGTCGACTACATGATACTTCACCTTTATGGGCCTAGGGGAATGCATTGTGTATTCGTTTGCCAATTGTGGGGTTGCCGGAGTGACAGAAACCTGAACACCCGTTGGTATATCGATGCATGAGGGATAGCAGGATCTCAAAGTTTAAGGCTGTGGTTAGTTTAACTTAATTACTTTCTTGTATTTGCGGATGCTTGCAAGGGGTATAATCACAAGTATGTATTAGTCCTAGGAAGGGCGGTGCATTAGCATAGGTTCACCCACACAACACTTATCAAAACAATGAAGATTAATCAACTATATGAAGCGAAAGCACTTGACAATATCCCGTGTGTCCTCAAGAACGTTTGGTCATTATAAGTACAACAACCGGCTTGTCCTTTGCTGTAGAAAGGATTGGGCCACTCGCTGCAACTATTATTACTGCATTTTATTTACTTGTACTTTATTTATCTGTCATATCAAAAACTCCTAAAAACTTGTCTGTGAGCATTTACAGTGAATCCTTCATCAAAACCGCTTGTCAACACCTTCTGCTCCTCGTTGGGTTCGACACTCTTATTTATCGAAAGTACTACGATACACCCCCTATACTTGTGGGTTATCAAGACTATTTTCTGGCGCCGTTGCCGGGGAGTGTAGCGCTATTGGTAAGTGGAATTGGTAAGGGAAACATTTATTGTACGTGCTGTTTTTATTTTTGCCTGCTGCTATATCTCATTATGGAGGGGTCTTCTCTTGAATTCCTATTTGGGAAAACAACTACCACTGCTAAGGTAGTAGAGGAGGCGCCAGATGAGCAGGTAATACCGTTCAAAATTCCTATGAAAATTGTTGAACGTGTCACAAATAACCGCTATGCAGGAGATGGAACTGTCCATCCTGGAGATCATTTGTTATTTCTGCATGAATTGTGCGAGTTATTTAAGTGTGCAGGTATCTCGATGGGAGAAGTTAAGAAGAAATTATTCTCTCTATCACTGTCTGGTAAAGCTGCACATTGGTATAAACTGCTGAAGAATGGGTATTCTCTTGGATGGGAGGAAATTGTACCTCTCTTTTACTCCAAATTCTATCCTCCAAGTGAGATTCATAAGGATCGGAACCTCATATATAACTTCTGGCCCTATGATGGAGAGAGTATCGCTCAAGCGTGGGGGAGATTGAAGGCATTAATGCTCAAATGTCCCATTCATGAGCTTCCTGGTAATATTGTTATTGATAACTTTTATGCAAGACTCTCCTTTCAAGATAAAACTCTATTGGATACCACTTGTGCTGGATCGTTCACTCGTAATAAAGAAGAGTTTAAGTGGGACCTTCTTGATCGGATTCAGGAGAACACTGAAGGATGGGAGAATGACAAAGGTAGGGAGTCAGGTATAAACTATGACTTTGAGTGTGTTAAAAATTTATGGATACTGATGATTATCGCAAAATTAGCACTACTTATGGTCTTGACTCTCAAATTGTTGCAAACTTTTATAAAGCCTTTGCTTCCTATTTCGGTTTGCCGAAGGAGGGTTTTAAAAATTATCATGAACCATATAAAGATGAATCTGTTTCTCATATATCTAAAGGTGTTGAGGTTAATGTTGCTGATCGCATTATTCCAGAACCTTATATTGAAAAAGTTCCTTTTCCTAATAAGATTAAGGAACATACTATCATAACTGGTGTTGTTAGTAAAAGTAATAAGAAAACTACCAAACCTGATGAGCAAATAACTGTTGAACCTGTTGTAGCATTGGTTAAAGATCTTGTCACTGAAAATTTAGAAGATAGACACATTATCTTTTGTGAGGATGCTTCTAATATTGTCTCACATCCTAAAAGTTCTAGGAAGTCTAGTGTTCCTGTGCTTTCTGTTGGGATAGGTGATCATTGCTATTATGGTTTATGTGATATTGGTGCAAGTTCTAGTGCTATTCCTTATGAGCTTTACAGGGAAATTATGCACGAAATTGCTCCTTGTAAACTTGAAGAGATTGATGTGGTTATTCAGCTTGCTAATAGGGAAACTATCTCTCCAATTGGTATCATTAGAGATGTCGAAGTCCTTTGTGGTAAGACTAAATACCCTGCTGATTTTCTTGTACTTGGGTCGGCTGCCAATGATAGTTGTCCTATTATTTTTGGTAGACCTTTTCTGAATACTTGTGGTGCTGTTATAGATTGTAAGAAAGAGAAAATCTTTACTAAATTTGCTGGTGAATCTTATGAATTCAATTTCTCTAAATTTGCTAAAGCACCTTATGAAACTGAATTGCCTAGTGAGGATTTTGAAATTGCTCAACTTGCATCTATTGTTCTTGCTCCTAACAATGCTTTGCAGCAACATATGGAGAATCATGAAAGTGAGAACTTCAGGGAAGAAAGGAATGAGCTTGATGAAGTATTCCTTCGTCAACCTATGCTCAAACACAATTTACCTGTGGAAGATTTGGGTACCACAATGCCACCCAAGGAGGATCCTGTTTTTGATTTGAAACCTCTGCCTGATAATCTTAAATATGCTTATATTGATGATAAGAAAATATATCCTGTTATTATCAGCTCTAAACTTTCAGGTACAGAGGAGGAAAGGTTATTGGGAGTGTTGAGGAAACACCGCGGAGCTATGGGATATACTCTTGATGACCTGAAGGGAATTTCTCCTACTATATGTCAGCACGCCATCAACATGGAACCTGATGCAAAGCCTGTTGTTGAGCATCAGCGTCGTTTAATACCCAAGATGAAAGAAGTGGTAAGAAATGAGGTATTAAAACTTCTTGAAGCTGGTATTATTTATCCTATTGCTGATAGTAGATGGGTAAGTCCTGTGCATTGTGTTCCTAAGAAAGGAGGAATTACCGTTGTTCCTAATGAAAATGATGAACTAATTCCTCAAAGAGTAGTAGTTGGTTATAGATGTGCATTGATTTTAGAAAGGTTAACAAAGTAACTAAGAAAGATCATTATCCTTTGCCTTTTATTGATCAAATGCTTGAGAGGTTGTCCAAGAAAACTCACTTTTGTTTCCTTGATGGGTATTCTGGGTTTTCTCAAATTGCTGTGAGAGCGCAAGATCAAGAGAAAACTACTTTTACTTGTCCTTATGGAACTTATGCTTATAGACGTATGCCTTTTGGTTTATGTAATGCTCCTGCTACTTTTCAAAGATGCATGTCTGCTATTTTTCATGGCTTTTGTGAGGAAATTGTGGAAGTCTTCATGGACGATTTCTCCGTCTATGGAACTTCCTTTGATAATTGTTTGCACAACCTTGACAAAGTTTTGCAGAGATGTGAAGAAACTAGCCTTGTTCTTAATTGGGAGAAATGCCACTTTATGGTTAATGAAGGAATTGTTCTTGGACACAAAATTTCTGAAAGAGGTATTGAAGTTGATCGAGCTAAAGTGGAGGCAATTGAAAAGATGCCTTGTCCCAAAGATGTTAAAGGTATTCGTAGTATTCTTGGTCATGCTGGTTTTTATAGGAGGTTTATTAAAGATTTCTCTAAAATTTCCAAGCCTCTTACTAATCTTCTTCAAAAAGATGTACCCTTTGTTTTTGATGATGATTGTAAGGAAGCTTTTGAAACTTTGAAAAAGGCTTTAATCACCGCTCCTGTAGTTGAACCACCTGATTGGAATTTACCTTTTGAAATTATGTGTGATGCTAGTGATTATGCTGTAGGCGCTGTTCTTGGGCAGCGAGTAGATAAAAAGTTAAATGTTATTCATTATGCTAGTAAAACTCTTGATTCTGCTCAAAAGAATTATGCCACTACTGAAAAAGAATTTCTAGCTGTAGTTTTTGCTTGTGACAAATTTCGACCCTACATAGTTGATTCGAAAGTCACTATTCATACTGATCATGCTGCAATTAGATACCTTATGGAAAAGAAAGATGCTAAGCCAAGGCTTATTAGATGGGTACTTCTTTTGCAAGAATTTGATTTGCATATCATAGATAGAAAAGGTGCTGAAAATCCTGTTGCTGATAATTTGTCTAGATTGGAAAGCATTCCTTATGATCCTATTCCTGTTAATGATAGCTTTCCAAATGAACAATTGGCTGCAATAAGTGTAAGTTCGCGAGATAGTCCTTGGTATGCTGATTATGCTAACTTTATTGTTTCCAAGTACTTGCCTCCAACCTTTTCAGCTCAGCAAAGAAGGAAATTCTTTTATGACTTGCGGCATTACTTTTGGGATGACCCACACTTATATAAAGAAGGAGTCGATGGTATTATGCGAAGATGTGTTCCTGAATATGAACAACAGGAAATACTGAGGAAATGCCATGGAAGTGCTTATGGAGGGCATCACGCTGGAGATAGAACTGCGCAGAAAGTTCTACAATCAGGTTTTTATTGGCCTACCCTCTTTAAGGATGCAAGAAAGTTTATTTTATCTTGTGATGAATGTCAAAGGGTTGGTAATATCTCTAGACGCAATGAAATGCCTATGAGTTATTCTCTTGTTATTGAACCATTTGATTGTTGGGGATTCGACTTCATGGGTCCTTTTCCTTCTTCACAAGGTAATACTCATATACTTGTTGCTGTTGATTATGTCACTAAATGGGTAGAAGCTATACCTACTAAAAGTGCTGATGGTGAGACCTCTTTAAAAATGCTTCAAGATGTCATTTTTCCTAGGTTTGGTGTACCTAGATATCTTATGACTGATGGAGGTTCTCATTTTATCCATGGTGGTTTTAGAAAGACTCTTGCTAAATATGGTGTTAATCATAGAATTGCTTCAGCCTATCATCCTCAAACTAGTGGACAAGTAGAATTGTCAAATAGGGAGATTAAATCTATCTTGCAAAAGACTGTTAATAAATCTAGAAAAAATTGGGCTAGTAAGTTAAATGATGCTTTATGGGCTTATAGAACTGCTTATAAGAACCCCATGGGCATGTCTCCTTATAAAATGGTTTATGGTAAAGCTTGTCACTTGCCTTTAGAATTAGAACACAAAGCTTATTGGGCAGTGAGAGAACTTAATAGAGATTTTAAACTTGCCGGTGAGAAAAGGTTGTTGCACTTAAGTTCTTTAGATGAATGGAGAAGTGAGGCTTATGAAAATGCTAGACTCTTTAAAGAAAAAGTTAAGAGATGGCATGATAGGAGAATTCTTAAAAGAGAATTTAATGTTGGTGAGAAAGTTCTATTGTATAGGTCTCGTCTCAGATTTTTTGCAGGAAAGTTACTCTCAAAATGGGAAGGACCATTTGTTATTGTGGAGGTGTATCGTTCAGGTGCAATAAAAATTGCTTCATTGAAAGATAACTCTACACAAGTGGTAAATGGTCAAAGACTCAAGCATTATATTTCTGGAGATTCTATTAATGAAGAGGTTGATACAATTAAAGTGGTGACTCCGGAAACTTTCATTGAAGAACATTTTTCTGGGACTGCAGAATTCGATTCGAATAGGTAACAGTTTCGGTAAGAAAAGTTTCGCGAATAACTTTCTAGAAGATATTTTCGTCGTTTTTATTAAATATGGAAAAATAAGAGACCGAACCGGATGGGAGACGGCACCCGTGGTGCCCAAACCATAGGTCGGCGCGGTGGGCCCCCAGCCGCGCCGCCTGGTGGTTTGAGCACCCCGGAGCTCGTCTCCGATCAGGTTTCCTCCTGTACCTTCCTTATGTTGTAAAACTTTTTGCTATATAACTCACCCGAACCCCCGAGGTTCGTATCTCGCCTTTTCATCGTGTTTCGTTTCGAGCTGTTTCTGTCCAGATATTGTTTTCAGATTTAGAAGCGCCATGGTCTCCAACAACAACAACAAGGGCAAGGAGCCTTTGGAAGACGAGACTCAAGACCCCAAGCTGAAGGAGGAAGTCAAGAGCGAAGATGAAGGAGAAGTGGAGGAAGACCCGCGCGAATACCCGCGCGCTACCGTTGCAAGCATCGGAGTGGTGGCAAATCCATTCAAGCCCAGGCAAGGGCGCGGATGAGCACCGGAGGGAAGGTTCCACGACACTTCTTGGCTCCCAGGACATCTTCCCCAGGCAAAATAACCCCTTCCATACTCTTATCCATAAGCATCAAATTGAGAGGATCCCGGAGGCTGAGTTGCCTAGTGGTTGGAATATAGATCGTTCTAACAATACAGGAAAGAGGGATTCTGCTGCTGAGGAGTGGGGAAACAACTCCAAGAGTTGGGACTCGCAGTCTGACAAGTTTATGAATCGCATCGAACACAACTCTGAGCTGATTCGCGCCCTCACCTACAAGATTGATGAACTGAAGGAGCTGGTTGATAAGCTTATCAACAATCCACCACCACCGAAGGAGTAATTCATCATAAGTATTGGCATCCCCTTGGTTTGTTCCAAGCTTGGGGGAGTGCCGCGGTATCACATCATTATCTTTACCTTTTACTTTTCCATAAAGTCATATCGTGAGTAGGGAAGTTATCTTATATGATGGTTTGCAATGTGGAAGTATCTCTCTTTTAGTTGGTTATCTATGTATCCCTTGGTGTGAGTTGCCGTTATGAAATATTAATGAGAAGTTTTATCATTTACTTTCTGCATACTTTATTTTAGCTTGCAATTCTCTTTCATATTGATAACCTTGTTGTTAGTATAGGGATCACTTTTTAGAGCACCAAGTTAATCTTTTTGGTTTTGGCAAACTTAGCATTGGTCAGTAGTAGACAATACTTTGAGACTTAAGTAGAAGAGGGAGTGCATGCAAATATATTATTCCATGATCTTTCTTTCTTTGTGCTCATAAGCTTAGTATTCTTAAGTTAAACTATTTGTGCTTCTAAGGAAGATTGCATGATTATTCTTATCACTTGTATAATTGTTTGTATCCCTCAACTCTTATGCTTGCTACATAACCTTGCTAGCCAAAGACCTGTATCGAGAGGGAATGCTTCTCATACATCCAAACCTTGAGCCAAACCATTGCCATTCGAGTCCACCATAACTTCCTACTATATGGTATTTTGCGCCATTCCAAGTAAATACTTCATGTGCTACCTTTAAATTATTCAAAACTTATTACTCCTAGTTTTGTGTCACTGTTTATTAGCTCATGAGGGTTCTGTAGAGTTTCTCTAGCACTTTTGTCAAACAGACTTTCACCAATGGACTAGTGGCATATACACCGCTTATCCAACAATTTGCAAAAAGAGCTGGCAAATGGGGTGCCCAGTCCCAATTAACTACAACTTTCATTAATAATTCTCTTCACATGTTTTGCCCTGATTTATCAGTAAGCAACTTAATTTGCAAATAGACACTCCTCCATGGTATGTGAATGTTGGAAGGCACCCGAGGATTCGGTTAGCCATGGCTTGTGTAAGCAAAAGGTTGGGAGGAGTGTCAACTATAAAGAAACTAAAATACATGTGTAAACAAAAGAGAAGAGGGATGATCTACCTTGCTGGTAGAGATAACGTCCTTCATGGGAGCCGCTCTTGAAAGTCTGGTTGACAAGGGGTTAGTGTTCACTTTACTACGATTCGTTGACAACGACATACATAGCTCAAACAACTATTTTCATACTCTCTATATGCTTTGCAAAACTTAAAAGCTCTAGCACATGATTTAATCCCTGCTTCCCTCTGCGAAGGGCCTATCTTTTACATTATTGTTGAGTCAGTAAACCCATTCCTCTCTATCTCAAGCAAGCATTTGAGTTGTTGAGATCCAATTAGTTATATGTGTTGATACTTCTAATCATATCTCTCATTTCCTTGTTTCGCACAATAGCTTTTATCCGAATGAATATAACTTTGAAAGTTATCAATGACTGTAAGGAGACTGTTATGATTAAGGCATGTAAGTTCTGCTATATAAGCTCTGATATAAAGACTCTTCTCGAAAGATAAGTATGATCTGTTAATTGTTCTCTGACCAAGAGTTTAAGTTTGCCTTCACCAATCATGGTTCTCTTTATGCACTTCATCGTGGTTCCCTTTACTTATTTCAAGTTAGATTATATGAAGGGAAGTTGCTGTCTAGAATGACTTGTGTATCAATGAATGTGATGCTTCTTGTCCGTATTTTATTTATCGACACTTTGCTCCATAAACTTGTGGTCATGTTTACTGAGCTCAGTTTTCGCTTGGGGACAAGCGAGGTCTAAGCTTGGGGGGGTTGATACGTCCATTTTGCATCACTATTTTATATCATAATTTACTGCTATTCATCGATATATTTCATATTTAGAAGTGTTACTTATGTTATTTTACCTATTTTGCATGTTTGATGAATAATGGAGAATTGGACACCGGAGTCAGGATTCTGCTGGAAAAAGCACCGTCGAGATGCACTATTTCTGAAGATCAATAAATCGAAGGAGACATATGGAAGTTCCTATTTTACCAGAAGATGGAGGAGGCCAAAAGGGGAGCTGAGATGGGCCATGGTGGGCCCTCCTCACCCTTGGCGCGGTGGGCCCCCTGCCGCGCCGAGAGGTGGTTTGGGGGCCCTGGCCCACCTCAGCCGTTCCCCCTTCGCGTACTTGACCCCCTCGGAACCCTAACACAGGAGAGCCATCGAAATATTCCGCCGCCTCCACGAGGCGGAAAACACCAGAGAGCGAAAAGCTCCCCTGCAGGAAGAAATCTGCCGGGGGAAATTCCCTCCCGGAGGGGGAAATCGTCGCCATCATCACCGTCATCGAGCTGGACTTCATCGGGATCATCATCATCATCATCTCCACCGCCAACACCATCATCACCGCCGCTGCACCCGTCTCCGCTGTAACATCTAGGGCTGAATCTTGTCTATTTCATAGGGGAAACTCTCCCGGTGTTGATTACTCTTGTTATTGATGCTATTGGGTGAAACCATTGGACTAAGGTTTATGTTCAGATTGTTATTCATCATCATATCACCTCTGATCATGTTCCGTATGATGTCTTGTGAGTAGTTCGTTTAGTTCTTGAGGACATGGGAGAAGTCTTGATGTTAGTAGTGAACTATGTTGAGTAATATTTAATGGTTTGATGCTTAAGTTGTGGTGTTATTCTTCTAGTGGTGTCATGTGAACGTCGACTACATGATACTTCACCTTTATGGGCCTAGGGGAATGCATTGTGTATTCGTTTGCCAATTGTGGGGTTGCCGGAGTGACAGAAACCTGAACACCCGTTGGTATATCGATGCATGAGGGATAGCAGGATCTCAAAGTTTAAGGCTGTGGTTAGTTTAACTTAATTACTTTCTTGTATTTGCGGATGCTTGCAAGGGGTATAATCACAAGTATGTATTAGTCCTAGGAAGGGCGGTGCATTAGCATAGGTTCACCCACACAACACTTATCAAAACAATGAAGATTAATCAACTATATGAAGCGAAAGCACTTGACAATACTCCCGTGTGTCCTCAAGAACGTTTGGTCATTATAAGTACAACAACCGGCTTGTCCTTTGCTGTAGAAAGGATTGGGCCACTCGCTGCAACTATTATTACTGCATTTTATTTACTTGTACTTTATTTATCTGTCATATCAAAAACTCCTAAAAACTTGTCTGTGAGCATTTACAGTGAATCCTTCATCAAAACCGCTTGTCAACACCTTCTGCTCCTCGTTGGGTTCGACACTCTTATTTATCGAAAGTACTACGATACACCCCCTATACTTGTGGGTTATCAGCGACCAAGTTTCACCTCCTAGGACATCTGTACGGTAGTCATTGCGGCCCTCCTTGACAATATATGAACCTGGATCTTTTGGTACTGCTTGACGAAGTGCATAATCGAGTTTTTAGGATTGACATAACTTTTTAGAACTGCATTGAAACCCTCACTGCCTTGAGTGGACTGTAGGAATGGGAAGAAGCAATCCTTGAAGTAACAAGGCACACAAGTCTTCCTGATTTCGTACAGATGTGCAAGCTCTTTATGCCAACCGACTCTATATTTCTGCACCATGTCTGCCCACCCTGCCTCAAACTCCTTAGGTGTCAAGGTGAAATCAACAAGATAGTTGAAATCTGCTGTCAATTCTGGGTTTCTTCCCAGAAATGGTCCCATTTTCTTCTGGGCATTCCGCATGATATGCCATCTGCAATTGCGATGGATCGTATCCACAAAGATTTTTTTATTGACTCCCTCATGCAATATCTTGGTCAGTAATTATGCAGTCAGGAGCTTTGCCATCCATTGCATGTAGGAAGGTCTCAAATAGCCAGTCGAAACTACTTTGCTTCTCATCCCTAATGAAACCACAACCCAGCATGAAGGTCTGACCGTGACGGTTGATTCCAATGTAAGGAGCAAACGGCATGTTATAGCAATTCGTCATGAAAGTGGTATCAAAAGAGATGCAATCATGATAGGCTTCTTTGTAAGCTCTTCTTGCTATACCATCAATCCAAAAAAGGTTCTCCACCCTTTCCTCACTGTCCAGCTTCAACCGGAAATAAAAATCCGGGTCTTCCTTTTCAAGATCCCAGAAGTAGGACAAAACTTCTGTCATGTCGCTGTCCCTAGCTTCCGAGCGGAATTCAGTGCGCAAGTTGCTAATTGCTTTCGTAGTGTATGGCACTAGGAACTCATCCCCATAGAATCTAGACATGATCTGCATCATACGTCCTGCTCAAGGAAACCAATACAGAAATTTAGCAAGCTATCAGAAAATATAAATCCGAGGGACATTAGGATAGTAAGATGCTAGGGATGGAAATAGACAGTAAAACAAGTTGCTTTTTATCTAGTGAAGTAAATAGGGAACAAACATGATGGTTTTAGTTGCTTTTTCAAACTTAGACCAACATCAAATCAGTTTGCTGAAAAGCAAAACAAACTAGCACACCTGTTTCTATGTTGCAGTCATGCAACATATGAAGAAACTCCTCCTCATCTTCCGGTATCCCCTGGTGTGACTTAAGATACTTCTTAAGAGAAGGCTGCACGACCATTGGATGATTGTGCTCTCCAATGTAATATATGACTTCCCATTTGTCATTCTTATTAAGTTTTACAACCATCCGAGCTCTACAGTTTGTCTGCTTTATCATCTCTCTTTTTCTCTTCTTCTTCCAGGCTGGCTTGATCTGCTAGATCCTGAGAGCTTACTGCATGATTTTGAGCCATCGTCGTCGACACCATCAGCATCAGATTCACTCCCCTCATCACCACTGCAGTTGTTAAGCAACTTTTCCACATGAACCTCATCATCTACTGGTTTCTTGTACCTGTTGCACACAAACTGTTGCTTCTCCAACTCCTTTGTGAAAGTATTTCTCCTACTAGTGTTCGACTTGATAGAGAATCCCACCCTGTTAGCATAGTCATTGTAGTAACTCTTAGCTAGGGGCATCGAGTCGAACGTCATCCCAACATAAGGCTCCCCTGGATCGTACAACATGTCATGCTGGATATCTGCTGGACCATCACTTCCAGTAGCAGCACCATTGTGTTCATTGCTGGTAGCACCACTACCTCCAGTACCAGTAGCATCTCCTGCACCACCATCTGCTACACCACTGGCACCAGCAACATTAGCTGCCACAACACCAACACCACCTCCAGTAGCACTGCCACCAGCACCATCTGCTGCATCACCACCTCCAGGAGCAGTAGTATTGTCAACATTTATGCCTTCATCAGGATCAGGGGACTCATCTATAAGCTCAACATGCTCATCTTGCTCATTGCCAATATCCAAGTTGCCAAAGTCAAATGGAGGCTCATTAAGGTCAAGCCAATCCATCCCCTGCAGCAAATACGTGGAGAAACAGCTTGTTAGCTCAAAATCCAGAGATAGTAGCTAAGTTTTGCGCTTTTTTATATGAAAATGGTAGGCTACAGAACCAGGAAGCAAGTTAATTTAGTAGGAGTTGCTTTGTCAGCTTGTTAGCTCAAAATCCAGATATAATAGTTATGTTTTGCGCTTTTTTATGAAACTGGAAGGCTACAGAACCAGGAAGCAAGTCAATTCAGTAGGAGTTGCCTTTCCAAATAACCAGAAAGCAAGTTCATACAACAGGTGTTGCATCTGGGAACACACTCATGTTTTCCACACACTAAATTTGAGAGAAAGAACCCAGGAAGCATCTAAACTTCCTGTTGTTGCTTCTTACAAAATAAAATCAGGAAGCAACTGTAACAAAATTAGCTAGATTTTTCTCTCAAAAAGCATCAGTTAGCTAGTTCTTGCAGATTATTGCACAGCCTTTTGACATCTATGTGTCTACATGCAGGTCCCTTCTAGAGAGGTCAGAAAAAAAGGGAGGCACTTGCCTCTTGGGAACAGCAGATCCAGAAAACTTCCTCAGGGAAGAGATCATCAGGAAAAGCAACTAAGAAGAGCAAGAAGAATGGATGCTTTTTTCGTATGGAACAACAGAAGAACAAGAAAACTGATGCTCAGGGGAAGAGATCATCTTTCTTTGTTGTTTCTAAACCTGTGAAACAAGAAGTTTTTTGGGAGGGAAAGATGTAGCCTGGGGTGGGTGCCTCTTCTTGCACGTACCTGATCTTTTTTGATCTGTGAATTCGCCTCTGATTTTTGGCCGGCAATGGCGATTTGCTTTTCCTGGTTCTATTCTCTCCGATCTGATGTTCTCCTGGGGAAGAAGCTAGGAAGGGGATGGGGAGCAGGTAAGATCTGCTTTTTATCGATCTGCTTTGTGTTTGCGTGGTAGCCACGGCCGGTTTTGGAGGCGCAGTTGCTGGTTTTGGAGCGCACAAGCGTCTCCGGGTCTAGTTGGTACGTACGTACCAGCACATGGGCGGTCCCCTGGGAACTTTCCCTTTCCGGCCGAACGCGGGAAACCTTCCAATTCTGGAGCGTGCGCTCTGGGATGGAAAAGCGCGCGTGCGCTCCGCGGCAGCGTCCAAAGCTAAAATAAAGATACGCGTTTGTCGGAGGGCTCTGACTTGGGCTCGGGATTCACTGGTGCGTCGCCAACTCCCCATCATCCATGCCCAACCACTCCGTGGACACAGGCTTAAGTTAGGATAAATCCTGTATGTTTGTGACATGGTATACTAGTTCATGGAAAAAAAAATAGTGAGCTTTTAGCTTAACTAACATATAAGTCTTGCACGTGATCGTAGGTAAAAATAGGTTTTAGCATTGGCATAGGCCTTAATTACACACTGTATACACAAGGACTTGCTCGGTTATAGCAAGTCTTCCCTCATAAACTAACAACTTGTGGCCGATCTCTAGATCTAATAGACTGGGATAGAGCAGGCGATCATAACTACTGTACGAACATCACTTATAAATAATTAAAAGTCAGAATTGAAGGCCCAAATGCACGTTAATAGTAAGTGGAGTACTGTTGTACTCACTCCGTTCCAATTTAATTGACTTGCTATCTACCAAACGTGAATGTATCTAGAGGGAGTAGTATGGTTAATAAGTGAGTTGGCTCCCTGAACCCGTCGTGAGACTGTGCAGAGTTGTCGGCAGGCTGACTTGGGCTCGGGCTTCACTGGTACGATCCCCATCAACAACGCATGTGCCGCATCGACCACACCCTGGGCACGGGCTTAAGTTAGCGTATGGTGGCCTGGGTACCTTCTGGGCCTGGTCTCACTAGTTTTGCGGTGGGCCTCGGCCTTGGGATGTCCGCGCGATCTTGTGCCCCTCTGGAAGAGCTCGTCGCAAACGGAATTCCGGTGTGTATACTATTATGGTTAGTATACATGCATACAAGAACCGGTCTTGTTCCCCTCTGGCTTCTGCCACCATGATTCCTCCGTGCTCCAGCTTTCCGCCGCCGTAGGAGCTCTCATCTGCGCGACCTCCCCACTTAGACTGTGGTCATCGTCCATGCCTTCCCAGTCTGTCTCGGTGGGGAGAATTTCATGTTCTGGCGCGCACTCACGCTGCCCAACTTCTCGGGCACCAATCTGCATGGCTACCTCGACGGGTTTGTGGCGGCTCTGACGATGACAATCACCGAGGGATCCAATGATGGGACAACGATCATCGTCAACCCTGTGTACCAGGCGTGGTGGATGAAAAACCAGAAGGTCCTTGCCCTAATGCCCTCCTCCATGGCCGATGATCAGCTACAAGACGCCAGCCGAGGTATGGACAGCAGCCCACTCCATGTTTGGCACGCAGAACCCACTACCACACAACTAGATCTACAACAACACATAGCTTGCAACGAAACCGACATGTGTATCTGGAATTTACCTTCCCACACCCCCACGTTTATGGGTAGGCATTCGGTCGTGATTTTTTCTATTTCAGTCTATTTAAAATTCGGTCTATAAAAATTAAGACCGAAATATACTCGTCTATAGCCCATACATTCGGGTACCCGGTAATTCGGGTTCGGTCATGACCGAATAGTATGGCAGATGCTGTTAGCACTAAACTTGGATAGTGTTTAATAAAATTATTGCCATCATTTTAACCATAATATGAACATTTTTAATACATCTATTATTATCAACTTGCAAGAATAAATGTCAATGTACAGGTAAAAATAGTACCACAATATAGTGTTCACAGATTACGCATTTCCCGAAATTCGTTAACATCCTATAAAGTGAAGACTAACTATCACGTAAAGTTCGTTCCATTCGGTTACCGGATGAGAAGTTGATATCCCGATTCTAGTCTATGAGTTCTTATCCAACGGTAGCCTCGATGACATTCTTCATGGCAACTACATGGAGCCTCTCAGCTTGGTTGCACGTTTAAGAATTGCAGCAGAATCAGCAGATGGTCTGGCTTATAGGCATTCAAAAACCAATACTAAGATTCTGCATGGTGATGTTAAACCAGCAACTATACTCTTGGATGATAATTTAGTACCCAAGATTGCAGACTTCGGCATTTGAAGGCTGACTGCAAGAGATAAAGAACACACCGCATCAGTCAGACATGAGTTATATTTTTTAGAAACAGACATGAGTTATATGGATCCTGTATATCTTCAAATAGGCCTACTAACTGAAAAGAGTGATGTGTACAGTTTTGGGTGGTACTCCTGGATCTTATTAGTAGGAAGAAGGCCATGCATTCAGATAACTATATTTTGGTGGACATTTTTTAGGAGTCCACAAAAAGGTTAAGAAAGCAACCGAGTTATTTGACAAGGACATTGCAGTGAGAAGTGATTTGGAGATTCTTGATAGCCTAGCTGGGCTCGTTGGGGGGATGTCTGAACCTTGATGTGGATCAAGAACCTGCGATGACAGAAGTAGCACATCGCCTTCTCATGTTGTATCAATCCCGTCTGTCTTAGTTTATCTGCCATTCAATAATTTGATGCATTTTCCTGCTTGGACATCACACTTTATTTTGTCTCGCTTGCACGAACAAACTCCACCCTGGCGTGGACCGTGGAGACAGGGAGTGGCTGGTGGCGCTGTTCAGTGGGTGGGAAGAGTTTGGCGACGGTGTGGCTTGTTTCATCGCGGCCACACTTGAGCACGCTGGTCGCCAGCCCCGCGCCGTGAGATGCAGCCACCAGCAACTCTCCTCAGTCCTCCCTCGGCTCCAAATCGAAGCACACTGCTGCTGCAGTCCTGCAAGCTGGCTTAACGCTCCAAGCCACTCTCTGCTGGTAATTTTCTCGGTTTCTAGTGTAGTCCCACTTGTTTGATTTGCCCCCTTTTTTTGGTCAGATTCTTGCATCTTAATCAGTTGGGGAAAGTTCTATCTAGGTGATTAGGTCATGCAAATTGCTGTTTCACTTTGTAGCTAAGATGTAGCGATGGTCAAGGGAAAACCATTGATACATTTTACAAAAGGTGGGGCGGATTCGAATATAACAATCAAATTGTAGGCATTCTAAGTACAATTTGATTGGTAGATTATTCTGTTGGCTTGCCACTCAATCTGATTATCCGAGTTTTTGGAAATGCTACTCAGGTCAATAAAATTGTAGTTTTTGGTAATAAACCAGTTTGTACATTTGACTTGCGGCGTTGATCGAATCGAAAGACTATTTATATATAGAGACTATCATACTCAGGTCTTCCTGCCACTTCTTTTAATTAGTTGGCATGGTGCACACATACCAAGCGTCTGACTATGTAGGCAAGTGGCACACAAGATTCTCTTATTTGTTTTTCCTGAAATGTATGTATAGGCGGACATATGCCAAACACACCAATCCCATAAGTTTTTTTTTCAAACGTGCATCTTGAGTACTCTATTGAGTGTTGTCTTTTAGCGATGACTTTGTTTGCAGCTGATGGACCTCAAGAAGTGTCAAGTGAGTCTTGCATAAAGGAAAGTGATTTGTTGCTTAAATTCATCATCTAGTGTTGCTTATACCTTTAGTTGATCAGTATGAGATTTGCTTCAAGGAGATGGATCAACGTGTCTGTGGTTAAACTAGACAACATTCTGGCACAGAGTTCCTGTGTATACTAGATACAATTATCACTCTCTTAGCTGTCTTGTTATTGTCTATCACGCAAAACCAACATAGGAGGGCATTGGATACACTTATTTTTCGGGAAAACCCCTAAACACTTATTTTTCGGGAATTTTCATAGGCAGCGACGGACGTGAAAACCCTTCTCCTTCTCCGAAGGTGATAGATCCAGCCGTCCCTCTACCAATGGCAAGGGGAAAGCGTCGCCGTCATCAACACCTACACCTCCTCTCATGGGGAGGCCCATCATCGTAAACATTTGCACTACCTCCACTACCATTACCGCCTCCAACTTTGTGATCAACGTCATCCTCCTAATGATTTGTGTAGATCAGAACCCTGAATAATTGTCTTGTGTACGTGATGTTTTCATGATAGTATTTGACTTTGTGCTATTCTTTATTGGTTAAGTTTTAGTTTCGATATTGTGTTGAATCTCATATTCCAGTGGTTATGATCATGTTTAAACATTGTGAGTAGTTGCCCATGTTTCTAAGAGCATAGGATGATTTTTCCATGATTACCATGTATCATGGTATGGATGTTTGGTTTATGACTTGTGATTCCATGATGGTAATATACCAGCATCGAATATATGTTACTTCACGTACATGGGCTAGAGAAAGGAAGATGGGAGATGACAGAAACCGTGTCCCAAACTCCGGACTTTCAATGGCACGGGGTGGGGGCGGGGGGGGGGGGGGGGGGGGGGGGGGGGGGGGAGGATGGCTGCACCTACACTTGGCTATGGTTGAACTTTCTAAGTCTTAATGAATCACTTTGTGTGTGTGCACAAATGTGGCCCTGAGAGCAATTATGAGGGTTGCACGCGCAAGGATGGCTGCACCTACCCTTGGCTTAGTCTAGTACAAGTAAAATTTGAAACAAATATTTATCATACTTAATGTGGAAATATATTTGTCAAGTAAATCCATATGGACCTTAGGGATGCTCGTCACTCATAATACCTGCTGTGAGCTTGTCCTCTTGCGAAATAGAGGATTGGGCTTTCTCTGCAAAGAGCTTTTTACATTTCGTGTTATTTACTTTAACAGCAATTTATTTTCCTACAATTACAAACTCAAGAACCAAAAAGCTTCGCATAATTATTGCCAATTGTTTATCATTCTTGTCAGGTCATACCTTCATCTCTACGTGGGTTCGACACTCTAAACTTATGGAGGAGTACTATAAACGATCCACACTTGTAGGCATCATCATGTCAAAATTCATCAACTCAAATCGATGATCTAAAATCCTAACTCATCGTCTTAAACGAAACATTGATCTTTTTTAATCCCCCAAACAAGTATGAATATTCACATGACTATACTCTATTCCTTCTGTAGGTCTTAATTAGGCGATCTGATCGACATCGGCCTGGTCGCTGATGTGCCGCCATGGATATATGACCATAAAAGTTTTAGCTATCTTCTGAGGACAACCAATTACCAAGGGAAGAAAAGAGAAGAAACATAAATACCATCACAAGAACGGTCTTACAATTCAGTGATGCTGCGCTAGCTGGGCCCACATGGCTGCGATACATAGAGGTGAAGGGTGTGAGAGTGCTCCTAGCCCTCCGGGATTACAGCATGGCTGCGATACATAGAGGCGAAGGGTGTGAGAGAACTCCTAGCCCTCCAGGATTACAGCTTAGGGGTATATAATCGCAACAAGTTGCAATTTTTTTACCCGCAAAAGAAAAACAAGTTGCTATTACTTTGGTAACAAACCAGTTTGTACGTTTGACTTTACTGTGATCGAAAGACTATTCATAGAGACTAGCATACTCAAGTCTTCGTGCAATTTCTTTCAGCTGTCAGAGTGCACACATACCAAGGGTCTGATCGTGTAGGCAACTGGCATACAAGATATGCAAAATTAACACACCGATGCCATAAGTTGTTTTTTTCTAATATTTATTTATCTCGTTGTTGTAATAAGACATCATAGAGACATGATGTCCGGTCCATTTTCCGGATTCTTGCTTTGTCAATTGTATGCCCATATTATTCTAGCGGTTACAAATATAATTAAATCATCTGGCCGGACATTTTGTGATTGTTCTTGTCCAATTGTCATCATCGTTATCGTCATTCTGTGTTCGGATTTCAGAGACGCGAAGGAGCAGTGCTTTTAACATGCACGATACACCACTTGGCTATCTCGTTTACATATTGGTCATGTAGGTAGGTAGAGTTCAACATGTAGTACGTACCCCAACCCTTTCGGTTGCTCTCCCTACCTTTGCTTATATATCCATGCCAAGCAACGATAACACCAAGTGCCACACACACTAGTACACACCGTTGACGTCGAGCCTAGAGCCACTATGGCGCCTGATAGTGCAGCAACTGCACGCATCTTCCTCGCCGCCTGCTTCTTCCTCCTCCCAATCTTCTTGTCCCACCACCATGTTGCTGCCGCCGCCTCGCCGCCACTTTCCTTCAGCTTCGACTTCTCAACACCTCCAAATACCGTCTAGATGATCTCCGGTTCGAGGGCGACGCCGCCCTGAACGGCGACCTGGTGGATCTCACCTGCAACTCCGATAACTTATGGTGCAGCGGGCGGATGTCGTACAACCACCCGGTGGCCTTCTACGACAACAACACCGGCGAGGTGGCTAGCTTCAGCACTAGCTTCACCTTCGCCATCAACCTGTGGCCTAACATGACCAAAAAGGGGGACGGCATGACTTTCTTCCTTTCCGGCTACCCCTCAAGGTTACTGCCGGACTCGTACAGTGGTGTCCTTGGCCTGACCAACAGTACAAAAGTTATCCCCTCCGGAGCAGACCGGTTCGTCGCTGTCGAATTTGACACGTGGGCCGACGACTGGGATCCCACAGGATCCGACGACCACATCGGCATCGACCTCAACTCCTTGACCTCGGTTAGCACGACGAGGTTGCGATCTACAGGCTCAATGGCACCATGTCGGCGACCATCACTTTCGACAACGCCACCAGGACACTGGAGGCCAGCCTGCACTTTGATTACAATCGTTCTATTGCCCCGCTAGTGTCAAGACACAGCTACCTGATCAGCTTGACGCCTTGCTCCCGCCTATGGTTGCCGTGGGGTTCTCAGCAGCCACCGGTGGAAATTCTGAGCTGCATCAGATATATGCATGGTCCTTCACTCAACTATGGCGGCCCCAGGTACGGATTTACTGGATTTTCAAAAATAGTAGTAGCCTAATAACCAAAAGCAGTATCTATCTTTCTTTTCTTTTTTGCGAAAAAAAAGCAGTATCTATGGTACACAAATTAATTAGCATTCATGCTTGGGTACAAGACGTAACAAGTACTTTTTAAATTTATTAAAGGCCTTCGGATTTTACATCTTCAGTGCGTAGTTTGCTTTATAGTAGAATCTACTCCATCTTTTAGCATTGATCAATGGTAAAGTTGACCACGTATAGAAGAGAAAATGTTAACATGCATGTATAATATCATATGTATTGTTAGTTTTTTTTTTGTCCAAACCTTACAAGTTTTGACTTTAACCAAATTTAAAATGCAAGGCAGTTTGGGAAGCAGGGAGTACCGTTTAGATCACAAATCCGAGAACATAAAGTATTGATTAGTAGTACTCCTAGGCGTTGACCATCGACTTGTATATCAACAATTTATTATAGTACCTATACAGTGTAAACCCTCTCTTTTAACACCAGTGGAAAGGCCACTTTGCCTACCTGGCAGAAAAGGACAATGGTGTGCGGGCCACCCATTTGAGAGATGTCTATCCCTTTTGAAATGATATTCTGAAAAATTTAAAGGCAGAAATTTTACAATTTATATCTGTTTTGAAACTTTGAAAGTTTAGCAAGGATAGATTTTAAAACAAGTTTGCACATTTGAATGTTGGAAATTGTCTATATTACAAATTTCTGAACATGTAACTCAAAGTATTAAAAGTTGAAATGTTCGAAGTTGTGAAAATTTAAATTCAGAAACTTGAAAATTCTAAAAAGCTTAAAATATCAAAGTCAGGGTGAATTTTTTAATTCAAAGTTTTGAAATAGGAAAAACATAAAGTTACCAAAAAATGGATGTTATCAAAACTGGTAATTCATGGTCGGAATTTTGACCTTTTCCACGGTCAACCACTGTATAGCAATCCCCTTCCTTCTCCCAAAATATATAGTAGTAAAACCACATTTTACTACAAAATATGCTCATGTCCTGTCGAGCTAGCTCGTATATGTTTGTTATACACGAATAAACCAATATTCTATGTATATTAAAACGTATTTCGAGAACTCATGTAAATATTGATGTATAATTACTTCAAAATGTATGTGTAATTGATTTATGTGTTCTGCAGAAAGATCCACAGGATTTAACAGAGTCACTCCGCAAGGCGAGATTTTTGGTGTCAAAGGTATATATGGAACCCAATTCATCATATTGGCTAAACATTTTATAGCACGCATGATTAGAATAATGAAAAATTAGGATATTGCTTCAAAATAAATGGATACTGAATATGCACATATTATGACAAATTTAGAACAAAGATCAATTACTCTAATAATTGATTTACCATTTATATTAAGATTGTTGTAACATGGGACATATGTACATGGGATACATATTAATTAGTCTTTGGTCTAATACCCCGCTGATCTTACGATCGTGTCTAGGATAGTAAAGACAATGAAGACATATAATTATATTGCTTCAAAAGACATAGTCGCTTTACCATATTTGTCGTACTATGCGTGTATACAGATACCAGGCCAGGGTTTACAAAGTATAAGTACAAAAACTGAAAAAAGATCCCTCTGCCACCCATCCTATATGATAAGAGCAAAACCCCCTTTTCAGTTTTTTTCATGTCAGCAATCATCCTATAATATGATATATATATATAATTGTATGTCTTTGCCGAGACTATTTCTACGTACCACCGACAATGACACCCATCCATATATGCATTCAGAGAGTGCAAGGTTTTTCCTCATACAGTAGAAGAAGAAAAAATATATGCTTAGTTTTGCCTTCCCTTCTTCCTTTCCGTAGGTCGTCAGGGCCGAGCGTTGGTTATCGGAGGATTGGTGATACTCTCGTTAGCCGTGTTGTTGGGAATCTGGTTGGCCTTGTCATGTTTGAGATTGAAACGCAAACGTGACTACTTTGGCAAGAATACTCGGCTTCAGCGACTGGAGTACAGGGACCTGTCCAACGCGACTGGCAGATTCTCCGACAAGAACATCATCGGAGCGGGTAACTTCGGTGAGGTATACAGAGGGAGGCTGGCGGGTGAGGACGTAGCTGTGAAGAAAATCCTCAAGGACTCACAGGGAAAATTTAAGGACTTCCTGGCGGAGCTGAGCACCATCAGCAGAACGGGTCACAAGAACGTGGTGAAGCTCGAAGGCTGGTGCTGTAGCATAAGCAACTTTATGTTTTGGTGGTTGCATCGGCAACATGTCCAGCTCTTCATTGTCTATGAACTTGTGCCTAACGGCAACCTCCAAGAGCACCTGTACGATGAGAAAGAAGTACTATCATGGCCAAAGAGGTATAACTTTGGTTCGCTTTGTTTCCCTTTAGCTACTATGTTTTGTTGTTCTATTATATTCCAGTGAAATATATTTCTCTTAAAAAATTAAGGAGAAAACTCTTTGAAATACTGAAACATAACATTACAACTGAAAATATTGCAGGTACAATATAGTGAAGGGCTTATGTGCCGCTCTTCAGTACCTCCACCACGGATGCGAAAAATACATCTTGCATAGAGATATCAAACCAGGAAACATACTCCTGGATAAAGATTTCAACGCGAAGCTCGGCGACTTCGGCCTGTCGAGGGCTGCCGAAGACAGCCACGCCACATATGTGCAGACGCTAGTTGCCGCTGGGACAGTGGGCTACATGGATCCGCTGAGCGTGAAAGATACAAAAGCCAACTTGCGCCGCAGCTCCGACGTCTACAGTTTTGGGATCGTCCTGCTAGAGATAGCACATGGAAAGTTTGACCCGGACAACGTCCGGAAGCTGCACACAGATCGACCAGAGACGTTTGCAGAGGATATTGCTGACGAGAGGCTAGGTCGAAACTTTGACAAGGTGCAGATGGAGCGCGTCATTGTCCTGGGCCTCCGATGTTCTGAACCAGTTCCGAGCAAACGACCTTCATTTGATGGTGCAATATTGCAGTTCCTGGAGGAGGGTGGAGAGTTGCGCCCCGCCACAGTGCATGCAGATGAACCCCCCTACCGTGCTACTGCTCCTGCCAGTCCTCAGCAACCTGGATTGTCACGACCTCTACTGGGCCGTGACCGAGCACAAGCAAACGAAGACCAAGCCCCATGAGAGAGTACGCTAATGCACCAGCTAACTGGGCGATGCCCTTGTAAAAGTACCAGAGAGTGAGAAAGGTTTGTCTATGATCATACGCTTTGTGTGTAACAGCTTCCTCCTGCTATTCTCCTCTTCCTTCCTCCCTATGAACCCGCCTACCGTGCTACTGCTACTGCCAGTACTCAGCAACCTGGATCTTCTGAACCAACTCCCATGGCTAGCTGTCCGCAGCAACCTGGATCTTAATAGACTTATCACTGCTTCACGCCTTCACATCGATCATAGAGACTTATATCCTGGCTTAACTCTATTCTCCTGGTGTTTTTCCCTTTCCCGTTTCCTGCTGTAAATGTGACTTGCTATTTCCTCTGTTTCTTTCCAGTTTTCTGCTATAAATGGTACCGGTCATTTCCCTTGTTGTTTAATGGAAATGGTTCAAATCCCGATTGGCAAAAACAATCCGGCTCCATGAGGATATGTAGCACTTTTTTCAACAGTTGTTAGACAAGGCCAATTGCATGTCAGCCGCAGGCAAGGGACGAGGATGAAGCGACCTCTCTAAACTACTCCCTCCGTTTCCTTTTACTATGCGTTTTAGCTTTTCTAAATTTTTCCTTTTTACTTTGCGTTGTGTTGTTAATTTCCTAATATACCCCCACTTGACGTGTGTAGCTGGCCATGCGTGCTTTGATTGCAGCGGAGGGAGGCAAGATTAACCAGTGCATGCATGGTTTTCACGGCAGCTGTACATGCATGGAATTAATGCACCAAGGATAAATTAGTCCATACAGCCTCTAATTTAGCTTCTCGCATGCTTACCTTGGTATCCGTTCTTCACCCAGAACGCATACTAAAAAGAAACGGAGGGAGTACTTGTTTAGATAAAATGCAACTAGTGCCTGGCTTTAAGTATACTAAATTTAGCGGTGTGTCTTGGCGCACGATTCTCCACCTTTCGTGTTAATTTATATTTTCTATAACGTTAACACAAAAAAATGTGGAAAACTATAACTGTGTGTGTATTTTGCACACGTTGGTGCAATGGCAGCAACACGTTGTGTTGTTACAAGATATGCAGAGAAAGACGTAGAATAGATGAGGATAGCATCGGTCAGTGGAACAAAGCAGATATCAAAATTTATCACTCCGCGTCATGTGGAGCACCCATCAATGCACCTATTTGTTGGAAAAAGTTCCATGGCCAAGAAATAGGACTCATCGGGAAGAAGTTTTCATGAGACCTTTTTCCACCCTGTTTTGAACATCGAAGGGAAACGCGTGTGGACACAAGTGATATAAAGAGTTTCTAAGCTAAAAAGATAGTACAAAGGTAACTATTACCTTTTAACAAACCACCGGGTTGAACCGGATATCAAAGTCCCAAGTAGCTGGTAGGTATATAATCACAGACCTGAGATGCATTGTGTCAATCATAAGCAATCACATAAAACAATAAAACCAACGGATCAATGTAATGCTTGTTCATTACTCAGCTACAACGGTGTGATCTGTAGGCGTTGACTGATCTTCACATAATACATTATCTGGCAAAGACTGCTGAACCGGTGGTGATGCCTGTTTGGACGATGGAAAACAAAATCTACATTTTCACTGTCAAAGGGAGGCAAGGGCTCGTTTGAAGGCATGATATTTTCGATCATGTCATCATCAGTTAGGGTAGAAGGTGGATTGATCGCTTCGTGATTTGTAGGTGTTGACTGATCTTCACATAATACATTATCTGCCATTGACTGCAGAACTGGTGGTGATGCCATGTTTTGATGTAAAACAAAATCTATATTTTCACCGTCAAAGGGAGGCAAGGACTCGTTTGATGGATATGTTCCGCATGGCAGATATACATACTTTTAAAAAAAATGCATCACGTCTCAAAGTCTTCTGGTCAAGTGTAGCTTACAAGAAACTGCGTTTACATTTACTAAGCTCCTGTAAATTAGTATGGTCAACAAAACACTATCTCCGCATTCTGTAGATAAATACACTTTACCTCCTTCATTCTTCGCATCAACCTCTACAATGCTGCCCGGAGATCTTTTCTCAATTTCAGCTTTGAAGTTTAATAGATTCTGAAAGCACTGTCCCCAGGTATGATATAATTTATCCATGGCCCTTTCTTGGCCCTCCAAACAGTGTGATACCCAGTAGTAACTTTGTACTCAGTTTTCAACCTTTTTTGCAGCTCACCGGCACCAATGTTTGGTTCAGTCCGGAGTATTCAGTTGCCTTTTCTGTCACCCATGCTTGGTCTGCCATTCTTGAGATCACTTCCGCAGTTGATGAACAATTATGAGGCTTTAATATTGTGTTAACTTACAGGAAAATACAATAACAACCATTAGTCGCAAGTAACTTTAGAAATGGTTACAACATACAAAACCAAAGATTGATGGTAGTTAAGTTAATACCCTGACTGTTTTTCCATCTTCTAGTGTCCTAGATATTATTCTCGAGGGACATATTTCTCCTTTACAATGACCTACAATCTTGTAGTGTCACTATCATGTATCTCAATTCAAACTTGCCTCTAATAGCAAATGTTCTCAACAGCATCCTGAACTCTTTCATCGAAGGAAACACGGAACCTTCCTCTATCACAGGATGTTTTTTGTCATACCAGAAGTGATTCTCTTTAGGCATATGATCAGGTGGCACGGGTACAGCCGTGTCAGCAAGTAAATCCCCATCGATATTAGCCATACAAGCATTGATATTTGCAACAGAGGCTTCAATGGGTTCTCCAGCTTTAGCTCGGCGATGCCCAGGTTTATCATTAATTCCAAGCATCAAGCACAAGGTCTCTTCTGCTATAGGAACATCAATTTCTTCTTCATTCGCAGGTGCTATTAGAATCTGGGACCAATCAATGACTCTATCGACTGAAGTACTACCACCATTGGACTGGACAATACCTGATGAATACAAGTTGATAGTATCCGCCGTTGACGCCCTACTCAAAAACGAAATAACAATTTTCAGTTTGTGAGGAGACATTCACTAAGCAGGGAGTCAGCGGAATGTCACGATGGAGGAGAGGGAGAAGGGAAAATCCTCACACATCTAGCGCAGCAGCAGCACTTGTTGAGTCAAAGACCGCGAAATTATTGACCTGCATCGCGGAGGCTCTCAGTTGTTGCATTGACATGCTGAAGTAAGCAAAACATAATACACAAGTAGATGTCTTGCAGTGTACATATAAGATGACCAGTGTCGAGGTATTGGTAACGCGGAACTACTAGAAGTATTCATACGTACCGTAGAGGAGGTGGGGAAGAACGTGGAGGGTTCCAGTGACGGGATTGCACACACGATTTTACCCAGCTTCGGATCTCACAACGGCGGCGAGATCCTACGTGCTGCTATAATTCACTCAAGGCAAATATGTGTACAGGTTACAATGAGGTTGTATGCGTTGCCCTAAGGCTGCTGGAAGGCTGGCTTATAAAGGCGCCAAGCCTTCCCCTACAAGGAAAGCCTTAACCGACCTAGATCACGAGTCCTAGACTAACACGGTAACAAACCCTAACTTGCTCCCTAAGGCGAACGCAGCCAGGCCTTCGTCTTGGACTTCACTAAGCCAGCCCAGAGCTTATCCTTGCGCCTAAGCCCATGAGGCCTTCTCCATTAAGCCCTCCGGCTTTATCTGATGGGCCTCCTGGTGGGCCAGGTTTTATCCACCGTGGCAGGTATACCCGTTCGGCATAACCTCCACAGTAGTCCCCGGAAAGGTTTAAGTTCTTCGTTTGCCGTCTTTGTGAAACACGGGCTTTCGCCTTTGTGCAAGGCGGACAGAAGAGCTTGGAGCATTCCAAAATGAGACATTCAGTCTGCCTTAAGGATTAAGCCGAACTCTCCTGCACTTTGAACAATCTGGCAGAAAGATTCTGTCAGCGTCGAGTCTTGTCATGACGTCACCGCAGTCAAAGCCAGTCCACGACAGTCTGGACAGCAGAGAGACGTTGTGCCGCCATTACTGCTATTTTTCCGCACACGATCTCCGAGGCGTGCGGGAGAAGATGCCCACTACTGACCGTTGCGGGACGCGTGGCGAAAATCACGCGAGCGTTATCTCACCGCACTAATCGCGGCGCACGGCCCCCATAAAAGGGGAACTGATTTTCTCCATCGGTTCATTTCCTGTTCATCGTCCTCCTCGCCCATCCATCTGAACTCCGGCGAGCTCCACCACCACCACCTGCGCACCCCCCATGGAGAGCTCCGATGCAACCGCGGGAGCGGCAACGGCAGCGGCGTCGGCGGCGGCGGAGGGACAAGATCTGGCCATGAGGGGATCGAGCACCGCGGATGCATCTGCATCTCGCGCGGCAGCGGCGACAAGTTCTGCGGCCACCTCCATCGAAGCAGAGAAGAATGCCCAGCCCTCCGACGAGGGCGATGCGGCGGAGGCAGAGGAGGAGGGAGAGGAAGCATCATCCCGCAACTGGGCAGCTTCCACCATCACCGACGCGGACCTCACGCAGCTGGAAAAGGAGGGCATCCTCCCACCACAGGAGAATGCCACTGGCGGTCAGCGTACGGCCACCCTGCTCCAGATCCCGCCGGCGATGAACGAGTGCTCCTCGTCTCACATCTCCTCCGCGGTTTGTCTTTGCCTCCGCATCCTTTTTTCCAATCAGTCTTAGACTACTATGGCCTTCAGCCTCATAGCGTAGGCCCCAATAGTATCTTGTACATAGCTGGCTTTATGGCTTTATTCGAAGGATACTAGGCATAGAGCCCAGCTTAGAATTCTTCAAGTACTGCTTTACTTGCAAGCGCCAAACAGAGAAGGAAGAACTGCTTTCCTTAGGAACAGTTAGCATCAACCTTCGTAGAGGCAGAGACTGGTATCCTAAGGCGCCAAAAATAGATTCCATTAAAGGCTGGAATAGCTCCTTCTTCTACTGCAAAGACATGGCGCCAGTAGGCAAAGACATAGGACTTCCTCGCTTTTCTCCTTTGCCTGCGGAGCCCGCCTTCTTGGGGCGAGAAACCACTGAAGGTCCTTCCTGACAACCTCCGTCGCATGCAAAGGCGGATTGAGTATTTGACAAAGACTGCTGTGCCCAAACTCACGGGCGCAGACACCATCCTATGTTGGTTGTCAAGGCGAATCCAGCCTTTGAAAGATCGCAAAGGACTCATGTGCCACTACACGGACCAGAAGAAAGATCCCCTCCGTGTTAGTGAGAGTGACCTTACGCAAGACGCCCTTGTGTATCGCTTTAAGAGGATTGCCAAGGAAAGGATCCAGCTGACAGAGCAGCGTCCTATGTACACAGCCGCCAACCCAGCTCCAAAGGTAAGGCATTTACCACTACTGTTTTTATACTTCCACAATGTTTGCCTTACTAACACCACTTTTGATTTCAGCTCGCCCTTTTGCCGGATAATCTGCTGGCTCCTTTGTTTTACGTGCCTGAAGCGGCACCCGAGCCCCAAAGACTCGGAAACGAAAGGCTTCAGGAGCTACTGCAGCAACTTCAGCAGCAGAAAGGCGGAAGCGTGAGAAAGCCATCCCTGTTAACGCCGAAGTGCTCGACATTGAGGACGATGAAGATGCGGCCTTCAATGCTCCAGTACAGAAGTAAGCCGAACCTCAATTTCTTTAGTAAGGCGAACAATGTCTATGAATGTTATCTTATTTTGTATGTGATTTGCAGGATCAAACCAACTGCACCTCTCAAGAGGAAGAAAGTAATTTCTTCCAGGCAAAGAAAGACTGAGCCTTCTCCAGCCATCGCTCCCCCCACTCCCTCCGTTCAACAAGAGACAGCCCCAGGCCCATCTGAAGATCATCATATAGATCTGGACTCAGCCGTCTTACCTGATAAGACGGAAACTGAAAAGTTGGCCAGGGCTGCCGCTGCTGGGAAGGCGGCGGTACTTCAGTCAGAGAGCCGAACGAGCCCATTACTCGTGAGGCTATCCGCAACATGGTGAAGCAAGAGCTCTTTGACGACGAGGGGTACATCTTACCCAACATCGCCGCCATGCTTGCCGATGAGAAGGAGCGCAACGAGCCGCCTCCGAAGCTAAGGCCAGTTGGCAACATTGACCATCTTGAACTGGAAGATAATTGTGACGAGCTGTACGTCACAATGAAGAAGAGCTACAAAGCCTTGAAGGCCATGATGCAGGTAAACATTCCGTCTTTATGTACATACTAGTCCCCGGGCATTACGTTGTGCTTTGACTAAGCCGACGTAATGGCCTTTCTTTAATGTGATAAAGACTCAGTCCCCAAGCCCATTGTAGCATACCTTATTGCTTTACCTTTTTACTTACTACTACCCTTGCCTTAGCAGAGCAGTGAGCAACTTACATGCGATCTATGGTACTCACTGAGTAACCAAAGGCAAGTGCTCAAGCAAGCCGTCGCCGAAAATAAGGCGAACAAAGGTAAATGTTGTTCTTTCACATGCAATGTGACTTTAGTTCATTTTAAGACATAAGATGCTCAACACATGCAATGTGTTTGCGCAGCTGTTGTGGCGAAGGCAAAACAGATCGTCAGCGAGACTGGCGATATAGAAGTGGTAAGGCGGGAAAATGCCGCCTTGTTTAAGCAACTGGAGGAGAACCGAAAGACGGCCGAGGCCAATCTTAAAGCCGTCCAAGACAGCGCCGCTGAAGGCAGAACACTGAAGGCAGAACTTTGAAACTGCAGCGACAGGCTGAAAAGGATGGGCTCCTAATCCAGAGCTTACAAGGTCGTCTTGAACGCCAAGCTGATGAGAGCACCGCCATTGACGAGAAACTGCTAAGTAAGTCTTTCTTCTTTACTTCTCGCACTTTCTGTCACTTTTCGCCTTTATTCAAACAGTTCATGCGCCTTAATTTTTTCCATTCCTCCCTTCCTCAGTTCCAGCTGGATTTGGGGAAAGGCTTACCTCTGAGACGCGCCTGGAGCTTATCTTGGAGTGTGGCGAGATTGTGTCAGGGCTGTATGCTGCGGGAAGAGACGTTGTTGCCAACATCTTCCCAAAACAGCTGCCCCAAGTGACAAACACCAGCAACTTGCTGCCACTTCTTCAGAACTGCGTCCCAGAGGTGGTGGAGCGTCTTCGCTCAGCAGCTAGAGGCGGAGCAAAACTTGCTCTAGGACTTGTTCGCGGCCACTACCCCGAGTCAACATGTGGCGCGTTATCAAGTGTTTCCCAGCCAAGGACAGAGACGGCAACGAGCTCGTCAAAGAAAAGGTCTATGCCTCTGTCTCTGGCTTTGCCTCAGCCGTTGCGGAGATGGTAGACTTGTCTATCTTCTTCTCCAAGAAGCCTGTGCCTCCCCGTCCTGACGACGTGTCTGATGACGAAGCCGAAGCCCCACCACTGGCAATGGCGATGAGTCAGAAGACGGAAATGAAGAAGAAGAAGAAGGCGAGTCTGAAGCTACGCTGGATCCATCCAAGTCCCCTGTGCCTTCGCCTCCTCAGTCCCCTGCATAAGATGCAGGAAAAACTTTGCATTAAGCGTGTCATGAAAGATGGCACAAAAGACTTGTTAAGTTATGTTTTGTAATGGCAGGAGCCTTTTTATCTGTTGAACATGTTTGTTTTGCAACGCATGCACTTATTTTTAAAAGGCTTGCAAACTATGCTCCTTATCCGTCTTCAAGTTTTCTGGCTTATATGCTTTAGCCTTTTCGTATGCTGGCAGAACCTAAAGCACGGAACACTTCGCTGGCAACAGGGTTAGTAACCAAACTGTTTAAACACAGAAACGGCGCCGGCTTTTGGTGCGTAAAGCATCTACTAAGACAAGCCAGCATATACGCGATCAGATAAATACTCTTAGACGGATGCAATTTTAATTTTTGTAAGGCCTTAAGGCAAAAGCATCATGTGAGTAACCACAAGCACGAAGCCAATTCGGGTTAACATTGATATTTTTATCGAAATATATGATCAAATGGAAATAAAAGACGGCGAGAACTCATGCATAAAAATAATTGAGGGAACCAAAGACTTTTATTTCATAATCATATATGGTGTGATTACAATAGAATTGCTAAGTGTAAAAAGGACGTAGCTGCTCAATGTTCCAAGGACGTTTCGTCTCCTTGAGCACTGCTTCTTCGTTCCTTTTCCTTTTGCGGCCTCTTTTCTTTTTCTTCTCGATATCACGGAGGTCCACAAGATAATATGCCCCGTTCTTAAGCGCTTTGCTGATAACGAAGGGTCCTTCCCATATGGGAGATAGTTTGTGCTCCTTTTGCTGAACAAGGCGAAGCACCAAATCGCCTTCTCGAAACGATCTCCGTCTTACCTTGCGACTGTGGTAACGCCGCATGTTCTGCTGATAAATGGCGGAGCGCTGAAGCGCTATCTCACGCTCTTCTTCGAGAAGGTCTAAGCCATCCTGTCTGGCTTCTTCTGCGTCTGCTTCAACGTAGGCTGTTACACGAGGTGTGTCGTGCAGGACATCGGTTGGGAGTACCGCTTCAGCGCCATATATGAGAAAGAAAGGGGTATAGCCTGTTGCACTGCTTGGAGTTGTGCGTATGCTCCATAAGACAGCAGGTAATTCTTCTACCCATGCTCCAGCTGCTCTATGCAAAGGCACTTCTAATCTTGGCTTTATTCCCTGTAGATTATACTGTTGGTTCGCTCAACTTGGCCATTCGATTGTGGATGAGCCACAGATGCTAAGTCCAAACGAATACCAACTTCACCACAGTACTTTGCCAGTTCTCCTACGGCGAAGTTTGTCCCATTGTCCGTAATGATACTGTGGGGGACGCCAAATCTCGTTATAACCTCAATGACGAACTTCTTGGCTGTTGCCCCATCAAGCTTTTTTATGGGCTTAGCTTCAACCCACTTGGTGTATTTATCCACCGCAACTAAGAGATGTTTGACGCCGCCTCGCGCAGTCCTGAATGGACCTACCATGTCCAGTCCCCAGACCGCAAATGGCCACGTGATTGGAATGGTGCGCAATTCCTGGGCTGGCATCTTTGGCTGTCTTGCATACTTTTGGCATCCAACGCATTTCTTGACGAGTTCTTCTGCGTCTTGCTTTGCTGTGAGCCAGTAGAATCCATGTCTAAAAGCTTTGGCGACAATTGCTCGGGCAGAGGCATGATGACCGCAACATCCACCATGGATCTCTTCTAGTATCTCTGTCCTTCTTCCGGCGAAACGCATCGTTGATATACACCTGTGGTACTCCGCTTGTATAGCTCTCCATTTATTATTGTGTATGCCTTAGCTCTGCGCACAACTTGCCGCCTTAATACTTCATCCTCTGGCTCTTCCTTGTTAAGGAGGAAATTTATGTAGGGCTGTGTCCAATCTGGCTTCACCAGCATGACGGAAACAGACTGCGAAGCCATGGGGTCATCCTCATCTCCGCCTTTAATAGACGGCACGTACAGGTGCTCCAAAATATATCGGAGGGCACCTTCGATCTTTTCGAGCCCATTCTGGCTAAGGCGTCCGCTGCTTCATTTTCCTCCCTTTTGATATGCTTGACTTCTAAGCCGATAAAACACCGACCAAACTCGTCTACCGTGCGTCGGTATTCAGCCATTGTAGGGCTCTTCGCGTCCCATGCCCCTTCTAATGTTGAACAACGAGGTCTGAATCGCCATAGCACAAAAGACGGCTAATGCCCAAATCCTTTGCGACGTGCAATCCATGCAACAGAGCCTCGTATTCTGCAACATTATTAGTGGCATTGAAGTGTATCTGCAAGACATAGCACATCTTGTCTCCTTTAGGGTTCTTCAGTACCACGCCAGCTCCCGATCCCTGCAACATTTTGGAGCCGTCAAAGTGCATAACCCAATATTCTTCGTCAGGGAGGGGAAGTTCATCCATTGCTTCTGTCCAGTCTGCGATGAAATCAGCTAAGGACTGGGATTTGATGGCTGTACGTGGCTTGTACTGGATGTCGAAGGCTGCCAATTCAATTCCCCACTTAGCCACACGTCCAGTGGCATCGGTGTTGTTTATAATGTCACCCAATGGCGCCTTACTGACTACCGTGATTGGGTGCTCTTGGAAATAATGGCGTAATTTTCTGGCTGCGAAGAAAACTCCATAAGCCAGCTTCTGATAGTGAGGGTATCGTTGTTTGGATTCGGAGAAGACTTCGCTGATATAATATACCGGCCTTTGTTCCGGTAGCTCCTTGCCCTCTTCCTTTCGCTCAACAACAACCACTGCACTAATAACTAGGTTGGTAGCCGCCATGTAAAGTAGCATCGGCTCTTGTGGTAGAGGAGACGCTAATATTGGTGCTGAAACTAAGGCGTCTTTTAACTGTGCTAAGGCTGCATCTGCCTCTTCAGTCCAGACGAACGTCTTAGTTTTCTTCAACAACCTGTATAGGGGTAAAGCTTTATCCCCAAGCCTACTAATAAATCGGCTTACAGCTGCTGCAGATCCTGCGAGCCTTTGGACATCTTTAAGACAAGTAGGCTTTTTGATGTCCATGATAGCTCGAATCTTTTCTGGGTTAACCTCAAGACCTCTTTCTGAAACAATGAAGCCTAAAAGTTTTCCTGCTGGGACGCCAAAAAAGCATTTTCCCGGATTTAGCTTCATGTTATATTTTCTCAAGTTATCAAAGGTTTCTTGAAGGTCAACGATGAGATCGCCGCGTTTTCGCGACATAACGGCAATGTCATCGACATAAGCGTGAACATTGCGGCCTATTTGATCGTGTAGGCAACGTTGTATGCACCGTTGGTACGTTGAGCCAGCGTTTTTAAGCCCGAAAGGCATAGTTATGTAGCAAAACGTTCCGAAAGGTGTGATGAAGGAAGTCTTAATTTGGTCAGACTCCTTCATCTTAATTTGGTGGTAGCCAGAGTAAGCGTCCAAAAAGCATAGTAATTCAGAACCTGATACAGCATCTACGACCTGATCAATTCGCGGCAATGCGAAGGGGTCTTTAGGACAGGCTTTGTTTAAGCCGGTGAAATCTATGCACATGCGCAAGTCTTTCACGTCCTTCTTAGGTACTAATACAGGATTTGCTAGCCAATCTGTGTGGATAACCTCTCTAATGAAATTAGCGGCACTAAGCCGAGCTACCTCTTTTCCTATTGCTTTCTTCTTCTCTGGACCGAAGCGACGAAGACCTTGTTTTACTGGCTTGGCACCTTTGGCGACATTAAGGCTGTGCTCGGCAAGTTCCCGGGGTACTCCTGGCATGTCTGATGGTGACCATGCAAAAATATCCCGTTGCTCACGGAGGAACTTGACGAGCGCGCCTTCCTATGCGTCACTGAGGTCCGCGCCTATGTTCGTCGTCTTGCTTGCATCGGCTCATCCAGCACGATCTTCTTCGAGTTTGAGCTGGCCTTGAAAGTGACATCCGAGGCGCAAGGAGGCTTTTACCATCCGGCATTTCATTGGTGTTAACTTCTTTCTTGTACTGCTCAGCTCTTCCTTGCTGATGACTGCTTCTGCTAAGACGGCGTTTCCTGCTTCGCATTCCTTCGCCTTCTTGAAGTCGCCATTGACCGTGATGACGCCGTTTGGTCCAGGTATTTTGAGCTTGCTGTAGATGTAACACGGGCGTGCCATGAATTTGGCAAAGGCTGGGCGGCCAAAGATTGCGTGATACGCACTTTTGAATTCCACCACCTCAAAGGCAACTTCCTCAGTCCTATAGTTTGTTTCGTCACCGAAGGTGACGTCTAAGACGATTGTTCCCATAGAACTGGCCTGCCTGCCTGGCACTATGCCGTGAAACTTGACTGTGCTATGTTTTAGCTGTGTCTCAGAAAGGCGCATGCGCTTTAAGGTTTCAAGATAGAGGATGTTGATGCTACTCCCTCCATCCATAAGCACCTTAGAAAGCCTGCATTGCTGCACAATTGGGTTTACAACGAGCGCGTAATTCCCTGGGTTCTGTGGAATATGATCAGGATGATCGTTGCGGTCCCATGTAATGGGGTGCTCGGACCAGTTGAGATACTGGGGAACCTGGCATAGTGGCATTGAGTTCCCTCCAGGCTGCCTTTTCCTTTTTGGCCGAAGGAGTGGCAAGGAAAGTACAAGGCTTGTTTCGACCCTTGGAAACTTGTTGCTCCTCTTGTGCTTTGGCTCCTGATCTTCCGGCTCCGAAGCACTTTCCTCGTTGTCCTTCTGCTCTTTCTTGTCTTTACGGTTCTTGCGCTTGAACTGTTTTGCCTTGAAGCCAGCGTCCGGATCCTTCTTGATATCATCGTTAAGGCGGCACTGCCTGTTGGTATGGGTGCATTTGCCAAGCTTGCTATGATGGGCACAAGGTTCATCTTTGATGTCGTCATAGGTGATTTTAATGGGTCTTGACCCTTGACTGTCATCGCCTTCTTCTGCCATCTGCTAGCCCCGCTCTGGCCACCCTTCTTATTGGCAAAGGCTACCTCCTTTGATGGTCCTGGCGCATCGTTGGCTTCCTTCTTTTTCCGGCTTTGATTGTTGTTTCGCTTTTCCGGGTTAACAGCTATGTCCATGCGCAGATCGCCGTCGTCAGCTCGAGCGTCGTCTTCTGCTGCAGCGTAATTGTTCGCGCTGTCTAAGAGCTCGCCGAGGTGTTTGATGTTTTGGCTGGCTAACATATATCTCATCATGTTGCCTTTCTTCAGGCTGTTCATAAAAGCATGTATGGCCTGGATCTCAGAAACGTCTTCGCATGCATTCTTTGTCTCTGTCCATCGAGCTATGAAAGCTCTGCTTGACTCCCCCTCCACTTGAGCGCACTTTAGTAGATCTGAGTAAGCCTTTGGACGTTTGTATGTGCATGAGAAGTGTTGCATGAATGTTTTCTGCATGTCTTGCCAATTGTGGATACTCTTTTCTGGCAAAGTGTCGATCCATAACCGGGCCGTTCCCTCCAACATGAGTGGAAGAAAACGTACAGCTGCATTGTAATCACCGTCATTAATACCAACGGCGTGGATGTAATCAGGCAGCCATATGTCCGGTTTGTCAATGCCATTGTACTTGTCCACAATTTTCTTGACATTGCCTAGCGAGGATGGGAGTTGCACCTTGCGAATCGCCGGTCCAAAGCACAGGGCCCAGGTAAGACTCTCTTTGGCCGCTTTAATCTCATCGAGACGGATGCGGGCGTCTGAGATATGAGTGTTTTCCCTGGCTGGCCCTTTGTTGGATTGGCTACGCCTTGGCTCCTCCTGACGGCTTTGGCGATGAGGGGAGCGGGAGCGAGATCGCCTTTGAGGCGGATCTCTGTTGCCCTATTCCTTCGTCTCTTGCCCGTGCTGCGGGCGGAGGTGGCATGTTAAGCCGGTCACCCCACGCCGTGCGTCCTTCCCCTTGTCTTGATCTCTTTCACGGCGAGGCGGATCATTCTTCTTATGGCGTGTGTTATCCTTTGCCGGTGGTCGTCCTTGCCTTTGTCACTATGGCGATTGGACCCAGTCTTTGACTCATCCCTGTGTTTGTCAGGAACTTTGTCCTTCCTAGGGTCTTACCCTTATTGCCATGGCTACTGGAACCAGCTGGTTCCTCTGGATCTCCACCGCCGGCAACGGCTGTCTTGCAAAGACGCGTGTCGTCCGCCAGTTTTGAGTTTGAGTCCGCCTTAGCCTGCTGCTCTACCGCCTTTTCGATGAGCATTTTAGAATAATGGTGGCGCTCTTCAATTGGAACTGCTTCGTCTCCCATGATTTCCCTGGCCGCCTCTAGGTTTTTGGCCGGGGTGGAGAAGAATATGACTCCATCAGGGTTAACTCTGAAAGAGTATTTCTGCCAAGGCTTTAAAGGCTTTTGGGCAGAAGTCTTCTCGAAGTTTCCCTGCAGATCCCGATGCAGAAGAGGGTCACGTATACTTCGTATTTTGCGGAATTTCTCAACATCGCGCTCACGCTGGTACTCTTCCTCTTCTAGAGCCTTTCCAACTAGGATTAACTCTTTTTCCTTGTTCAGGAGGGACAACTTATACTTGATGTTGACTTCAGTCTCAGCCAGGAGCGCTTTCCGTCTTTCCTCAAGTTCAACGCGGTTGGATTTGGTCCCAAAGGTGTTTTGAGAAGCTCCAATGCGCGCATGTGTTCCTCCTTTGACCGCTCCAGGTCTTCTTCAATAGGCGCAGCCGGGGGAGGCCTTTTAGGGTCCAGCACATCCTCTGGCTTTTCCGCCTTGTCACCAATGTGTTTGATGCTAGAGGAAACTTCAGCCTCGTCTGGCTTAGCCGCGGCCGCACCATCCTCAGAGCTATCTGTGCCGGGAAAGTCATTAAGACTTCGTTTGGATCGGATGAGCCATAGCCTCGCGCGGCAACCTGTGCTGCGAAGTCTTCCTCCTTATGCTCATCGAGATCTGAATCTTCCGCCATTGGAGCGGTGCCATCAGATCCGGCTTCTGAGTCTGCTCCTGTCTGTAAGGCAGGTAATATTGACTCAGGGTCAGATTCGGCCGGCTTAGGGCCAGATGCGTCAATGACACCGACAAAGCGAGAGGCGGGCTCCATAAGCTCATAAGAGCTGGAGCCAGAATCGCTTTGGGTATCAGAGTCACTCAGATCGCGATAGACAAAGGCCTGATCCGATCTGTGTTGTTGCTCGATTGCATAATCGATGGGGTGGTGGGTGGGCCAAAAGGCGGCGGATCCCCTGGGGAATCCATACGCCTCAGCCGTAAAACCCATGAAGATGTTGATGGTGCCGAAGGGGACGACGAAGCTTGACACCAGTGCGTCGTTTGCTGAGACGTAGGACCGTCGTCTTCGATGCACCCAAAGTTGTTGATGATGCGGGCGCGACCAACCGCCATAGTCTTGCCGATCTCGCCCAATGCTCCCGCCTGAAACAAAACTCCCGACGCCTTGGGCCCCACGGTGGGCGCCAACTGTCGAGGTATTGGTAACGCGGAACTACTAGAAGTATTCATACGTACCGTAGAGGAGGTGGGGAAGAACGTGGAGGGTTCCAGTGACGGGATTGCACACACGATTTACCCAGCTTCGGATCTCACGACGGCGGCGAGATCCTACGTGCTGCTATAATTCACTCAAGGCAAATATGTGTACAGGTTACAATGAGGTTGTATGCGTGCCCTAAGGCTGCTGGAAGGCTGGCTTATAAAGGCGCCAAGCCTTCCCCTACAAGGAAAGCCTTAACCGACCTAGATCACGAGTCCTAGACTAACACGGTAACAAACCCTAACTTGCTCCCTAAGGCGAACGCAGCCAGGCCTTCGTCTTGGACTTCACTAAGCCAGCCCAGAGCTTATCCTTGCGCCTAAGCCCATGAGGCCTTCTCCATTAAGCCCTCCGGCTTTATCTGATGGGCCTCCTTGGTGGGCCAGGTTTTATCCACCGTGGCAGGTATACCCGTTCGGCATAACCTCCACAACCAGCTTCCTGAACAATTGCGAAACTGAATACCACTTGGTATATGTGATTTACGTCCCCACCGGATACAGTGATCAGTCGGGCACTTGGGGCATCATGATCCTTGTTACCGTCGTAGGCGCTAAATTGATCTACCGAGAACCAAGCAATCCGCAGCAAGATGACGACACCGAGATTTGGTAACGCAGTTCGGCGAACTCGCCTACATCTGCGGGGCATGACTATGGGCGCTCCTCCCCTCTGATACCGCAACCCTGGCCGCCCTAGGCGCCGGCACAAGCCGCCGGCTCCCGTGCGTGCCTGTTGCTATCAAGTCGTCATAGGTTAAACGTGTGGTGCTCCCCTCATTATATGAGAGGCTCAGGGTACAAGAGTTCGACTCTAACACTACTCGTACCTACCACACCTAATACAACTCCAAGTCCAAACCTAATCCAACACGTACACAATATTTGACACAAAACACAACAAACTCCAGCTTGACGAATATTGTCCACCACCTTGAATTCGTCAATGCGTCAAACCTCCATGTACTCCGGACTTGAGTTGTCTTCCATGAGTTCCACTGCTACTCCTAGACTCCACGTGACTCCACCTGCAACTGTAGTCCCTTCTTCCCGTTCAACACTATCACACACCGACCAGTGGTCTGCGTAAAAAATACTTTCAACTTGAAGAAACTTCACCGTCGTCTTTTAGTCACCTCTTGAGTCAAATTCACAGTCGTCTCATCCTGGATAGTCTTCTACATGTCCCACAGCTATAGTACTCCGCCCCTTCTGTATCTAGTCATCCGCACTTTGCCATGTGCACTGAACATCACAGAATATACGGCCATGTACTCTCCACGCTTCCGACATTTCAGACTCTCCAACACTTTCTCAGATTCCATACGGCAGACTCTTGTCTATCAGCTGATGCATCAATCTCCATAGACCCAGTCACCAACTTGAATCCGGTACTCGCCAACACTGCTTCAACACCCCTGCACACCTATCTGACCATATGTCTGACTGCCTGTGCCCTGGTCTGTCGCCGTGTCCCGTGCTTACCGCACGCCTTACCGCTATTACCGCGCCGAGCATCCGCAATCTTGGCAAAGATCTACCGGGTCGCTAACCCACACCATCTCAGGCCCCACTGCAGACAACCATCAGTCATACCCGACCGATGCCGAGTTCCACGTATCTCTCGAACCCTGACGTCCAGTCCGACCAACGTGCTTCTCGCCTTCCCGCTGAATAGGCTTCGACTCTCCGTCGACTTACGCCATAGCCCCTCCATCAGCCGAGTGAAATCTCCGCCAGAGACTCCAGCTCCACCTTCAACATGACTCCTTGGTAGATGATCAATCCACCCCACGCCCCGCCTACCTCAAGATCCCATAAGCGCTCCATCTTGAATCGGCCCCGCGCCACCGCATGTCGAAGCACGCATATCCATGCGCCACGTGTTTCCACGCCACAGAATACGAACACCATCAGCCCTCACGCTCCTATGTCGTTGTCGCCGATCTTCACCGTCTTCTGCCCGACCGACCTCCCGTCGATCTGTCAGACTGTCCAGTCCGACCCAGCCGAACGTATCCGACTGCACCCATGCTCCACCCTGTGCCCAGTCCACCTTCCGCGCACTGTCCGGCACCCTATGTATGCATGATCCTCACGACACGCTCCAGCACATCGTCACTCGCCGCATCCAGTCCATGTTGATAAATTTGGCCCCATGCTACTTCATCGAGCGTCGCCCATACAATGCTTGGATCAAATAACATTGACCAAACCTATCAATCTTCCCATGAACCTGTGACTCCGCGTCAATTCTGCTGCCATCCGGTACCCAATCCATGTCCAAAACACAGAATCAAAAAACACTCCATAGGAGCCTTCCTGCATACGTGTACCACTATGCAATCTTCCACCCATGTATCTTTTAATCTTCTTTACTAGGAGAATTTAGCGCGGCGCACGCCGTGCCTTTGGTGTAAAATTGTTCTATTATTTATTTCGCTTAAATACATGTGTCTAAAATATGATCGTGGGGAAGAAGTCTAAAAATTTGTGGCTCACAAATTATGGTGGGAAATTTGTTCACTGCGGGAATTGTTTATTGTTCACATGAAAGTTGTGTTGGAAAGCTAGCCTTTTTTATATGAGACGGGAAATATTAAAATTTGCAAATTACAGTCAAAAAAAAATGTTCTCGATAGAAAAGTTGCCTACAAAATTACTGTTGGGAAATTACGTTTAAAAACTTGTGTTGAAAGTGTCTATGGGATCGAGAAATTTAAAAATTTGTAGCGCACAAATTGCAGTCACAATTTTGTTCACCGTTAGCTTAAAGAAAGTATCACCGAAAAACTACGCTTAAAATTTGTGCCGAAAATATGAGTGCGGGAAAGAAATTTTAGTTTTTTTGTAAAAGTGAAAATTAGGGTAAAATAAGATGCTATTTTTTGTTGTTCATGTGAAAAGTGAAGAAGCTGCCATTGGGGAACGATGTTTAAAAGGTGTGTCAAAAATATGAGTAGTTCATCGTCCCCGTAGTTTGATGTTCGTAAAAAATTGTGAATCACAAATTACAGGAACAAAATTGTTTGCTAAAGAAACTATCACTGGAAAACTATGTTTTTTTATATGAGATGGAAAATATTGAATTTCGCAGATTATAGTTAAAAATTTGTTCTCCGCAGGAAAATTACCTAAAAAATTACCGTTGGGAAACTACCTTTAAAAAATTTGTGCTGTAAATGTCTACGGGTTCGAGAAATCTAAAAATCTGTAGCTCACATATTGCAGTCAAAAATTTGTTCATCGTTAGTTTAAAGAAACTATCACCAGGAAATTATGCTTGAAACGAGTGTGAAAAGTATGAATGTGGAAAAGAAATTAAATTAGGGGAAAATAAGATGCAGTCAAAAATTGTTCGCTGTGGGAAAAATATCTTAAAGAAACAATTAACGGAAAACTTTAAATAAACTATTACCGAAAAACTTTGTTTAAAAGTTGTTACGAAAATGTCGAAAAAATTTGAAACTATTCAGGGGAATGGAACTTACTCGTCGTCACGCATATATTCCTTGTATATAACTTTTTTGGAAAACAAAAAAAATTCAAAAACAAATCGCAAAAAAAAAAAGAGTACTATTCATGTGAGGCCCACCCTCGCACTGTAGAACACTGTAGACTTCTACAGTGCGAGGGTGGCTGATGGAAAATATTGAATTTCGTAGATTATAGTTAAAAATTTGTTTTCCGTAGGAAAATTACCTAAAAATTACCGTTGGGAAACTACCTTTAAAAAATTTGTGCTGTAAATGTCTACGGGTTCGAGAAATCTAAAAATCTATATCTCACATATTGCAGTCAAAAATTTGTTCATCGTTAGTTTAAAGAAACTATCACCAGCAAATTATGCTTGAAAGGAGTGTGAAAAGTATGAACGTGGAAAAGAAATTAAATTAGGGGAAAATAAGATGCAGTAAAAAATTTGTTCGCTGTGGGAAAAATATCTTAAAGAAACAATTAACGGAAAACTTTAAAGAAACTATTACCGGAAAACTTTGTTTAAAAGTTGTATCGAAAATGTCAACAAAACTTGAAACTATTCAGGGGAATGTAACCTACTCGTCGTCGCGCATATATTCCTTGTATATAACTTTTTTGGAAAACAAAAAAATTCAAAAAAAATATCGCAAAAAAAATTCAAAACAAATCGCAAAAAAATGAGTACTGTTCATGTGGGGCTCACCCTCGCACTGTAGAACACTGTAGACTTCTACAGTGCGAGGGTGGCTGAGAGCTCGCGATTTTGTTCACATATTGCAGTCAAAAATTTGTTCATCGTTAGTTTAAAGAAACTATCACCAGGAAATTATGCTTGAAAGGAGTGTGAAAAGTATGAACGTGGAAAAGATATTAAATTAGGGGAAAATAAGATACAATCAAAAATTTGTTCGCTGTGGAAAAAATATCTTAAAGAAACAATTAACGAAAAACTTTAAAAAACTATTACCGGAAAACTTTGTTTAAATTTGTGTCGAAAATGTCGACAAAACTTGAAACTATTCAGAGGAATGGAACCTACTCGTCGTCGCGCATATATTCCTTGTATATAACTTTTTTGGAAAACAAAAAATATTTAAAAAAAATCACAAAAAAAAATCAAAAAAAAATTCGCAAAAAAAAGAGTACTGTTCATGTGGGGACACCCTCGCACTGTAGAACACTGTAGACTTCTACGGTGCGAGGGTGGCTGAGAGCTCACGATTTTGTTTGTCTTTAATATATCTGTTCTACAGTGCGAGGGTGGCTGAGAGCTCGCGATTTTGTTCGTCTTTAATATATCTAGTGATTCCTTCAGACTCACGATTGATACCATAGCATCTGACGCTTTTGTTTTCACATAACAAATGTCCATGCATGCTGCTTCTGATCGATCTGCTCCCTATGCATTGCTCCCGCATGCAACCACCTTGCTGGTGGCCCGATTGGACAGCCCTATGGCCAGTCCCTTCCAAGACCGCAGCAAGATGCCACTCGGCCTCGACCAGATGCCCGTGCGCGCCTCGTACGCGTGTACGTACGCCTGTCAGCGTGGCCCACTGCAACCTGCACCGGAGCCCCACGTCTCTCGATCGTACGTGGCTCCTGCTGGTCGTACGTGCTGCTGGCCACGCAGCCTTGCGCGTATGCGGCGTTACCGCCTCCACCGAGAGATCTGCTGTTGCACGCCGCCTATCGCACATGTCCGATCCAATCTCGATTGCTTCATGAACTCGTCGACTTTTTTCCGATTGCCTTTCTCGCCCGCACACGCCGATTGACCTCCGTGCAGATGATCCCGATCCCAAAGTCCAAGTTCCTCTGATCAACGATCCATAGCCTTAAATCTTGCTCTGATACCAATTGTTACCGTCGTAGGCGCTAAATTGATCTACCGAGAACCAAGCAATCCGTAGCAAGATGATGACACCGAGATTTGGTAACGCAGTTCGGCGAACTCGCCTACATCTGCGGGGCATGACTACGGGTGCTCCTCCCCTCTGATACCGCAACCCTGGCCGCCCTAGGCGCCGGCAAAAGTCGCCGGCTCCCATGCGTGCCTGTTGCTATCAAGTCGTCATAGGTTAAACGTGCGGTGCTCTCCTCATTATATGAGAGGCTCAGGGTACAAGAGTTCGACTCTAACACTACTCGTACCTACCACACCTAATACAACTCCAAGTCCAAACCTAATCCAACACGTACACAATATTTGACACAAAACACAACAAACCTAATACTCGTCAGGAAACATTCGACAACGTCGCACTGATGTATGCTGTACCAACGCAAGCACAAGGAGATGCACGAGGTGGAGAGTAATCGTTCTGTCCAAGTGTGGAAAAACACAGATGATCATGTCACCACTATGTAGACTAAACTAGGCGGTCCTTGATAATACATGTGTGGTTCGTAAGAATATTTAGGCAGGGGAAAAGGCTGCAATTCATGGTTGAATCGTTCATTGAATAGAACTCAAGGGCTAGGCCAAATGCGCACTTGCGAGATGGAGTATCGATACCCAACAGCACTACCTATTCCTAGAGGAATAGGGCAAATTGATGAGAATGGGAAAGGTAGAGAAGAGGACCGGGTTATTAGATTGTGGTCGCCGATCCTGGCCGCACCGCCCGTTGTCAGGTGGCGGTTGCCGACGGCGCTCCCGCCACACCTCCTCTGTTTCTCCGCTGCGTGACGAGATGAACAGAGCAATCAGTCGATTGACCCTACCTGGATTGGTCTAACCAAAGTAACTACGCGTTGTACGATTTCACGTTTAACTTTCCCAAATTACCCCCGGTCGGAACCGGAGCATGTCTCCCTCTAAACTCTTGCGTCGCTCTCTCGCTCTCACTTCTCGGCGCCCGTCACCGGCGCCCTCTCACTTCTCGCCGCCCGACGCCGGCGCTCTGGCCCATGCTCTATCCCCCTTCGTCGCTCTATCCGGCGCCTCCGTGCTCATCTATCTCACCGGCGCTAGAGCCATGGAAAATCTTGGTGGCTCCCGTTGGACGGCATAGGAGCACGGGGACGATGCTGGGATCCCGACGCTGAGACGCGAGGACAACGCTGGGATTCCTCTGCCGGGACGTAGGGACGGCGCCCTCCGACGGAGAAGAAGAAGAGAAAGAGTTTTTTGAATTTCGAATCGATCTATTTTGTAGGGGTATAACTGTCCGTTACCTCTTGTTTCGGGCTGTCGGAATTTTGGTTCCGCACCCAATAAAAGTGAACGGAGGGAGTAATATAAACTTTGCAAAGGGGTACTTTGCAGATACATTCGGAATTAAAAATATCCAAAAATTGGTAAAAGAGGTAAAATAGCAAATCATCAAACAACCAGTCTAAAACAGGGCAAATGATCAAAGGCCATCTAAAGTGGGGCAAATAATCAAGGTGCAAAGTAAAACATGGCAAATCATCAAATACCCATGTTGCTGCCGGCCATCGAGTTAATTAGAGACCTTCGTAGCCGTGTGTTTTTTTAGAAAAGGGGGTCCCAGCCTCTGCATCGAATAGATGCATGCAGCTTCTTTATTATTTTATTCAACAAAGGTCTGACAAGGAAACATACATCAAAAAACCCGAAGCCACCACACCTACAAACTCGACAATGAGTGAAATCATGTAAACAGGGCCTTGTGCCATGAAAACGTGAACTCCACCCACCAACTAGGAACCGGGAACAAGTTGCATACCCCGAGACGCCCTCTAGGCGAAACGAGAGCGATCATCCGGTCTAGCAGACTCCTGAAGCAATAAGCCGTCACCACCATCGAGACACCGCCATCGGACTCTTCTGGGTTAAGATCCGCAAGAAACCCGACAGGCCTGCCGTCGATGCCAGCATGGCACCAGACTACGCCTCCTCCTACGCGCGTCCATCATCACGCGCCCGCCGCCGAGACCCCGCTGCTCCATGCCGCCGGGACCCGCCGTGTGCCTTGCGGTAGATGGAACACCACTCTCCCTCTTGCCCGTCCCAACCAGCACCTGCTCCAAAACGATGCCCTCAGGAGGGAGAACGACCCTGAATGGCTGTCATCGTCCGATCCGGGAGACCCAGATCTAGGGTTTCCCCCGGAGCAGTCCGAGTTAGGTGACGCGGACTGCAATGACGATGCCTCGATAAGGAAATGACGTCAGAGACTCCGCCATCGTCCGCCATAGCCGAAGCCGGTGCGATTCCTTGCATAGGCCTCGCGCATGGGTGCACGCAAGGTCTTGGCTCGAAGGCGAGAACTCGCACTTAGGCGGCGAGAACGAGACAACACACCACATCCCCTGTGGCCTCTCATCCCCGCCTTTAAATAGTTTATTAATGTCACCACAATTTTCCACCACATCCGGTCATTCCATCAAATGTTCCGACAATGAAATATCCACCGGACGACTGAGCAGTTAACTAAGCATGGCTAAGCATATACATAGCAAGTATAATTGACTAAGGCCAACACTTCAATCCTATGGATATTAGGAAGGATACAGGTAATGGCAACAGGTATCTAATGCAACTAGTAGGATACTCTAATGCAAGCAAAAGACATTTAGAACCGAATGCAATATTATAGTGGCGAAAATAATTGCGGAAACATAGGATGAGACATGCTCAGAGGGGGGATTACGCTTGCCTTGTTCAGGGGGCTGGTAATACGGGTCGTCAGGGTATTGCTGTGGAACCCCGACTGCTTGATCTATAGATGCATAAAAACACCGGGAAAACACAATCAATAACCACACAAGCATAACATATGTAATGCACAGACACATGATGGCATGACATTTTAAATGCACCAGAATTACTATAGCACAAACTAGCAATTTAAATAGGGTGCAAATATAATTATTTCAACAAAAGAAAAATATAACCCCACATTTAACTTAATGATTTCCCTAACTTCTAAAAAGTGCAGTACTACAAATGTGTTCAAACATGCATGAAAATGATGTTACTGGACATTTCATTTTGTTATGAGCATTTTGATATAAAGAACGCATTTTTCTGATTAACCACTAAAAAGTTATTGAATTTCTAAAATCCTTTTTAAATCTGTCATTTTACAAAAGTTCAACAACAACTAATTATTTTATTTAGTTGAATATGTAAATGATGTTAACAGGTGAAGTTATTTTTCCTGATCATTTTGATATCGTGTTTGTAAATTTTGGAGCAGTATTTAAATTGTTATGAATTTTACAAGTTTTATTTGAATTTCTGCCTTTCTTTAATATTTTCAGAAAACTCATCCGAAATGTTTTGTACCGAGCTGCGCTCTACACACCGTCACTGACGTGTGGGGCCCGGACGCAAGAATCTAGATCTGGATCTGGATCTGGATCTGGGGATTTCTCACCGAGGCAGAGCTAGCCAGTGCCACTGCCATGCGGGCCCAGGTGCCACGCTGGTGCTGACTGGGCGGGGTGGAAGCTCAGGTGGCCACCACGTTCACCGACACGTGGGGCCCGCCTGTCAGTGCGAGAAAAGGAAAAGGAAAAAGGGCGTCATTGCGCCGGAGGGGATTCGATCCCGCGACCTCGCGAGCGTGCGCGCGGCGTGCTAGCCACTGGGACGGTGTTGTGCTAGTGTTAGACTACAGATCCATTTCTATTTGAGGTTATGAAGTCTCTTGCTTATCTGACGAAACTGAATCCGCACTCGGCCAGAGCGGGCGCGCACGCGGTGACCACGGCGGTGAGCTAAAACAACTCGTCGATTTACAGACGGAGGAGAAGAACGGGGATGTCCAGGAGAAGCACAAGCTCACCCTCGACGCGTGTGTGTGCTCCGTTGGAGCCGAGGTGGTCGGAGACGGTGGCAATCGAGCGGCGGAGCTTCGGTCGGAGAGGAAGAAGATGGCGGCGATCTCGAGAACGACGGCGTCCCGCCTCGATTCCTTCGACGAGGATGAAGAGGAAGATGCGGCAGAGCTTCTGGCGGTCCTGGCTTGGCTCGGGGAGCTCTCAAACGACGGCGGCGTGAGTGGCGTCCATGACGGTTTGCGGGAGCGAGGAGAAGCAGAGGGGGAGAAAGCAAGCCTCAAGTAGACGACCAGGCGACCGAGGATGTCGACATAGGGATGGGGGAGGCGCTGTGGCCATGCTCCTCCTGCCTCCTGCCACTGGAGCAGCATGGGGTGAACAGAGAAGACGACCGCGTTTTTGCGAAAACCCCCTCATCCAATTTTTCTGAAAACGCAACTTGGTCCTTTTCAGTAATGGTTTCAATATACAGCACCTGTTTTCTATTTAATTGAGGCACTTAACTTATTCCAAAAATGCTGAAATTTTTGGTGCTTCCTCTTTATACCAAGTGCAAGCACCGGTAAAAGTTTGAACCCATTTGGAGTTTGAAAGGACACGGATGTCGCCTAGAGGGGGGGGGGTGAATAGGCGATTTAAAATTCTTTACGGTTTAGGCTTGAATAAATGCAGAATAAAACTAGCGGTTAATTTATCAAGCGCAAAACCTAAACAAGCTAGGTTTACCTATGTGCACCAACAACTTATGCTAAACAAGATATACAACTATGTGATAGCAAGATATATTACTTCAAGCTCGATGGCTATCACAAAGTAAATAGCATAAGTAAGAAGCTCGGGTATAGAAATACCGAGGCACTTGGAGACGATGATTTATCCCGAAGTTCACTTCCCAATGGAAGCTACGTCTCCGTTGGAACGGTGCGGAGTCACAAAGTGATCCCCGAATAGCCGTCAAATGGCACACCGTAATCTCCTTCGTGCCTCTACCAATGTAGAGTGCCACGAGCCACTATGGGACACTTGAGGGTGGTCACCGAACCCGTACAAGGATGAGGCACACTCCACAACTTAATTGGAGGCTCTCACCGAATTCCTGCGGCTCCCAAAGCCACAAGAATCACAAGGTTAGGGCGCAACTCCACAACTTAATTGGAGGCTCCCAACTATCCCGCGAGCCACCAAAACTGCGCGATCAACAAGGACCATCTAGGGCACTCCAAGTACCCAGGAGGACAAGCTCTAGGGCAGCCCAAGTACCCAAGAGTAACAAGCTTCTCAACTTCGATTTCCACGTATCACCATGGAGAACTCAAACCGATGCAACCGATGCAATGGGCAAGAACACAAGAAGTGCTCAAAATCCTTCACTCTCAAATCCCACCAAAGCAACTAATGCTATTGTGGGGAGAAGAGAGGAAGAACAAAGAGGAACACCAAATTCCTCCAAGATCTAGATCCAACAAGGGTCCCCTCACTTAGAGGAGAGATTGATTGGTGGAACAATGGATCTAGATCTCCTCTCTCTTTTCCCACTAACTGGAGGCAAGAATCATGGAGGGATAGAGAGATAGCTAAGCTCAAGAAGGTCAACAATGGGGTCAAATTCGTGCTCGGCAAAGCTAGCAGGCTAGAGGTAGGTGGAGGGGTATTTATACCCCTCCCAGAAAAAGAGCCGTTGCAGCCAGGAAAATCGGATATTCCGATATAAGTTAGGATCGGATAATCCGACCGAGTCGGATAATCCGATTCAACATATATCGGATATTCCGAACATCTCCAGTGCTGATGCAACAAAACTGGCTGCAAGAAGTCCTTAGCCAATATCGAGCAATACTTGAAAATCGGATAATCCGAATCAAGGTGGATCGGATAATCCGAAAAGCTCCAGTATGCATTGCTATTAAAGTCCTTAGCCTAATTCGAGCAATCTTGAGAATCGGATAATCCGAATCAAGGTTGATCGGATAATCCGATTCCCCTGTTTGAGCAAAACAGACAGAAACAGCAAAACCTGAAATGCAATAACTTTCTCGTTCGAACTCCAAAACAGGTGAATCCAATTCTGTTGGAAATATTAAGGGTCACAAATATAGAGGGGATACCACACATGGGAAGGTGTGGACCCAATCTCGAAGGTGGACCAATAATATTTCCAACCTGAAAACGCAACAAGTTTTCCATACGAAATCCATTTTCGGAGAACTTGGGCTTGTCATGAAGATCACAACAAGCACCAAAACCCAACAAGGAGAAAATACAAATAAGAACCAAGAAATATGATGAAGGCAAGTATGCAAAGGTTTGAGCTCTCTCCAACTGATACGCTAAAACTCAATCGAGAGCCCCTCTTGATAGTACGGTATCTATCCTATAACCCGGTCTCCCAACTAGTACCACGAGACCGGTAAAATAGAAACCCTATCATACCTTTGCCTTGCGCATTCCACTTGAGCTAGATGACGTCGATCTTGATCTCTTCAAGTCGACCACCTTTCTTGATTCCGCTTCGCTTGGTGAAGACTCAAACATTGCTCCCCCATACTCCACTATGGGAGAGCCTCTCTTAGGCACATCTTCACATGAACATTATCTCTAAATGGGTGACAAGCTTCAAGCCTAGGATTTCTTCGAGATGCTCCTCTTGAACTTGCGCTTCTCAACATTGATGACGATCACCACTTGACGTCATCGATCATGGGCCATATGAAATCTTCATTTGATGCAAGCCCATAGAAAGATACCTAACCACACATAGAAATGCTACACACATATCATGGGTTAGTTCACAAAGCTATATGGACAATTGCTTACCATACCAAGAGATACATGATCCCACTTGGTACATCTTATAGCTTTGTGTGTTGATCAATACTTGATCAACCTTGTATCTTTTCTTCTCTTTTCAATAGATGATGTCTTGAAGATAACCATGAATGATCACATAATTCTTTTCTTCAAGACATACTTGCAATATGCTCAACTCGATGATCTTGATGCCAAATACTTCATTATATCAATATATTCATGGCATAAACCTTGAATCCAACATATGGAGTTCAAGCATGGTCTATGGACAAACACTACAAGTACAACTCAATGCAACCATTAGTCCATAAGGATTGTCATTAATTACCAAAACCACACATGGGGGCGCCATGCCCTTTCAATCTCCCCCATTTTGGTAATTGATGACAATCTCTTTTACAAGGGTTTATATAATGAATTAAGCAACTATGCAAATCAACAAGCATAGATGCATGAGCATGAAAGGTAAATGCTTATGACCAAAACAAAAGCATAACACCAAATTCCCTTAAACCCTATAAAACTTCTCCCCCATTGGCAAGCATAGTTGCTTGAGCATGAAAGGTAAATGCTTATGACCAAAACAAAAGCATAACACCAAATTCCCTTAAACCCTATAAAACTTCTCCCCCATTGGCATCCATTTCCAAAATGGGCGAAAAAATCTTAGAAGGTCATTATAGTATGAGCTCCCCCATAAACGTGTGCATTTCTCAAAATATGAGTGAAATCGAATACACATATCCAATGACGAATAGTTGGGGAGAGCACAAACTATATTGAGGATCCAAAGATTGCAAAAGAATGATATGGAGAACTTTTTACAATTCTCCGAATAAAAAGTAAGCAATCAAAAAGATCCAACTAACCAAATAAACACAAGATATTATGATTTGAACAAAAGAGTGTTTTTAAAGGAAATAGAGGAGCTCCCCAATATTTGTACACAATTTAGAATTATTGTATTTGAATACAAGGTGTACAAACATGGAATCCTCACTCCTTCGGTATCCTCTAAAACACAAAATCAAATGGATTCACAAGCTCAATAAGATGCAAAAGAAAAACAAAGCTTGTGTCATATCCCAAGGTGAAGATTATTGACTTGTAAAGACAAGCATGAGGTTAAGGATATTCACCAAGATGAGTGCACCAAGATGTGATAAAATAGGATATGCACTCATAAACCAAATTCTTTTTGGAGTCACACCAAAGAAAGAAAGGGAATAAAAGAGGTGACACCGAAGAATTAGGATCTCTAGTAAAGATGTAATTTATGTCATGTATATAAGTTTCTAAGTATACAACAATCATGAGATATATATCCACAAAGAAACATGTACACATAAAATTAGTTACTAAAGGAAAGAACAAGATATCCAAAATAAAGTCATATATTATACACATATGATAGTTGTGTAGGATCATAGCCCATAGCTCAATGATTTCATATTGTGTAATAATGAACTTCAAATTCAACCTCAACACAAGCATCACAAATATCACTAAGGGAAAAGGAGATAGTTGGGATGCATTGAGGAAAGCAACAAATATCATAAGAGCCGAATAGAATTTGCAATAGCTACAACAAAGGCAAATAAATACTTTTCATGCCATGATGAAACCTACACAAGGTTCAATGCTATAAAATTATGCATGAGGATGGATACTTGTTACCGAGATGGCATAGGGTTGATGTAGTAGATAAGAGTTTATCAACCATCCTAGCTTGGCTCCAATAAGCATGTGGTGAAGATACTTTCATTGTAAATGAGACAAGCATCCAATGCATCTCCATGTACCTAAAACACATTTAAGTAAAATTGTTCCCAAACTAATTGGGTCCAAGTAGTTAGTCAAACTACAATACATAGAAGGAACTCCACATAAATATGTGCATATAGATATGAATTGAATTTCTGCACATCTTAGCCGATTTAGGATTCCGTGGAGTTTCCCCTATATATTGGCACAAAGAAGGAAAGCATGCCATAAAATAAACATGTAGTAGATATGCATGCCTATGACCTTCAATAACCAAAGGGAGATACAATTTGGACAAATATTAAGAGATCAAAGAGGTCCAAATTATATCAAAGATCCAAATCAAAAATTGATTTAGAGAAGCCAATTGAAACTAAAAGCAAATCAACACATAATTGATACGATACCAATTGGATAAAGATATCAAAAAGAAAATAAGATACCAAAAGAGAGAGAGATGTTAATCAACGAATGATATAACCCACTCCCAAAGAGAGATGCCAATTGGACAAACTCTCAAAAGAAAGAGCGGGTTCCAACAAATAAACCACACCCTCTACACTTTTCATGATGGTACAAAGTACCAAGCAAAAAGGTTTGTCTTCCATGAGACATGTCATCGGGATCAAAGACCAATGGAAAGGATCAAATACAAATAGAATATAAATAGTGTTTAAAAATACATGATAGCTCTCCCAACAAAAGTGCATTATTTTATGATCTTGTATTTGAATACACAATGCACACACATGGAATCATCGCTCTCAAATATCTATTCAAACACTAGTCATATATCAAGAAAAAGCAATAAGATCCAATACTAATGAAAATATAAGTTGTACTCAATATAGGATAGCTCACCCAAGAATAGTGCATTATCTATAAGTAGCCTTTGAATGCAAGGTGCACAATGATGGGATCAATGCCTCTCCTACACCAAATAAAACACTAGGAAAGTTTGAGTAAAGCAAAATGATCCACAAGAGGTAAGGAAGACAATGGAGTTAAAACACATTAATTTTTGGCAAGAAATAAGGCAATAAAATCAAGAGCCAATATGAAGATGATCTACAAATTTCACCACAATTATGATCATCAATTGTCATGGAAAAGGAGTATATGTAGAAATTTCTTAGTGGTGTATTGGATTGATATTCAAGATCATCTTCACAACCAATAAGCACATGGTGAAGGATAAGATTTAAGCGCGATGCTTATGTAGATAAATGTTCTTGATAGCTTCAAATATTCACGCGATAATGCAAAGCAACTACAAAGAGTGCTTTGAAGCAATCGGTTTTCCAAAGAGATATATGAGAACATATTAGAGGAAAACCTTACCAAGAACATTCATCACAAACAAGATCCAAAGTGTGAGTAAGTAAAAACATTTAAGCAAATGGGAACTTGTTTGAGAAACATGCCACAAAGGAATAAGATAATTAACAATATCAATTCTAGGTGGCAATACCTCACATGTTCACATTGTCTAGGTTTGTAATATGCACATAGCTTATTACTCCCCCATAATGTGATAATCCATTTATTCTCCACAAGAGGCAAGTAAAAACCCAACTAGAGATGATTAATGAACATTATAGAATTTGAATTTCTCATGAGAAGACATACCATATAGAGACTAGATAAATTGATATATCAACACTAAGTGGTAGTACTCATGTATATACATTTTTAGGATTGTGAAGTGCGCAAGCATATCACTCCCCCAAAATGGGATAGTCCATTAATCTCTCAAAAAGAGCCAATTAAGATATAAGCAAGTTGATACAAAAGGCTCAACACAAACTCACACATACATGGTGTGCAAACCAACATACACATACTTGATTGCTCAAGATAAGTAAGTAGAGAGCACAACATATACAAACACTAGCAAGGTACAAAACCAAACACATGCAAGGGTGCAAGCAACTTTCAATGTATATATGATTTAAATACAAGTTACCGCAAGGAGAACATTGGATATGAGATAGAACAATATAATCCAAATGACTTGGCTTGAGAGAATATAATTGATGAAGATCCCTTAATTCTTCATGATGTAGCCAAGTCTCCAATGCCCTCCACAACACCTATTGATCAAGTTTTAGCTTGTTGGTCCCCAACCAAGTTGGGTCCTAAGAGGTTAGTCACAATAGGCTTGGCAACCCAAATGGTTCTTTTCTTGACACCACTTTGAGTACCAACATATTTGGCAAACACATTGCCAACCTTATCCTTCCTAAGAGATAAGCATTATCAATTATGATAGGGTTGGATAAGGTACCACTAGTGCATGAAGAAGCAAAGTGACCCTTCTCACGACATAAGTAGCAACATTTGCTTCCTCCTTTCTTCTTTGTTGAAATCTCAACTTGAGAAGGAATAGCTTGATTCTTCTTGGGAAGGCCGTTCTTCACTTGGGGAACTTTAGTTTGAACTTGAGGCATCTTCCCTTGTTGCTTCTCACTAAGAGACTTCTTCTTCAAAGGGCAAGATCTAACATGGTGCCCTTCAACTTTGCACTTGAAGCAAACAATCTTGGCCAAATTCTTGACTTGTTCATGGCCCTTCTTTTTCTTGTTATACTTGGACTTGTTCTTGTTATTGGAGTTGAATCCAAGTCCACTCTTGTCATTGGGGCGTCTTTGCACACTCAACATGTTGTCAAGTGTGGGCTTCCCATCATGACGCTTTTCCAAGTCTTTCTTCAAAGAAGTGACTTGGGCCTTGAGCTCTTTTAATTCCTCTACATGGTTAGTATCAACAAAAACACTAGAGGAAGTAGAAGCTTCATTGTTAGAGCAAAAAGGCATGGAAAGTAATTCATCACAAGATGTAGCAATATTATGAGTGGATGAATTACTAGGACTAGCACATGGCAATAAAGCATTTGAGTAGAAGTTGTGCCATTGTCCACATGACTCACAAGATTTACCTTTGTAATAATAGCCTCATGAGCTAACTTTAGCTTATCATAGGAGACTAGAAGATCCTCATGAGAGCTCGAGAGCTTTTCATGGCTTTCTTCCAATTTCCCATATTTGCTAGATAGCAATGCAAGTTGAGCCCTTAGCTCAACATTCTCCGTTAATATGGATGCTTCACAAGAGATAGAGTTAGTAGCACAAGCATCATTATTTATGACAATAGGAGAAGTAACTTGGCAAGCTCTTTAGAGTGAGAAGCTTTAAGTTGCGCATGAGACTCGGTGAGTTTGATGAGCTCACCCTTAATGACCCTAGAGCCATTTTCTAGGTGCTCAAAATTCTCAAGGAGTTTGGCATGTGCATCTATAAGCTTACCATTTGTTATTTTGAAATCATTTGCCACTTTAAGAGATTATCATGGGATCCCTTTACTCTAGAAAGTTCGAGAGCAAAAGTTTCCTCAAGAGTCTCCTTGGTGGATTGTTCTTCTTCAAGAGCTTCCTTGAGATCGGCGATCTCTTCCGCATACTTGTATTCGCGGTTAAGACTTTCATCAATGTGAGCTTCCAACTCCTCAATGGTAAGTTTGCGCTTAACAAGGGTAGACATGATTTCTAAGAAGTTAGCACGAGCATCTTTATTCTTTGAAAGAGAAAGAATAACCATTTTACCCTTCTCGAGTATGGAAGCATCATTATCATTTTGTTCATTTTCCTCATCACTATCATCATGAGATATATTGGGATCCAAAGTAGGAGATACCTCGGAAGCTTTAGCCATAAGGCAAAAGTGAGTACATGATGATGACGATGAAGAATTACTTGAGTCACCATTTAAATCCATATCTTGTTCCATGGAGTGTTCGGTTTCCTCTACATTGTTAGCCAAACAAATACTAGAGGAAATAGAACCATTTTTATCATGGCAACAAGATATAGAGAGCATATCATCACAAGGATTAATCAAGCAATTTGTACATGATATGCAAGGACTATCAACACAAGCATGTAGATCATTTTTGGTTCTAGATGCGTTTAAGTCCAAAGATAAATCATTGCAATAAGATAGTGGTGAAGTATCATCAACAATAAGCTTACTATCATTATTGCAATATCTATCACTACTCACCATTGCATTACTTTGTGGCTTGCCACATGTAGGTGAAGTAGAAGAAGTTGAGAACTCATCACAGCCGGAAGTGGAGGGACAACAATCATCTCCACAATTCTTGGACACATCATATTTATCTTGAAGCTTGGTCCAAAGCTCATGAGCATTCCGAAAAGGAGAGACCGACATAATAACTACATCGCTCAAAGCATTGAAAATCACATTAGAAGCTTGAGCATTTAGATAGGAATTATTCTCATCCAATAAAGATAATCTTTTGGGATTCCTTGGAGGAGAATAACCCCTATCTAGAATTCGCTCTATGTATGGGTCAATGACCCGAAGAATATCAAGAATGCGAATTTTCCAAACATCATAATTTGTGCCATCTAATATAAAAGAAGCATTGTGCACTAGTCGCTAGACGACATCTTTACTCTCCAGGCGGTGAAGCCAATAAGGAGAGAACCCGCTCTGATACCAATTGAAAGGACACGGATGTCGCCTAGAGGGGGGGTGAATAGGCGATTTAAAATTCTTTACGGTTTAGGCTTGAATAAATGCGGAATAAAACTAGCGTTTAATTTATCAAGCGCAAAACCTAAACAAGCTAGGTTTACCTATGTGCACCAACAACTTATGCTAAACAAGATATACAACTATGTGATAGCAAGATATATTACTTCAAGCTCGATGGCTATCACAAAGTAAATAGCATAAGTAAGAAGCTCGGGTATAGAAATACCGAGGCACTTGGAGACGATGATTTATCCCGAAGTTCACTTCCCAATGGAAGCTACGTCTCCGTTGGAGCGGTGCGGAGTCACAAAGTGATCCCCGAATAGCCGTCAAATGGCACACCGTAATCTCCTTCGTGCCTCTACCAATGTAGAGTGCCACGAACCACTATGGGACACTTGAGGGTGGTCACCGAACCCGTACAAGGATGAGGCACACTCCACAACTTAATTGGAGGCTCTCACCGAATTCCCGCGGCTCCCAAAGCCACAAGAATCACAAGGTTGGGCGCACTCCACAACTTAATTGGAGGCTCCCAACTATCCCGCGAGCCACCAAAACTCCGAGATCAACAAGGACCGTCTAGGGCACTCCAAGTACCCAAGAGGACAAGCTCTAGGGCACCCCAAGTACCCAAGAGTAACAAGCTTCTCAACTTCGATTTCCACGTATCACCGTGGAGAACTCAAACCGATGCAACCGATGCAATGGGCAAGAACACAAGAAGTGCTCAAAATCCTTCACTCTCAAATCCCACCAAAGCAACTAATGCTATTGGGGGAAAAGAGAGGAAGAACAAAGAGGAACACCAAATTCCTCCAAGATCTAGATCCAACAAGGTTCCCCTCACTTAGAGGAGAGATTGATTGGTGGAACAATGGATCTAGATCTCCTCTCTCTTTTCCCACTAACTGGAGGCAAGAATCATGGAGGGATAGAGAGATAGCTAAGCTCAGGAAGGTCAACAATGGGGGTCAAATTCGTGCTCGGCAAAGCTAGCAGGCTGGAGATAGGTGGAGGGGTATTTATACCCCTCCCAGAAAAAGAGCCGTTGCAGCCAGGAAAATCGGATATTCCGATATAAGTTAGGATCGGATAATCCGACCGAGTCGGATAATCCGATTCAACATATATCGGATATTCCGAACATCTCCAGTGCTGATGCAACAAAACTGGCTGCAAGAAGTCCTTAGCCAATATCGAGCAATACTTGAAAATCGGATAATCCGAATCAAGGTGGATCGGATAATCCGAAAAGCTCCAGTATGCATTGCTATTAAAGTCCTTAGCATAATTCGAGCAATCTTGAGAATCGGATAATCCGAATCAAGGTTGATCGGATAATCCGATTCCCCTGTTTGAGCAAAACAGACAGAAACAGTAAAACCTGAAATGCAATAACTTTCTCGTTCGAACTCCAAAACAGGTGAATCCAATTCTGTTGGAAATATTAAGGGTCACAAATATAGAGGGGATACCACACATGGGAAGGTGTGGACCCAATCTCGAAGGTGGACCGATAATATTTCCAACCTGAAAACGCAACAAGTTTTCCATACGAAATCCATTTTCGGAGAACTTGGGCTTGTCATGAAGATCACAACAAGCACCAAAACCCAACAAGGAGAAAATCCAAATAAGAAGCAAGAAAGATGATGAAGGCAAGTATGCAAAGGTTTGAGCTCTCTCCAACTGATACGCTAAAACTCAATCGAGAGCCCCTCTTGATAGTACGATATCTATCCTATAACCCGGTCTCCCAACTAGTACCACGAGACCGGTAAAATAGAAACCCTATCATACCTTTGCCTTGCGCATTCCACTTGAGCTAGATGACGTCGATCTTGATCTCTTCAAGTGGACCACCTTTCTTGATTGCGCTTCGCTTGGTGAAGACTCAAACATTGCTCCCCCATACTCCACTATGGGAGAGCCTCTCTTAGGCACATCTTCACATGAACATTATCTCTAAATGGGTGACAAGCTTCAAGCCTAGGATTTCTTCGAGATGCTCCTCTTGAACTTGCGCTTCTCAACATTGATGACGATCACCACTTGACGTCATCGATCATGGGCCATATGAAATCTTCATTTGATGCAAGCCCATAGAAAGATACCTAACCACACATAGAAATGCTACACACATATCATGGGTTAGTTCACAAAGCTATATGGACAATTGCTTACCATACCAAGAGATACATGATCCCACTTGGTACATCTTATAGCTTTGTGTGTTGATCAATACTTGATCAACTTTGTATCTTTTCTTCTCTTTTCAATAGATGATGTCTTGAAGATAACCATGAATGATCACATAATTCTTTTCTTCAAGACATACTTGCAATATGCTCAACTCGATGATCTTGATGCCAAATACTTCATTATATCAATATATTCACGGCATAAACCTTGAATCCAACATATGGAGTTCAAGCATGGTCTATCGACAAACACTACAAGTACAACTCAATGCAACCATTAGTCCATAGGGATTGTCATTAATTACCAAAACCACACATGGGGGCGCCATGCCCTTTCAGAGTTCATCTGATATTTTAATTAAATGGGAATGATTTATGGCATTTTTGAGGATTTCCATTTCAATTAATTCCACCATTTGGATTACTTTGAGAAATTTATAATTTGAACTCCGGGAACTTCCTTGACAAATAGGGAAGTTTATTTGAATTTGTTTTGTCATAAACACACTCATTTGAATTGAGTTTAGCCCTTTCTGGCAATTTGTTTTTAAATGGTGCCAGACCAGTTGTTTTATTTGTTTAGCAAATTAATATGGATGCCATGATGCAATCAAACACAAAAAGTGAAAAATTTACACACATTTGTAGGTTCACATATTTGGGCTGTTACACTATCACTACAGGAACAGGCTTCTACGCCGACGGCTTTTTGCCGTCGGCAAATGCCCATAAGCCATCGGCATAGCCTATGCCGACGGCTCGGTCGGCATAGGTCGCCGTAGGCATAGGTCAGCAGGCCGTCGGCAAAGAAAAAATCGTCGGCATAGCTTGTGCCGACGGCCAGAAACGGGCCGTCGGCGAAGAAACCGTCGGCGTATGCGTGGTGAGGCCCACGACGGCCAGCGGCTCAGGATGGACCTACGCCAACGGCAAAGCCGTCGGCAAAGTCCTGGCACGTGGCATCATCTGGGCTCATCTGGCATAGCTCCAGGAGGCACCTATGCCGACGGCAAGCTTTGACCATTTGGTCACTGAGGTAGCTATGCCGTCGGCATAGGTTTGCCGGATTTTTTTTTAATTCTCCAGCAGCTCGTTTTTGCAGAAAAATAGCAACAAAAAATATCAGAAATTACAGGAAGATCACACATAGGATATATTATCACAAACATGATCACAAGCAATATTATGAAGCAAAATGTTACATCATAGTGTAGATACACACATAGAGGCAAAATGCTATATCATAATGTAGATACATCAAGCTAAATGCCTAGAGGCCGAAAGCCCTACATCTAGGGCGGCGACGGGGTGTACCCCATATCTCCCGAGGTGAGACACTACAAGATGACTCCCCCTTAAGCAACATATACCTCCCGACGAATTAAGCATACGTTGCAAATATATTACGTAGATACACATATAAGCGTTGTAGATCGTATCCGTTTTCCGGCAAATAAACAACAACACATAAAATCCGTAGTAGTATATATGTTGCAACCTCTATTAGTTACAGCACATAATTTTTTGAAAATACTAAACTGCACAAAAGTAGGTTCAAGAAAATCAAATAAAAACAATTGGCGCTGACCAAATAAAATTTCCCGCAAAATAGAAAGAAATCTTTAGGTTTGGCACGCGTCGTGGCTGAAAATTTCGACACCACGGCGGGATCTAGCGCGTAGATGAAAATTCATCGTGTTCTCTGAAAGTAGGCCCATGAAGTAGCCCCTCTGTTCTTATCTAATATCTTCTCCATCGACCAGTTCCCAGATTTGAGATTACCCTTCTTCCCCTCTCCCCTCTCAGCAGTTCTTCATCCCACCGTCCCGTTCTCTCCCATGGCCGGTGGCCTCCACCACTTTAGATCGTAGATATGGCTCCCAGGCCCCAGCCCTCGCACAATGTTGTGTCGCCGCCGTCTGAAAAGCAGGAGTTCTAAGGATGACTCCAATGTGGCGACCCAAACGGACGCGCGTTTGGTCCGCGTTTGGTCTGTTTGGGTCGGCAAACGGACGCGCGTCCAGCCCACGTCCGCCCCTTTCTGGCCACTGCGCCCAACGGGGCCGACGCATTGAGTCTGCCCAACCTTTTTGTTCTCCCAATATTTCATTAAAATAGGAATTCAAGATTACAAAGGAGATTTACATTATAAAAAGACATAAATCTAGGCCACCTTGTCGTCCTCCTCCTCCCGTGGTGGTGGTGGAGTAGCCGTCACATCGACCGGCGGTGCGGGCGGTGGAGATCCCTGCACGTACGCCGGCGCCATGGCCGGTTTTGGCTCCGCGGCGGCCTGAGCCCACAGTGGTGCGAACCACCTTGGGTCTGCACCGGCGAGCCGTGACTGCCATGGAGACCACGGCTCCCACGAATTATACGCCGGGGCAGGTTCTTCCTCCGGCACGGCAACGTCCTCCTCCGGCACGGCAACGTCCTTCTCCGACACGGCAAGCGCCGCCTGCACGGCCACTGCTTCGTCTTCCCGATTCGCCATCGTTGTGACGATGAGCAGCGGACCACAACGAGGCAACTATATAGCCGGCCGCACGCGGTTTTGGAGTAGCCAGGCCGTCGGTTAAATGTGAACGTCGTCCGGCGATCCATCTCCCTAAATTTTAATGCTAAAATCTAAACTAAAACATTAAAAAAATTAATAACCGACCACCGTCATGGCCGGCAAGGGGGAAGATCAAAGAGGGGCTCTGGCCTTGAGGAACGTCACGCTGCATGCCCGTTCTGCAACGGACTTGCTGGCTCTTCCTTCATCGCGGCCATGGCCAGCCCAAGACTGGCTGGCTCATCTTCTTTGATCATTTTGTAGCTACGAAACACGTAGCGGGCGCAGGTATTAGTGGAAAATGAGCCGCACATAGGCAGCCACGCCGGCGGGGATATGACATCAGGTGGAGCTGCCTGCTCCTTTCGCGGCCTCGGCTGCCGCCAAGGCCTCCCGGTGCCGTTTGCGCCTCGCCGCGCGCTTTTTGGTCTCTTCGGCGCGACGCATTTGCTTCATCTCGTCCTCCACTTCAGCGTCGGCATAGGCGTGCGCGGCGGACATGAACGCGGCCGCCCTCTGCGCGTTCAGCTGCATGTGGGCTGCATCCACCGCCTCCTCCTCGGTGATGTGAGCATGGCCGCCCACGCCAATGGGAGGCTCCGGCGGCGCGCCATCCCCCGTGACACCGGTCGCCGTGACAGCGGCCGCCGCGACACCGGCGGCGTACTCTTTTTCGTCGCTGTCGACGCAGTCCACGAACGCCGCCTCCACCGCGCTCCTCTGGCCGTCCGTCAGGCGCGGACGCGGCGGCTGGGGAATCATGCCGGCCATGCCGGGCTGGTCGCCATCTTGCGCGAGAAGCTGCCGCGATAGCGCCCGCGCGCGCTCATGCGCGCTCGCTCGACCTCATCCACCAAATGCTGCGGCAGCGGCGGCGGATCCATTCCGGCGCGTGGATCTGAGCTTGGAGATGGTGGCCGCCGTGGCTGGGGGAGGAATGCTGGGGGAGGAGTGCTAGGGTTTGTGCGTGCCCTAGGGTTTGGCCAGCCGATGCGATTTATACAGCTCCACTGCCCACAGTTATTGCGGTAGGTGGCCGCTCTAGCCGTTGTAGTCGATGACACGCGGGGCCAGGGCGGACACGGGGAGGACGCAGGAACGGTCCGCGAGCGTCTGGTCCCGACGCATCCGTGGCCGAAATTTGGGCCAGGAATGTGTCGCGACGGACAGAAAAACGGATCGGTGTCTGTTTGCGTCGACCCGTTGAACCGTGTTTTTGACAAAAACGGACAGGGACGGACGCGCGCGAACTCGATGGGTCACCCCGTTGGAGTCATCCTAACCCTAGATCGGTGACCACGCAAAAAAATACAATCTCGAGCGGCCGCTGCGGCCTCTTCGGCCAACTTCCTCGAGTTGTCATTCACCGGATCCAGGTAATTGACTTGCGTGCTGATCTAGCAACCGGATCTTGATCTCCTTCTCAGTCGATCTCTTTTATTTTTGCGGGTTCTCAGTCGTTCTCTTAATTCCTCACCCTCAGGATTCTCTTTCTCACTGATATACACATGTGAACAGCTCCATGTCCGCAGGTTGGTGCTCCGTCCATGGCGTCCATGCCACAATCCATTCTGCTGGGTGTGGAGCCAAGTCCTCAGCCTTGATAGGTTTCAGTGAGCTTATTCCCTTTCTCCTCTCTAACCTGTACGTGCTTTTGCTTTAGTATTTCCGCATTGATGTATTACTTAAAACCTCAAAATCATTTTTGATTTGCTAAATGTCTTCATAGATTACAATTCATAGCAATCTAAGTGCCAGACTTTTCTTTTTTTTGCAGGTTACAAAGGATTTGATCGGATCAGTTTTGGCTCTATCACGATCAGCTCAAATATAATTCAGGAAAGATCCTCGCTTTCTGCTTTTTCATGTTTTTTGGATTATGGAGTATTAGGCTAGCTGTGCACATGTTAGATTTATTTTCTTTTAATTGTCCCCTGCTGCACTGGTATGTTTAGTCTTCAGATTTTGTAGTTTTCTGCAGGTTGTGGTATACGTGATGTCAAACTTTGCTTTGCTCGTAGTGCGTGATGTGAAACAATGGTATGCTCATAAGCGCATTGCTTCTTTGTGATCTGATATAGGCGTCAGCTCTTACACAGATAAACTAGACTGATCTTATCAAATGATTTTAGAAGGAATTTTTTGGCTACACCGAAATTGATCTACAGTGACACTGTAAACCAACGATTGTGCACCTCCTGTTGACCTGCGATGTCCATTATCCACATGCAAGAGCAGACCCGGAGCTACAATAATGGCAGAATTAAATTTCCGCACGACACCAAATATTTAGAAGAACTCCATGGTTTGATGATATGCTCTTGGCTATCAGTTTCTTCGATCAGTTATATGCTATGCTTCCATTGCATTCTGATTTCCGCATTTTACTTTCTGTCTGCCATTTCATTTCAGGCTTGGGTGAAAGAATAACAGAGACATATACTACATATACTTCTGTCAGGTTGTTTGAGCATCTTTTGTCCGGTAATATGAGCATAGGTATGTTTGCTTATGTCAGCTCTTAATTCATTGTTTCCTCTTAGTGTTGTACTGTTTGCTGTGTTGTACTATATGCTACTCCTCCGTTCTAAATTAGATGACATTTGTCCAAATGTGGATGTATCTATACTTGTAACATGTCTAGATACATCCACATGTGGGCAAATGGAATTCATCTAATTTAGAACGGAGGGAGTAGAAGGTTGTTTGTATTTTTAAGGCATCGCCACTTCCTTATTTATCTGCCCCTTTACTGAACATTTCTGTATGGATCCTAAGTTTATAGCTGTGTGTCAAATTATTTGAATTTCAACATGTAGCTTGTATAGTTGGCTGATTTTTTTTTTCAAAATCAGTTAAACTATCAGAATCCTCGGCCATTATATACTATGACATCTGATATCCCTTCATGTTAGAAAGCACAACATTTAGTATGTCGAATATACATCATACAAAAGCACTATTACTAAGTCCCGTGATTCTAGAAAATTACTTAGTTTTCATTAATATATTTTTATCCTACAAGAGATTACTGGAATGTACTGCACCCCATTTCCTATACAAATTAAGCTATTTTGCCTATGGAAGTTTTGTCGATAGGTGTTTCATTCATGAAGTTAATACCATTGTACTACAGTAATGATCATTTTGTCTCCATTCTCTAGTTGTTTGTATTGTCCAAGTAATAGTAGAATTCCCCATACCGTTCTAGCATTTGCCACTGTGATAATGAAATCGAAATTTTGTTTATTGCAGGACCAAGACATCAGCACGGACATATTATTTTCGGATATAAGCTCTGAACGGCAGAATATTAGTAGGAATACATATATGAGTAGTTAGATTGTGACAATCTTAATCAAGATTGTAAGATGTGTAGTCTTTGTATATTTTTCATTTATTCAAATAGTGATTCAGATTTGGAATCAAGATTGTAAGGTGTATTCTTTGGATACTTTTTGTGTATTCTGATAGTGATTCAAATAATATATATTGAATTCTTCACGCAATGCATTTTTCTTATGTAATTATTGTGTGTTCTTGTTTGTCTCTTCTGAATCATATTCTCTCTAGGAAAACCGATTGAGGCGCTCAAATAATGCCATAAAAGAAAAAAAATCATATTTATTTTTACGTAAAATGTTCAATCCTCGTATGTTCTCCACCAACACATACAACCAATGCCTGACTTGCGTTGCTATTTCGCAACGCTTTATCCGCTGGTTACCAACGGATCTATATGCGTTGCATTGTACCTTTGCAACGCCCGATAAGGCAACGGATGTTAATCCGTTGGTAAAGGTGCTAGCAACGCTTAAATGGACACGTAGATACGGATGAATGCGTTGTTGTAGAAGGGGTCCTGTTGTAGTGAGAAAAGGCGACTGACGTCTGGGCGCAACAGTAGAACCACCAGAAGAAGGTGAAGCAACAGGAGAAGCACCCGGCGAAGCACCACGCGAAACACCAGGAGAAGGACCACCGTGATGTACCGGCGTGATCTCACCCGAACCTGGCGGAGCAGCACGCGAACAACCAGCATCGGGATCAAACGGCATGATCTCACGCGAACCCGGGGAGGCACTACCAAAGTGTGGCGTCTCCGAACATCTCGGTCCCTACATGTTTGAGCAAGAGTTAGCAACTTGCGAGGCAAAGGAAAACGGTAACCAGTAGTTTAGCAAAGAACTTACCGTGTGAAAAACCATAATCAACTATAATCATCCTCAAAGAAAAACGGTGAAAATGGAATTCCATATTCAAATTTGTTAGATATAAAACAAAAGATGGTTCCAGTGCTTTATGCATTAAACAAGAAGAGTACAGTGTGGAATGGTGTGGTCGACAAAAGAAAAAGACTACAGTACGTGCATATTACAAACTCACATCAGAGCAGTACTCGCACAGCGGGTAGAATTTAATTTATTTGGCCGCGTTACCCAGCCTGAAAAGTAGCTAATATTTTATGTAGGCTAAGCGCATAGACATTATCTCTAATCTGAAGCCATCACTTCTATCGCTTCCTCTTCGATACTCTCCTGGTCTTGGACCCGTCGCCTATTTTGGGTGAACATCCCATTTCGGTCGTTGGCTTCGATACAGTAAAGGTTGCAAGACCATGAGCCGAGCACCAGGACCTCTTAAATTCCGTCTCCTCAGGCTCAAAAAAGAAACAAAGAACCGCTAGCACTGGTACAACCTCTGCCACCTCTGAAAGCTCTGTGTAGGTGCAAACTTTGTCATCCTCAGTTTTCGACAAGAAGTGAGGTAGGAAGGCAAACGACATCTGTAAGATTGGCCAGGCCTTCAAGGTTGTGCTCTCCAAGCTGTACTCAGCAGCTGAAATAAAGCATTCAAACCACAAATAGCTAACTTGTTCTGGAAACCTCTCTGTTAATTCAGACGAGAGGTTGCTCTTTGCAGAAGGCTGAAACCCATCGCCTATGCAACATAATGGCTCTTGACGGAACAGTCTAATGGCACTGTTCGCCAGGTAGAACGTGTGTTCCCGAAGAGCTGGTCCAGGTTGAAAAAAGCCGACTTGTGTGGATATTTGAGCGAGTTCTCCGGATGCAACATTAGCCATAGGCTGGAATTGTGGCTCAAGTGACTGCAAACATTTAGTGGTGATCCCAACGATGTCCGTGCTTTCTGATAGTCGTAGCATCAAATGTAGCCTAGAAAATTTCATTGGTGTCTCGACATCTTTGAATTCAAATGACATATGAGCCACTGCACCATAATCTTCGAGAAAAGATGGATGTATTAAAAGCTTGCAAGTTTGGCTTCCACTTACCATTCCATATTGCAAATATTTGCCCTCAAGGAGTTGCGTGATGAGAGGACTGGAAAATCTATATCTAGCAAGTGAACAGCCAGACTCTACGTCTTCGACAAACTTGTCGGCCTTCTCTGCAAACTTCTCAAATCTTCCAACACAGGATCTGCTGATCGAACCCTTTCCGGTGCTAAAGAAAGGCTTCACAGGATGCATAATCCTGTTAGGTAAAGAGGGCAAGAGTTTTACCCTTTTCTCTGCACCTTCGCGTTCAAGGTTGTCGAGCACAAGACAGCACTCCTCAAAGGCATGCTTGAGCATCATCCTTTGTTGCAGCAAGGACACCTCTGTAACGGGCATCTCCCTACATCTCTCCAACGCAAACTTGAGTTCTAAGTGTGCCATCTTCAGTCTCTCCATGAGGCGACTCTGGGAGGCCAACTGCTCATGGTTGTTGCGCATGAATGAGAAGGCTCCACTCACAACCTCCTGCACAACCGCTGATACCACCATTTCTGCCATTCTCTTTGTCTTCCCTGCACCAAAAAACATGGTTGGTTGAGTGAGAATACCTTGGACAAAGAGAGCATGTATCAGACTGTGATTACTGTTAGTCGTGATAAATCTGTACTAGGAGTATATATATCACCTTGTCCTAGGCGCGCCTTTCTGCCTGGGTAGCACGAGCTGCACACACGAAATGGAGACAAGATTATGGTTCAGAGAGTAAATTGCAATTGTTTGCAGTGGTGCATTTGAAACTCTGGTTTATGTGTGTGAAGATAAGGAGATGGTAGCAGAGGGGAGGGGCTTGGGTACAGATCGATGTTCCAGGATGTTTCGTCGCTGCCGGCCGTCGATTTAATTAGACACCTTCGCAGCCGTGCGTTACTTTGGACACATACGGCGTGCTAGGTGGTCACATAGGGATTCTACAAAGACACGACATATACGTGCCTGTTGTTATACGGGTTATTACTATTTTTTCTGATGCAACCGAGATAGATGGGTACATAGGGATTGTACTTAGAACAATATGGACAAATACATGCAACTAAAACACTAATCAACCATGATCATCTTCAAAGAAAAGAAAACTTCAAAACGTTACAACACCGAAACAATTATACATCATGTCGTGCACTAGCCATCTGCCATCAAACGCATGCTATAGGGCATCTCCAGTGGCGCCTCTAATAGCATTCACTGGGACGATGGATAAATAATGCGACACAGTTGTGGTCCCAATAGCGACAAGTTTACCAGGCGTACAATACTTCAATACATTGTCCGGCACTTTCACGTCGTTTTCAACCCACAGGGAACGACATAGGAGTATCGGATATGACAGTAAACGGCACCACGTCGGGTACTGACATGGAATGAGATCCTCTGACATACACGTATCTACTGCAGAGGGACGTAAACGATTTTCGTTCGTTCGTTGCGCATCCGACGGCAGCAGCCCGAAGCAGAGGAAACGCATGGTAACTGTCAGCCCAAAGCCCAAATCAACGAAGGGAGAAGAGAAAACAGCGCTCCAGCCGTGGCCTCCATCGCTGCCTCCGGCGCGGCGGCAGTCTGCCTTGGAAGTTCGCCGGCGCGGCAGCTCCGTTGTCCTGGTCGAGCGCTCGTCGCCGCGCTCGACCGCTGCGCTGCCGCTGCCTTGGCGCATGCCAGTCGCGTCCTCGAGGAGGAGGAGTCCTTGTCCTCCTGGTCGCCACGCTCATCCTCTGTGTTGCCGCCGCCGTTGAGAATGCTGGCTGCGTTCTAGAGTTGTTGTTGTAACTGAAGAAGCAATTCGGTTGCTGATTATGGATGTGTGGAAGTAGAACTGAACAGATTGTAATGGAAACATGTTCCTATGTTTGCTTGAATGGTATGATTAATTAAATGAGGGCTCAAGGATTGTTTCAATATACTGAAACCGTCGTATGCAGCAGAAATTTATATTGAACTGGATGCCAATTTGTTGGTCCTAACTCATCTGAACTACATGGCATCCACAACTCGATTTGAACTGAACAAAATGGCAACCATTGCCCATAACTGAACTGAACTGAACTGGATGGCACCCTGAACTGAACACGAACTGCTTCTTCTCCTCTTGGAGGACGGCGACCGGCGTGCACCAGGGCAGCGGCTGAGCGGCAGCGCAGAGGTCGAGCGCGGCGACCAGGACGACGGAGTTGCCGCGGCGAACTTCCAAGGCAGGCACTGCCGCGGAGGCGGCGGCGACGGATGAAACGGCGGGGTCGGAGGTCACGGAAGCGGTTGTGCCGGAGGCCACACAGGCATAGCTGTGCCTGCCGGCGAGTGGACGGCGATGGCCAGCGCTGTTTTCCCTGTCCCCTTCGTTGTTTTGTGCTTTGGGCTGACTAATTCCGTGTGTTTCCTCTCCTTCGGGCTGCTACCGTCGGATGCGCAACGAACGATCTAAAATCTTTTACGTCCCTCTGCAGTAGATATGCGTACGTCAGAGGATCTCGTTCCTACTGACATACATGTATCACAAGGCAGTGACCCAGACATTCTCCACCATCCACCTTGTCTCTCATGTGCTCGCCTCCACTGACACCTCTAATCGTCGCTGCCCCTGTTTCGGCGACGACGGTTCGGCGGCGCCAACCGAGAATGACGCCCTACCCTAACCCTCTCTCGCCATCGTTTGGAAGACATCGTTGTTACACAAATCCATCAGTGTCGATAGGTTACGCGTTTATTAGTGTCGTGGCTTCAGCACGCCGGTTGACCTCCTCTTCCGTCTTGCATAGGATGTTCGGTGGTTCCTGGCACATGACTTAGTGGGAGGATTTCCTGAGATGATTGAAAATATCGATTGCATGCATTTGGTCTCAAGAATTATCCGTTCGCTTGGCAAGGGTTGTATAAGTCATATTGCACTTTGCAGTGGTATACTTGAGGTTGTGGTAGATTATGACATGCGGATCTGTTACGCATTTTTTTCATGGAGGGATCTAACAATGACATCAACATGCTGCAACGCTTTCGGTGTTTGCAAGACATGTTGAATGTCATGCTCCGGTTTGCAACTATCAACGAGATCTAACTCAAATGCCATTCACGAAACGCGACGCATCTGTGATATGTGGCTTAATGAGACATGCGCCGGAGGAGGAGTGTGTGGGACCTACTTCTATTCTCACTCTTTTAGTGATGATACAAGAGTTGCGCAGTCCAACTGAGCAATGTGAGACTATACCTAGTCACACTCCCACTTGTTGTTTAAACCATCCAACCAAGCTCAATGAGCGTTTTATATTTCAGGATTTGTTTTACACCGGTGCTATGGATGTCAAAATAGACAACTCATTCACAATATGTGCATGGCTACAAAATATATTATCATATAAACTGGAGACACATTGTTCTCAGATAAAACAAATAAACGTCTTGGCTATAAATATATTAATGGTTTGGCTCAAGGCCATAACATAGTAACATGTATTAAGATCTAAAATAAGGTCTAAATTTAGATATAGAGATAGGACGTCGGCGGCATGCATCGTCACCTCATCCTCTGCCACTTTCCTAGGCTTTCTTTAGTTTCTGCATCGATTTGATAATATGAGCAACCCAAGTGATATCATGTACCCAAGCATTGCATCTATTACCAGTAAGAAATACATCAAATGACATGTATGGCACTCATAACCGAGCTAGAGTTTGCAAACTTTTTCTTTTCTGCCAGATACTTCGTGCAGTTTCTCTTCCAATGTCCCGTTTCTTTGCAGAAGAAGCACTCAGCATCAGGATGTGCTCCAGTTTGGGACTTCATAAGCTTGTCAGTTCCACTAGCACCCTTGTACTTGCCCTTTTGATTCGACATGGCCTTCTTCTTGAAGCTTGTGGTTTTATTCACCATCACCACATGATTGTGTCCTGTTTCCTTGCAGAAGCACTCAGCATCAGGATGTGCTCCAATCTGGGACTTCATAAGCTTGTCAGTTCCACTAGCACCCTTGTACTTGCCCTTTTGGTTGGACATGGCCTTCTTCTTGAAACTGGTGGTTTTATTGACCATCACCACATGATTGGTGTCCTTTTGAATTCCACTCTCAGTAGTATTGTCCTTCTGAATTCCACTCTCAGTAGTCTTGAGCATGGCGAACAATTCATCCATACTCTTATCCATCCCATTCAGTTTGTAGTTCGTGACGAAGCTACTATAGCTTGGAGGAAGGGAATCGAGGATAAGACGAGTGCCCAACTTTTTGGGATTGGGCAGTTCAGCGTGTCCAACTTTTGCATGTACGCAGACAATCTGAGCACATGCTGACTCACCGAGCTACCTTCAGTCATCTTGCAAGCAAACAAGGCTTTGCGTATCTCATAGCCTTCCGTCCTCGCTCGCTTGATGTGTGTCTCGTCTTCCGTGGAGTCGCCGAGTTGCATGGATTTCACGATGTCGGTCTCATCTTCCCTAGGGCGGGAGAGCTTTGTGGGGTTAACGATGCCCGTCTCATCTTCTCTAGAGCGGGCGAGCTTCGTGGGTTTAACGATGCCGGTGTCATGTTCTGTCGTAGAGCGGATGAGCTTCGCGGGGTTGATGTTTGCGGTCTCATGCTCCGTCGTAGAACGGACAGGCTGCATGGTGGGGCTGACGATGCTGGTCTCTTGTTCCGCAGTAGAGCGAGTGGGCTTCATGGGGTTGACGATGTGGGTCTCATGCTCCCTCGTAGATCGGACGGGCTGCATGGTGGGGTTGACAACGCCGGTCTCATGTTCCGCAGTAGAGCGAGCTGGCTGTACGGTGGGGTTGATGATGTGTGTCTCATGTTCTGCAGAGTGCGCGAGCTGTATGGTGGGGTTGTCGATGCCGGTCTCATCTTCCGTGTAGCGGGCGAGCTGCGTGGTGGGGTTGACGATGCCGATCTCATGTGGTTCCGTAGAGCGAGCGGGCTGCATTGTTTCCACGATGTCGGGGAGTTGCATAGATCGGCCGAGCAGCTGCGCTGGGTTCACGACGCCATTGGCCACGAGCAGGCACGACAGCTCGCCGTAGCCCATCTCCATACGTCGGCCCAGGAGCGTGCCGCGGGTGAGGAACTCGTGCGCCAGGTTCCCGGCGAGGAGCTTGTTGGTGCCGGCTAGATTGGACAGCTCGGCTTCGGCCGCAGCAAGGTCCCGCTCCTTGCGCTTGACCAGCTCCACACGCGCCGCCTCCACAGAATAGGCCATCTCGGTTTTCGCTGCGGCTTCTGTCACGAAGGTGGCGAGCTCGGCTTCCGCTGCGGCAAGGCTCCGCTCCTTGCGCTTGGCCAGCGCGACACGGGCCGCTTCCAGCGCCTCCGTCACACTCACACACATATCGCCAGGCTCGAGCTAGATAGACGAGATCACGTAAGATCTTCAACCAAGAAAACCAGCGAGGAATTGCTGGGAATCGATCCCTGGCGCCCGTGTTTATTTATAGCGGAGGTTCGACCCATACTCCGTGTCCGTGTCGAGGTGGGACTAATTAAAACAGCGCAAAAACGCCATGGGCCGGATGGGCCGCATCGGGCTGGCGATTGACTCGAGTTAAGGGCTCGTTTCTTTGTTTGTGGGGATGGGATGGGCTGCGACACCAAGTCTTTTCGTAACAAGCCTTTTGTTACCGTGCCTGACGACCCTTTTTTTTCATTGCCTTATTTTGGGTGTACTTCAGAGTAGCTTAATTACTCCGCGATCCAATATGCATATACAAACAAACGAAGTACACGTACACTCAAAACCGGTACACAACATGTCTCCCCTCTCTGCTAAACAACACTTTTTTCTTGACTTTTGATTTTGGCTTATAAAACCAAAAAGCAACTAAGTAGGTGTTTTTGATCTTTGATTTATGCAATGTCCAATTATAAGCCAAAAGGCAAAAGCATCTATTTAGCTACTTTTTAGGCTTATAAGTCAAGCCCAAAAAGCACATATAAAAGTCAAAAGCCTAACCAAACACGCTCAAGCCAAGAAAAGGGGCTAACCAAACACCCCTGCATAGTTTTCTTTGGGCTTTGCCACAAGACCGGAAGATCGATAAGGAGTTAAACTGACAGTGCATTTTGGCAATATTTTTTGGGATTAAACTGACAATTTATTTTTGGCAGTGATCGTTTTCTTATGAAATCGGTTTCGATTTGATGAAAGACAATGGCAAAACTGTGTTGTGGCTCCGATGACAAGCGACAACACGGACAAGGCTCCGGGCCCCGACGGTTTCACCGCCCTGTTTATGCAATCATGCTGGCCCATCATATGCGATGACTTCATTGCCGGTATCAAAGCCTTGCAAGACCTGAACTCCATCAATTTGCACATGCTTAACTCTGCAACGCTGGTGTTGCTCCCCAAATCTCCTGACGCTGAGGCTCCGAAACAGTTCAGACCAATTAGCTTAATTGGTATTTTTGCCAAAATCATCATGAAACTGCTTGCACCCCGACTGCGGCCAAAGATGCAAGAGCTAGTGCGGCCATGTCAAAATGCGTTTATTGCCGGAAGAACCATCCATGACAGCTTTGTCTATGTGCGTGGGATGGCAAGGGCGTTCCGTCAAGCAAAAACCCCTGCCCTCATGATCAAACTTGATGTGGAGAAGGCCTTTGATTCCGTATCTTGGGAGTTTCTGCTGCAGCTGCTTGAAAAGCTTGGTTTCAGTCAGCGTTGGAGAGATAGACTTTCCTTGTTGCTATCTACAGCAACCACTCGAGTGTTGGTCAATGGTGCGCTAACTGAGCCGATCGACCATGGACGTGGCCTCAGGCAGGGCGACCCGCTGTCACCGCTGCTGTTTGATTTCGTTATGGATTGTCTCGCCGGGTTGTTCTCTGCGGCGGTTGACGCTGGGATGCTTGCTCCGATCGGCAACAGGCACATGCCTTTCCGCACGGCATTATACGCCGACGATGCGGTACTGTTCATCAACCCTTTGGTTCAGGAAGTGATGGTTGTCAAACAACTGCTTGATCTTTTCGGTGATGCAACGGGGCTGCGGACAAACTATGAGAAAAGCTCCATCACTCCTATCTGTTGCGACGGGATTGATCTGTCGGCCGTTCTAACCTGTTTTGGTTGCCAAACCAAGACCTTCCCGTGCACATACCTCGGGATGCCGCTGTCCGACTCTAGATTAACTAGAGGAGACATGCAGCCGATATATGATAGAATCTGCTCCAAATTCCAGGGCTGGCAACACCTGCACCTCAGTCTCGGGGATAGGTTAATCCTTGTGCGGCATGTCCTATCTGCGATGCCGATCTTTCAGATGTTGGTTCTTGATCTGCCTGTTTGGCTGCGCAAACTCATCGTCAAGCTGCTCAGATCTTTCTTGTGGGAAAACAAAGAGGTCGCTTCCGGAGGAAAGTGTTTGGTAAATTGGAAAGCTGTTTGCAGGCCGAGGGTTTTTGGAGGTCTTGGAATTACTGACCTGCAAGCGCAGGCTCCAGATGGCTCTGGCAGTCTTGGACTGACCCGGCTAAACCTTGGCAGGGTTTGCCCTTGCCAATTGATGCAAAAACGCAATCCCTGTTCAACTCATGCGTCAGGTTCACCCTTGGGGACGGCGCTAGACTCAAATTCTGGCATGACCCATGGTTCGAAGGCGGATCCTTTGTTGCTCGTTTCCCGGATTTGTTCAAGGTATGCACTCGGAGGCAACTCACTGTTAAAGAGGCGCTGATCAATAGCAGATGGACTAAACATCTGCGTGCCTTCCTCCCTACTCAGGCGATTGTGCAATTTGTGGAACTTTGGGAGCTGATGGATAGAGTGGTTCTGAACACGGATGAATCTGATACAGCAAGCTGGCGTCTCACCCATGATGGGCGTTTCACCGTGGCCTCAGCGTATGCCATCCAATTTGAAGGCGCCATTAGGGCGGATTTCACGACGATCGTTTGGAAAACTGAGGCTCCGCTGCGCTGCAAGGTCTTCTCCTGGTTAGCAGTTCTTGGAAAGTGCCTGACGGCTGACAATTTGATCAAGCGAAATTGGCCATGCAACCCAATCTGCCCTCTTTGCCGGATCAAGCAGGAGGACGCCGTGCACCTCCTCGCTAACTGCTCTTTCGTCAAAGCTGTTTGGATGTTGGTGCTAAATTACTGTCGCCTGCCCGCCACTCTGTGCCCGCTTGTTTCAGATGTTGCCTCGCTCACGACCTGGTGGACGGCTGCCACTGAGACGGTTCCACAACAGCATCGCCATGCTTGGAGCTCGGTGGTTCAGCTAGTTTGGTGGACAGTGTGGAAGGAGAGGAATGCCCGTATTTTCCGTCAGCACAGCTTCCTCTCACCACGAGGTCTTCTACCGATTCAAAGATGATCTCTCCGCATGGGTGCTTGCTGGAAGAAAGAAAACTGCTACTCTAATTGGCAGACCTAGAGAACCTGACTAATTTATTTTTTGGGTGTCTTCTTTCAGTCCATGGGCTGTTAGATATTTGTGTTATGTGTTCCGTTCGGATCTTCTCCGAACTTGTAATCTCCCTTGCTTATTATAAATGAAAAGCTGCGCTGCCAGCCTTTTCCGTCAAAAGACAACAGAATTTATCTAGCATAGGACGCTAGCTATATAAATGATGAATTTATATGGATGTAGCATATAGATGTATAGGTTTGAATCTTGTGTTTGAACGTGTACGCCACCACTGGCAAAACATATATATATATATTCCCGAGATACAGTATAACTAGGAAGCTTTGGCATGGCGCGCCAGTGTTTGGTACTTTTTTAACGATTTTGTTTTAAAAGGTAGCAGGTACTTAAACTGTTCCTTTCGAAAAAAAGTACTTAAACTGTGCAGCGTAAGTATCACGACTGTTTATGAAACACTGTACTTGATTTTGGATATGGATAAATGCATCTCTTGATGATTTTTTTTTTTTTGCAGACAAGCAAAAGCTCGTGTGTCGAGTGCATAGATAGAAAGAAGAGAGGTTACAGGGGTGGGACAATTAAGTCCTTACATTGTGGCAAAATAAAACTGCAAAGGATCACGGAGGGCAACCGTGCAAGACTAACAACGCCCAGACTAAGCTGACTACCTCCACAAGACGGCTAACCCCGCAGCACATATCATACGTAGCGAGGTATGGAAACGCTTGGAGTTTTAGCCTTTCCCACAATTTTGTCACATATCACGGCCCTTGTGTTTGTTCAGGAAGACAATGGCTGAGGCCGTATTGGAATTCTTTGCACCTTTGCAGCACTTTGGGTTCAGTTGTCATCCCTGCACTGTTGCCATTACGGGGAGCAAAATATAAGACAGTAACCTGACATGGCGAAGTAGTAAATACATTCCTTTTCGGTCCAGATATCAATCGTCTTATGTAAAATTGGATCGTGGATAACCTAACCAAAAGTAAAATTATCATCAAGGTATATCGGTAGTAAAAAAGATTGCGATCCTTGGTCATACCTCATTTTACTACCAATTCTTAAGAGAACAAGAAAATTTGGATCTACTGACGTTTCATTTTACTTTCAATTATGCGTAGTTTCATTCCACAACAGAAAAAAAAGTCAAAGGCGAAAATTGCGCAACAAAGCGTGAGGCCCTTCTAGTAAACAACCATTCACAACAAAAGTATGGCCAGGAAATATATTACCATATAAATTATACAACCATTATTATGACGAAATAGGCCATAGCCCCGCTATATAAATATAGCAACCACCCGATACAACCAACAGTTTCGAAATGCTGGGGCGGCAGCAAATATACACCCAAAGCAAGGGGAAGAGAAAAAAACAGGGAAAACAAAATGGAGACAAAGGCGGATCGACTAAACGACGGAGACCCGTAACCGCTGCGCCCTCTCCACGAAGTACCACCACACTCCTAGCACCGAAGCGACGAGTACCAAGCAACACCTTCAAGAAGGAAAGTCACTGCTGCCCGGACCAATTGGTCCTAGGGTTTCCCCCGGTACAGAGGAAGCGGATGAAGGGTAGCCACGACGCCCTTCAGGAAGGAAAGATGTCACCCGGAGGCGGCACCGCGTCGGTGTCAGACGAACCGACAAGGATTTCTCCCGAAACCTCCTCCACAACCTCGGACGATATGAAGCACATGAGCCCTGCGAGGACGAGCCTCGACACCACCAGACTAGCCGCCCACGCACATGGGCCACACCGGTCCGGGCAACAAGCAAACAAACACGATAGATAACTAATTTTTTTCTCAAGGGCTAGATATAGTAATAAGCTCTAAAATAAATCTTGAACGTAGATGAGGAGGTAGGACGCCTCCAAGGAGCCAATAATTGTTACTCCGCTTCCGACACGCATCGTCTCCTCATCCTTTGTCAGTTTTCTAGGCTTTTATATTTCCTACATTGATTGAAAATATGAGTGTCCGATCTGGAATTATATACACAAGAATTATACTTTGGACTAGCAAAAATACATCAATAACATGTATGGCACTTCATACCTGTGATGGAATTTCCAGACATCTTCTTTTCTGCCAGATACTTCTTGCTGTTTCTCTTCCAGTGTCCCGTTTCTTTGCAGAAAAAACACACAGCATCAGTTTGTGGTGACTTCATAGGAGTGCCAACCCCACTAGCACCCTTGCATTTTCCTTTTTTCTTGGACTTGGCCTTCTTCTTAAAGCTGGTGGTTTTATTCACCGTCATCGCATGATTGACTTCCTTCTAAACTCCACTATCAGCGGTCTTGAGCATGGCGAACAATTCACCAATACTCTCATCCACCTTATTCATGTCGTAGTTCATGATGACGCTACTATAGCTCGGAGGGAGGGAAGCGAGGATAAGTTCAGTGCCCAACTCTTGGGGGATCGGACAATTCAGTGCGTCCAACCTTTGCACGAACTCAGACAATCTGAGCACGTGCTGGCTCACTGAACCACCCTCGGCCATCTTGCAAGCGAGCAAGGATTTATATCTCTCATATATCTCCGACATCGCTTGCTTCCGAAGCAAGTCGCTCTGAGGGAGAGAAGCCAGGATGAGGCCGGTGCCCAACTCTTGGGAGACCGGGCAATCCAGTGCCTCCAACCTTTGCATGTACCCAGACAATCTGAGCACGTGCTGGCTCACCGAGCTACCCTCATCCATCTTGCAAGCGAACAAGGCTTTGTATGTCTCGTACCTTTCACCCGTTGCCTGCTTTTGAAACAAGTCTTCCGGCTCCGCTGCAATGAGATCATCATGGCCGCCCTTGGTTTGATGGACGTGGGTCTCGTCTTCCGTAGAGACACGGCCGAGCTGCGCGGGGTCGATGATGGCGGGGACTTGGGCCCCGAGATCCATCCAGACGGATTACTTGATGGGCATATCGACTCCGACATGAGTCTTGATGACGACGCCGAGCCCATGACGGGGCTCGAAAACACATATACATACTCTCGGGTGATACCCCAGCACGTCTACGTCGCCATCGCCGCAGAATCATCAGATGCTGCGGCCAGCCGCAGGCCTACAGAATTCCCGTGCACAGTTACTATGTCGGACGGAGTCACAAATCTCACAATCACTGCTGAGATGGCAGCAAAAGCAGATAAAGTCATCAAGGAGTGCACAATGATGCCAGCAGACGCAACACAAGAGGAGATGTTGACCTTCCAATACTTCAACTGGCAGGAATCACTTCGACTACGGCAGGTCAGAGCAACACTCGAAGAACGTAAAAAGCAAGCTAGCTTGTCGAGTGCGCGAAGAAGACAGCTCTCCCTGAGCTCCACCGGGCGAGCAGACACAAGACCTAGATCAAGGCTGTCACACCTCTCACCGGAGGAGAGGGCGGCACTCACCCGCAACTTAGGCAACTCTTTCATGACATACGACGAGGAGGGAGTGCCAGTACCCAAAACAGCTGCGGGTGCTCTCTTTGCCGCTGCAGAATACCTGGAGGGAATCAAGCCCCCAGCAGATGACCCCAATGCAAAACTACAACCGCCAACAGATCAAATCACTTGCCTTAGCTGCGAAGGCCATATGCCAAATCCCAAACACTCCAGGAGGGAGTCGAGATCGTGCCATAATTGATACGCGTCGTGAAGAGCACAATCGCAGTGGTCGTCGCCACCACTCGAAGGAAAGAAGCGGCTCGCGTAGGCGCAGGTCCAGGAGCAGATCACGCAGGTCTTACAGTAGCGACTCATACTCTGATCGAGAGCCTGAGCCACACGGAGCTCTGTGCTTCACTCGACGCGTCCGCGAGACACGGATGCCCAAAGGGTTCAAACTCACATCTGAACAAACCAAGTACACGGGTCGACAGGAACCTTCCGGATGGCTGGAAGATTACAGGCTGGCTGTCGCGTGCCAGCGGGGCACAAACACCACAGCCATGCAAACATACGACTCATGCTTGAAGGCATAGCCCGCGATTGGCTCAAAGCTTTACCTCCATCAACATACGACTCGTGGATCACTTCCGCAATGACTTCATCAAAACTTCGAGCCACTAGTGAGCGCCCAAAAACATTCGAGGACCTTCGAGCTTGCGTTCAACGGTCAGACGAAACGTTGAGGTCATACATCAGACGATGGACTGAGATACGCAACTCAGTCGGAGTAATTTCAGAAGATATGGCCATGGATGCTTTCATAATGGGCCTCGCCAGGCGGGATTTCAAAGAAGCACTGGGTCGCAAAAAAGCCAACCTCTGTGGCTAACCTCTTGATCATCGCGACTGAGTGGGCAGACGGAGAAGACATGGCGCGCACCACACGCGGGTCCTCCCCGTGACAACCATGAAGGTGGCAGTCGAAGTCGAAGAGATCCATACAGAGACGACCGAAGGCGCAAGCGTTCAAAACGTCACTACGACGATGACAGACCCGAATTCATGGCGGCTGGGTTCTCCACACCCCGCAACGACCAAGACAGAAGCGACCGGCGGTCAGAAGATCGAGGGGACAGTCGAGATCATCGTCGGGACAGTCGAGACCGCGGCCAACGCAGCGACAGCTACAAGAGGAAAGACTGGAGCAAGTCACGATCTGGAGCACAATCCGAGCGATCATGCGAAGAAAAGATGGATGCTGACTGCAAATTCCACCTGTATAAGGGGGAAGACGGAAAACTGCGCTCCAATCACTTGATGAGAAACTGCAGGGAGTTCGACCAAATGGCGACTGATTACGTAATCTCAGAAAGACAGCAGCCACACAAGCACCTGCACCCGTGCCTCAGCCAAACAATGTGCCTATTCTGATGGCACCACCTCCACCACCACGCCTGTCGCAGGCGGAAATCTCGCGGGTGCCATACAGCCCGTACCTCGGGTGGACGAACTACAGTACCCTCCACCCAAGGGCAGATGTACATGCTACAGAAAGGTCGTGTCGCAGCAGTGGAACATGGGGTTCCCCTAGTACTGCCAAAGTGGGTCCACCCCATGTGGGCCCAAGATGAAGATGAACAAGACCAAGACTCAAGTCAAGCTAGCAGGTTCACCGTCAAGACACGCATGGACTACATCGACAAAGGGCTCCGGTCCTGGGGACCTTCCAGGTCCCCGAACCAAGCAAGAAGGCCACGAAGGACCCGAGAGCCCGAGTTCCCGGCAGGAGGCCAGACTCCCTCTCGGGTACTTCCCCACGTCCCTGTGGATAAGCACTCCACCTCACGCGGAAGACTTGGGAAGCAAGGCGAAGGCAGCGCGGGCGGAAAGCACGTCCCGTGGTGGTGTCAGCTCCTGTCCACCCCAAGGCGGACGCTCCCACCTAACCCAAAGGAGACGCTGGGCTGAGGAGAGGCCACGTCTCCTCCTAAACTAGATGAGGAGGGTCCTTCACCCCGAAGGTCCCTCATGCCCCTCACGTGACCCTGTGGTAACCCCTTAGCCTATAAAAGGAGGACCAAGGCATGGAGGAGAGGGGAGGTCGAAGCAAGGACGAACACAAGGTAGAACCAAGGCAATTGTTCAACAAGAGCAAGACTAGACTAGGGCTGCGAAGGTAGAGGGGAAGGTGATCTCCTCTGGGTCAAGATCTGTCCTTCTTCTACCTCCAGCCAAAACCCTTCTGGGTACCCCATCCGGGAGGTTCCATTGTAAGCCACGCTATGAAGAACCCATCAATCCAGACATGCAGGAGTAGGGCTTTTAGCCTCCGGGCGGCCTGAACCTGGGTAGCTCCTTGTGTCCCTTTGGTTGCATGCTTTGATCGTGGCGAGGAGAGCTTGATCTAGACTCCGCCCAAGAAGATGATTCTCAGCCTCCTTCGCGCCCCGTGCCGAACCTAAAAGGGGTATCCTATACTCCGGTGTCCGTGCATTGAGACACGACTTCTGGCGCGCCAGGTAGGGGGCGCAAGCGCTGGATTCGTCTTCTTCATCGACCTCAAGTTCAGCGCCAAGTTCATCATCAAGTTCTGCATCGAGCTTTCAGTCCGTGTCAAGATCTGCTCCAAGACCCCCAGCGCCTTCGGAGCAGCGTTAGTTTCGGACCTCGCGAGAGAGGTGCTGAATCCGACGTCCAAGATGACAAAGAAGAGAAAGGGAAAGGCAGCCCTGAGTTCCTGTGGTACCCCGGCCTCGGCTTCGTTCTTGACGAGTCCTCGCCAGCATCTGCCGTTAAAGATCGCGCCTTTGGAGTCCATTTCGTTCCTCTAGCCGCTTATGTCAGCTCTCTGGTCAGCAAGGGAAGACCTAAGGAAGGTGCCACGAACATTGATGTCCCTCTTTCCCCATGGACGCATGGAGTGAAGGAGGAACTCTGTTCCGACGCGCCAACCACAGTGCCGCTTCCGGAGGAAGAAAACCTCGACCAAGACACAAAAGGCGAGCCTCGGCAAGAAGATACTCTCATCTACGTGCCCCAAGAGCTCAAGATTGCTCTGCGCAAAGATGGCCAGCCTGGAGTGTGGTGCATGTACCATAGATCTGACCGGCATAGTCTGGAAGATTGCCGACAATTCAACGACATCCAGATACGCCAGAAGAACGGTGATTGCTACTCATCTGGAGAACCAGGACATATCAGCCGAGATTGCCCTCTTAACAAGAAGCCCAAGAAAGCCAAGGGGAGTGCCACAGCTGGGGTTCCTCAGAAGGGAAGTTCTTTCCAGACCTTCGCCAACGCATCCACTCAGACTGAAGAGCCCTCGGAACCTTGCTCACTACCGGCGCCCCCACAGACACAAAGCAGTCAAGGGCAAGCTGCAGCTAGCTGGGATCAAACCTTCATCTGTGGAGATTTGGCCCACGGAGAATGGGATCTCCCGGGTCACATCGTCACCATACAGCCAGGACCAAGTAGACCCCCTCAGAAGTACCGGATTGCTAAGTGGCTAGCATCAGGATCCCGCGAGTAAAGCAGCTTCAGGGTCTCCGGACCAGCACGAGCCAGCAAGATTGACGGGTCACCAAACAAGGAACATCCGGTCCAGGAAGCTAAGACAACCGTGGGGTCTCCGGACCGGCGTCTCTGATATGCCAGCAAGTCGCCGGATCACCAGTTGGGTGGTCTCCGGGTAACTTGAGCAAGTAACACAATGGTCTCCGGACCGGCGCAAGCCAGCCAGTCATGCCCTTAGTCGGCATTGGAGGCTATCTCGGTTCGAAACCTTGTCCCCGCCAAGAATTGCTGGGCAAGGCAGAATTATGTCTGAAACACGGCATAGAAGACCCGCCTTGGCGGCAGCGCGACAGAACGATTACCGAGGTAGCCAGAAGGAGTCAAAATGCGAGCTAAGTATAAACATGCTTGCACGGGCTTGTTCCCGGGTACATCTGTTTTATGTGCTTTGGCTAAGGCGAAAGCGGGCGTTCTCCTGGGGCAGCGCCTTCGCGATGACACTGTCAGTTTCCCTCGGGCAGTGAAGTCGTGGGCTGAGGTCCGTGCGGTCAGGAAACGGTGGGTCCTTTGGGGGGTTGCGCCCTGTGTCAGCATTTCGGATCAGTCTGAATGCCCACGGCTGGTTAGCGCTCACACCTTTGGATCCTTCCCGAGAGCGTAAAGCCCCCACGAGTACGATAAAACTTACGTACTTTTGGAAGAAGTTATTTACATTCAGAAGCATGAGTTCATAAGCCAGTTGGCAATATCAGTACAAAACATGGTTCACGGCCCCTGGTATTATCCTTTTCAGGACTTCACAGGTTCACGGGCCGTCTTCTCGGGAAAGGCGCTTCAAGATTTCCTCCACATGGCGGGTTACGTCTGGAGGAAGCGGCGTCTCGGGTTCAGGCGCCTCCAGCTTGGACAGCAAGGAGAGCTGCGGGTGCCGTTGGTGAAGCGCCGTGACAAACCGGGTCGTCGCCTGCCTCACTGCCTGTTCCCCAGCAAGGCGAGTGGCTCTGCTAGCCTGCTCCTTGATACCTTTGATGAGCGAGGCCACGTACTTCAAGAACCCGGGATAGCGGACAAAGGTAGTGGAATGGTCGGCCATGAGAACAGGCGGAGAAGACACTCCCAAGTTCGTGAACTCCTTCACGATATCCAAGGACCCGTGGTTCATCTGGAGCCAGTTGTTGTGATCATCAAAGCGGTGGTGAGCGAATCGTCGTTGTTCTTTCTCAAGTGCACATTTTGCTTCCGCCAGCTCGGCCTGCACTCCCTTCAGCTAGTTGGACACCTGCTCATGTTGATGCCACGCAATCTGAGCTTGAGATTTGGACGCTTCCAACGCCGCTCGACCGTCAGCCAGCTCCTTTGCTTCTTTCTTGCGAAGGACGGTCATGCGCGCATCTTTGTCCTTCCATAAATCATTCGCATCGCCCAGTTCCCGGATCCTCCTTTCCATGGCGACGCGGCCAACCGTGGCCTCTTGCTTGAACTTCTCAGCTGCTTTGAGGGCCTGCTTCTGCGCCTCGATCGTGGCCATCATCGTCTCGACCCGGGCGGACAAGCTGTCTCTTTCGCCCTAGCTCTCTGGAAATCTGAGAAGGCCTATTCTCGCCTCTCCCTCTCACTCTTGAGCTCGCTCTGGAATTTGGAGACCTGCTTGCCTAGTGACGAAGCGGCTCTGCTTTTGGCTCGAAGGTCATTTTTGACCTCGCTGTGAGCCCAGCTAGCCACGTTCTCCAGGCCCTTCTCAAAGCGGTCCTCGTCCCGCTCCATTCTCATCTGGAGCTCCTCAATGGTGCCAAGGTAGTGGCGCTCTTCGTCTTCCAGCTCGGCCTCTCGTCGCTCCAGCTCTTTCTCGCGGCTGGCCACTCTCTGTTCCCAAGCGTAGAGCAGCTCTTCATCTGCCGCCAGCTTCAGTTCACGGGCGCCAAGGGCCTCCTCCCCAGAAGGAAGCTGCAGCTCGCGAGCCTGCGAATGATCCCCGCTGCCGGAGGTCGGGGGCACCAGCCGCGCCAGTTCGGCACGGGCAGAGGACAAGAACTCCGAGACATTGGAGAATGTCTTGGAGAACCCGGGGCCTTCCTCAACTCTCCCGGGTTCATGGCAGGGGTCAGCGTTCCTCAGGGCCGAGCCCCTGGGGATGAACCCGCCTGCTTCGAGTCTGCGCGGTCTAGAGGTCGCCTGGGGATCCACGTCGCGCCTCTCTCCAGGGCCTTCCGCGCCAACAGCTTCCGCCTCGTCTGCGACGACTGGAGCCACCTCCCTGGTCCTTGGGGCGGACCGGGGGCTCGGGGGCTTGGAGTTGCCTCCATCGGAGGTGTCGGTGGAGCTCGTCACTTCGACATCTTCGCCTCTCCGGGGCCGTTTGCTTGGCCACTCCGGTGTCGGGCTCCTATGCAAGAAATCAGAGCAAGAAGTTAGGACGGCGGCAAAAGTGAAGCGACTCCACATTCAAGGCCTGTTGCCAGCAAAGCTTACCGGCAGGCTCTCTTCGACCCGGAGAAGCTCCATCTCTTCTTCACCAAGTCGCCAAAGAGGTCAGGCAGGGACAGGCTCTCCTCCCCTACCTCCATGTCTGCAAGGGGAGGAGGGATAGCCTCCGACGCCTGGTCAGACTCTTGCATAGACGGCGAGCTCAGAGGCACTGGCTGCTCCGGAAGTTCGTCACCCGGCGGGCTTGTCGCCGCCCTGGAAGGAGCGCCGGGCCTCCGCGCCCGCAACGTACTCCCGGAGGAGTCGCTTCGTCGCTTTCTTCATCCGAAGACCCAGGTTCTTCAGGGGAAACGTCCCCGCGAGCAAGGCTTTGCCCCCTTGGCCTCTCTCCTTGAGGGCTGTGTGCTTTGGGTGCCGGCGGGGGCTCAATCTTGGTAGTACCTGTCGGGGGAATACTTTCTGGATTAACCTGCGGCCCAGTGCGACTTAATTGACTCGCACGGACGAAGGCCCACTTGGGAACAAGCCCAATATTGAACCGCCATAAGGGGAAAGATCTAGAAGACATATCCCGGAGGACGTGAAGACCAAGTAGTCTCCGAGTAGGCCTCTGTGGATGTATTCCTTATGGGGAAGTTTCCTTTTGTAACCTAGCGAGCCTCTGTGTATATAAAGAGGACTCGCAGGACTTAGAGCGGGTCAAGCTATCAAGCCCCAAACCCTAGCTCATACGGCGAGTACCAGATCGGATCGCCTCCATTGTAACACCTCGATTATCATATCAATACCAATCTAGGGTAGTAGGTCTTTTACCTCACATTGAGGGGGCCGAACCTGGGTAAATCTGTGTTGATCTTTGTTCCTGCGATCCCAAGCTCGGAGATGCTTGACTCGCATAATCCCACACCTACGAAGTCATCTATGACACCTGACGTGACAAACCCACGACAGTTGGCGCCCACCGTGGGGCCTGCGGTCAAAAGCGTCACGTTCCGCGCAGGATCGAAATCAGGCTTCAAGGACATCGCCATCGGCCAAGTTGAAGACATCAATGGGGTCCCCTTCATCGACGACTCAGAGTGGGGACCCGAGGCAGATCGCATCGAGTTCGGATACATCGTTCCCATCGGATCAGTAAAAGTTTTCGTCGGATCCGTCAGTCGCAGATCTATGGACGCGACTCAAGGAAGCGAATCGGTGAAGGAGCTGCGGCCGGTCAGGGTCCGCGTGTTGGAGGAGCTACAACAAGCTACGGCAAGATTGCCCATCCCCGTCCCATCAAGACCTGTTTGGGGATCTCTACCAAATCAGGAAGGAGACCTCAAGATTGAAGAGATTGAAGCTATCAGGACGGAGCTCTGTGAAGAGGCACAAAGACTCGCGGCTGAGCGCGAAAAACTCCAAGAAGAAGGCCGACGACTCCGCGCTGCCAGCCGAAGCACCAGGCGGTGCGAACCAAGCGACATCTGAGCGCAAGAAACTCCAAGAAGAAGAGTGGCGACTCCGTCGTTGGCAGCAAAAACATCAGATCAAGATGGAGAGGAGAGAGAAATCACAGTTCCACGGCGACCCAGAGAGCAACGTGCACGCCGCGATAGGGATATTGTCAAAGATAGCACCGGTTGGAGACACGCGAGCTGATAAGGAAGCTCGCTATGCGATCGACCTACTGCAAACTGCTGCTTTACAACAAGCAAATATGTATGGAGTCACGCCCAATGAGCCGCAAAACGAGGTATCATGGGGAGGAGAAAGTACAGCGTCGAAGAAGTGGTCAACCAGTTAGCAGGTTTGCAGGTATCATTGGAAAAAGAAAAGAAGATAGAAGGCGAGTCGCGACGTCCGGAGCGACTCAGCCATCCCAGATTGAAACTGATTCAGATGAAGATTCAGCGCCAGTAAACTCCTATTCATTATTGAAAGGACCAGCATGTTTTGGAGAGGAAATACGGCTCACTCGTTTCCCCCCGAACTTCGACGAGTCGCAGCGAGTCACCACCTATCGCAGTGACCAAGACCCTGCCTTATGGATAGAGATTACGAGGCAAGCATAACAGGGGCTGATGTGACTCAAGAATACGTGCGAAATACTTCCACTTGGCAATACAGGGAGAAGCTAGGGATTGGCTGTTAAGGCTGCCATCAAAATCAATAAGCACATGGGAAGACTTGAAGGACAAGTTCATCCGCAGATTCCAAACAGAAGATATGAAAAACCTTAGACAATGCATTCAAAAAGAGGACGAATCAAGCGGCGACTGGATCAAGAGAATCGCGGAGATCCTTGGCTCCGCCAAAAACTTAACAGTACAAGCTGCAATACAAGCTATGAGAAAGAACTGTAGATTTGAGCCGTTGGTGCACAAATTAAGTCGCGCTGAGCACAAGATTGATAGTTTCGACCAGCTTTTGGCAGTAGCTGACAAGTACGCAAAGACAGATAAAGGGGCAGGCGGCTTATCACAGAACCCAACAGGGAAATTACAAGCCGCGGAGATTGAACGTCGCACACCAGATACAGGAGCAAGAGAGTGATAAGGCCTTACCCTAATAACTGCAAGGGGATCTTCGACGTGCCTTGCGACTTACATCGCAGAGAGATGGCAGGCCAGCGGGTCACACAAAGGCGCAATGTCATTATTACCGGAGGTGGAAAGAAGGCGACACGCCAGACACGGCTCGCAGCGGATCGATGCAGCACAAGAACCAATCTAGCTCTCGTCAAGGGCCTGACGTTTTACCTAGAAGAAACATAGGACAGTTTCATACAGTGGAAGTACAAACAACGGACGGAAGCCGGAAGACGGTCAGATTTCAACGCCGAAAGGTATCGTCGCTGGACAGAGCAATCGGTTATTTGGAGTCGCGGCGATCACCCCCCAGAAGTAAGAGATCCAGGACAGCCAGCTCTGGTGGTCACGCCAGAAGTCGCGGGATACAAGTTAAGTAAGGTTAATGGACGGAGGAGGAAGAGTAAACATCCTATATCAAGACACGCTCCGAAGAATGAATATACCCGAGACAAGGCTGCGACCATCCAGGAAAGAAATTCAAGGCATAATCCCAGGAGCTGTTACGCGACCAATCGGAAAGATAACACTTGAAGTTAGCTTTGGAACAGAGCGGAACTTCCGCACAGAGCTCCTAGACTTTGAGGTTGTAGCAGTCAAAAGCTCATATCATGATCTTTGGAAGAGAAGCCTATGTCAAATTTACCGCTCGCCCCTGCTACGTCTACCTACAGTTAAAGATACCAGGACCAAACGGTGTTATTACAATATATGGAGACAGACAGAGAGCGTTAGAATGCGAGAACGCAGGCTCAGTACTCGCAGAAGAAGCTTGTATCGCCAACTCTTCACATGGGTATCAGTCGCAGATCGGAGATCGCAGCTCAAAACGAGTCGCGTTGGAGGTACCGCGGAAGCGGCCAACAGGATGCAGCCACCGGATGGTAAATACCCACCGAGAAGTCGCGCATCAGCAAGATAATGCCCCAGAGGTCGCCTTGATACAAAAAGAAGACAAGAAATGGCGCATGTGCATAGACCCAGCCTCGATCAACAACCCAGCCAAAGGGGCTCAGTTATCGTGAGACCTTACAAAGCAAACTCAACTCAACATAAGTCGCAGCTCAGTGCGGCTGATCCCAACAGTTGCTTCTGCTTCAACATGAGACATACATCGGAGCTATCATGCTCGACCCGAGTCGCTTTTAGCGACTCAAAATTGAACCAATCAGGTGTTCAACCCACTCCGTTAGGAGTATTAATTCGCAACTAAGTGCGATGAGTATCAAGTATGCATGGCCTGCGGGGAATAGAAAACCCGCATTAAAGGGCCTGCATCATCATGTAACACCCTGTAAAACATCGAGTGATTATGAAATAAAGCCGGCACCCTTGACATTCAAGGGTTTGTCGTTTCGCCTCAACTATCATTGAGTCGCTGAGTCTTTTGAATTTCATATATCACTGACCCTTGAGGGCTCCTTACGAGCATCGCGAGTACCAATCGCACCTCAAATTTTGCCAAACTAGTGGCAATCCTTAAGCTAGAAGCGTCTTGCATTATGCGACCAAAGTACTGGGGTGTGGCGTCAATCGAGCTTGATTGCCTATCATGGCCGCTCTCGACCCTGAACACACATGTTCCTAGGAAATACTGAGCCGCGCGAGCGTCTACTTAATGGAATTATCAAGAAAAGAACCTGCTTATAGGTCACAAAAATACTGTTTATAATACATGAATATCTTACAGACTAACGGGCATGTCCCACATTATTTATTTTTCCTCTTCCGAGCAACAGGAGTGGGAATTGGCGCGGCTTGTCTCGCAGTTGCAGTCGCAGGTGTCCTAATAATCAGGGCGCCGCCAGACGAGCAGAAGGGCCACCAGATACTGTTGCTGGAGTGGCAGCCCGAGATGACTCAGCTCCTGAGGACTTTTCCTTGACACCTTGCTCCCATCAAGATTGAATTTATCAAGATAAGTGCCCAAGTCTAAGTTATCAACAAATTTTGTGGCATACCCGCGCATCCCTTTCCAGATATCGAAGTACTCGCTTATTGGCAGTTCAGTATCATCTGCGCTCATCGCCAGGCCGTGGCGAGCAACCTTGCCAACATCTATCTCTGGATAATATGCTCGAAGCAATGTCAAGACATGCGCGGCTCCGGCGCGAGCAGAGGATCGTTTCCAATCAGAGACATAATGTGGAGCCTTGAGCAGTTTATTTATCCAATACTCGCAAGATGTTGGGCCATCAGTCGCAGGAGTGATTACCGTCATAACTTCCTTGGTAACCTTTAAGAAGCGCTGGCTGAGGTCAGACAGATATACCAGTTGATCCTTCAAATTGGAGCGGGACACTGGGGCCTCAGGTCCTATGTCAAAGAAAGAAAAGGCAAGAAACAAGTCAGAGACTAACGATTGGTTACCCAAAATATGTATGATTAAAGGAATACAAGACCAACCAGCAAGCTGCAGGACGGCTGATTTGACCATGGAGCCAAAACCCTCAAAGGCTTTGAGCAGCGAGTTATATTTTTCATCTCGCGCGGCGAGTTCCTTTGCGTGGTCCCCTTCAGGCGATCAATCAATTCAGTTTTAAGAGCCAGTCCTTCTCGCAAAGATCTAATGACCTCGTCTTTCTCCATGAGTCGCTGCTGCATATCAGCTTCAAGTTCTTTAAATTGCTCTTCGCAGGAGTCGAGTTGACCTTTGAGAGATTTTATTTCCTGATCTTGGTCCCTAATGACCTCATTATGCTGCTCCAGGCGAGACTGCATCATTTCAGGATGGTCTATGGAAATGCCTTTACCCTTTATTGAGCCAGAAGCATCAAGCAAGGACAGTTCACGCTGAAAACAAACAGAGCAAAACGCATAGGTAAATTATCCAGGAATTTGGGGGCTCGAGATTTGAAGCAGGAAAAGAATCAACACCCCGTGCGATGACACAAGGTTTTGATCCTTGGGGGCTACGGTATATGTACCTGGCGACTTGAAGAAAATTGCTCAACTAAGCCGCGCAGCAGAGCAGCATGCTTGTCTCCAGCAGAAATTATGGCATCTGCGATTGACTTAGAACTATTTCCTGGAGCTGGAATTCTATTTTCAGTAGATATCCTACCAGCAGCAGGAGTTGTGGATGGAGCTGCGGCTGGAGTCGCGGCAGGAGCCGCGTCTGCAATACCTTCCTCCAGGGAGGGCCTTGGTTGAGTCGCACCATTACTGTTTCCCACGTTTTCATCAGCAGCATCATCCTCGCTCATAGCTTGCTGAGAAGAAGTGGGATGGGAATTAGACTTGGTAGCCTCTTCAGACATGGCCCTGCAAAACATTGATGGGTTAATAAGCTGACCTAGCAGAGCCGCAACATTGAAAAGAAGGCGAACCATACCCAGAGGCGACACGGATACTCTTCATCAGGCAACCAGAGGAAGGAGAAGATAAACCTTGCAAATCTGAACCTACAGAGTATGAAAAGAAGTAGTGATCAGCAATTCCTTGCCAGAAAACGTAAACACAAAAAGAAAAGGAGAAGAGTCGCAAACAATTACCCGAGCTTATTGAAGCAATCCTTTGCAACAGCCTCGGAAGAAAAAGTAGCCTTGTTGGGATCAGCGAGTTTTAAAGATTTGGCAGCTCTTGTTTCTGCTAGTAACGCCAAGGCTTTGCGACGTTTCTCAGGCTGCGGGGTCTTCTGAGCTCTGGCATAAAATACGTTTCGAGGACCTGCGAGGCACCTCAGGAAGTTCCAGGAAAGGTGTATTTGGAGTCGAGGACAAGAGCGTCGGCCATTTGTTGTTCCTCTTCAGAAGCACTACCCTCGTGCATAACTGTATCTTCGCCAAAGGCTGCGGCTTGTTTTGACGACTCAGCCCGGATCCTTGGTTCAAGTCGACGTCCTCTGAGGAAGAACCCAGAAATAGGGATCGATCTGAAAAGGAGCTCAGGTCAGAAATAATTAATTTTGGAGAAGGAATTTTCGAGGAAACAGGTGACAAGTAAACATTACCACAAAAGGCTTGTGCTCAGCCCAGAAGGGAGCAAGTCCGACGTTGTCATACGAGTCAATATCCTCGTCCGTCACTCGGCGAATGAAATTTATCCACTCCCCTTTGTCCCAATCTTCAGGGCAAGTACGATCGACGTCGTTTGCATGACAAGTGAAATCCACCATAAGCCGCGAGCGGCGACTCACAGGCTGAACTCGCCACTTAGTCCAGCAAGATATGAGATCTAATCCAGTGAGACCATGGAGTGTCAGCGCTCTCACCTTGTCTAAAGGGATTCGACAAAGGGCAACGAAGAAGGATCAGGTTTGGAAGACAGAGCATCGGTAGCCTCGAAGGGAAGAGGAGACCAAAGAGGAGAGGAATTTCACCCTCAGGAGAAGTGTTTTTACAATAGAAGAATGTCCTTTGCCACTCCTTGATTTTCTTGGCAAGAGTTAGTTTTGGGAAGATACTACCCCTACGGCGTTGGAAGGAAATGGCGCCGCATTGGAGAAAAGGACCATCTGTGGTTTCCCTTTGACTATTGCAATTGAAAAGAGCAAGCCAGAAATCTATTGAAGGCGGGATACCCAGATAATCTTCGCAGAGGACGTGGAAGTTGCTCACTTGCAACATCGAATTAGGGCCAATATCATGGAAGCGAGACCTAACCGCTGCATCAAGGAGCGGAAGAAGAGAGAGCCTGGGGGCTTGAACCCGCGCTCAACATGCTCCGCAAAAATCACTATCTCTCCTGGTTGAGGATTGGGGATTACCTCCTCACCGGCCGCCCGCCATTCGCATTGATCTTTTGGCGGAAGAAGGCCCCGTGCAGATAGGGATTCCAGGAAATCTTCGTCGACCCACGAGCCTTCCCAGTTGCACTTGCGGCGAGACATTTTTCTCAGATCGATGGAGATATCCACCGAAGGATTGTGAGTACGAGAAGCGAGATTGGAGGCGGCGGAAAGGAGTAGCGGATGCGTAATGCAGGACTTGATGCAGAACACTGGGGAAAATGATGAGTCAAGATAAATAACCCAGACACGGAAGACGTTTAGATCTGAAAATCAACCGTCAAGACAGGATAAGTCGCGTTCTGAGCCGCCAAGAAGAATTATAAGCCGCGAAACAAGGAAAAGCGCGGCCTAAGCATTCAAGATCAAGAATACTATGAAGTTCAGGCCACGCTTGGGGGCTAATGTCGGGGGAATACTTTCTGGATTAACCCGCGGCCCAGTGCGACTTAACTTACTCGCACGGACGAAGGCCCACTTGGGAACAAGCCCAATATTGAACCGCCATAAGGGAAAGATCTAGAAGACATATCCCGGAGGACGTGAAGACCAAGTAGTCTCCGAGTAGGCCTCTGTGGATGTATTCCTTATGGGGAAGTTTCCTTTTGTAACCTAGCGAGCCTCTGTGTATATAAAGAGGACTCGCAGGACTTAGAGCGGGTCAAGCTATCAAGCCCCAAACCCTAGCTCATACGGCGAGTACCAGATCGGATCGCCTCCATTGTAACACCTCGATTATCATATCAATACCAATCTAGGGTAGGCAGGAAGTAGGTCTTTTACCTCACATTGAGGGGGCCGAACCTGGGTAAATCTGTGTTGATCTTTGTTCCTGCGATCCCAAGCTCGGAGATGCTTTACTCGCATAATCCCACACCTATGAAGTCATCTTTGACACCTAACGTGACAAACCCACGACAGTACCTGCCACCCCATACGCATTGCACTCTGGCATCGAAGATCGGATACCGTCGGCGGCTGGATCCTCGAACAGCGGCAAGAATTCATCCTGGAACTCGAAGGGTACCTGTCGGGGGAATACTTTCTGGATTAACCCGCGGCCCAATGCGACCTACTTTACTCACATGGACAAAGGCCCACATTGGGAGCAAGCCCGGTATTTAACCGCCATAAGGAGAAAGATCTAGAAGACATATCCCGGAGGACGTGAAGACCAAGTAGTCTCCGAGTAGGCCTCTGTGGACATATTCCTTATGGGGGAAGTTTCCTTTGTAACCTAGCGAGCCTCTATATATATAAAGAGGACTCGCAGGACTTAGAGAGGGTCGAGTTATCAAGCCCAAAACCCTAGTTCATGCGGCGAGTACCAGATCGGATCGCCTCCATTGTAACACCTCGATTATCATATCAATACCAATCTAGGGTAGGCAGGAAGTAGGTCTTTTACCCTACATTGAGGGGGCCGAACCTGGGTAAATCTATGTTGATCTTTGTTCCTGCGATCCCAAGCTCGGAGATGCTTGACTCGCGTATCCCACACCTACGAAGTCATCTATGACACCTGACGTGACAAACCCACGACAGTTGGCGCCCACCGTGGGGCCTGCGGTCAAGAGCGTCACGTTCCGCGCAGGATCGAAATTAGGCTTCAAGGACATCGCCATCGGCCAGGTTGAAGACATCAATGTAGTCCCCTTCATCGACGACTCAGAGTGGGGACCCGAGGCAGATCGCATCGAGTTTGGATACATTGTTCCCATCGGATCAGTAAAAGTTTTCGTCGGATCCGTCAGTCGCAGATCTATAGATGCGACTCAAAGAAGCGGGTCGGTGGAGGAATTGCGGCCGGTCAGGGTCCGCGTGTTGGAGGAGCTACAACAAGCTACAGCAAAACTACCCATCCCCGTCCCGTCAAGACCTGTTTGGGGATCTCTACCAAATCAGGAAGGAAATCTCAAGATTGAAGAAATTGAAGCTATCAGGACAAAACTCTGTGAAGAGGCACAAAGACTCGCGGCTGAGTGCAAAAAACTTCAAGAAGAAGGTCGGCGACTCCGTCGCTGGCAGCCAAACCACCAGGCGGTCCGAACCAAGGCGACATCTGAGCGCAAGAAATTCCAAGAAGAGGATTGGCGACTCCGCCGTTGGTAGCAAAAGCATCTTTTTAAGATGGACAGAGGAGTGATGAGATCACAGTTCCGCGGCGACCCAGAAAGCAACGTATATGCCGCTATAGGAATATTGTCGACAATAGTACCGGTTGGAGACACACGGGATGATAAGGAAGCTCGCCATGCGATCGACCTACAACAAACTGCGGCCTTACAACAAGCAAATATGTATGGAGTCACGCCCAATGAGCCGCAAAATGAGGTATCATGGGGAGGAGAAAAGTGCAGCGTCGAAGAAGTGGTCAACCAGCTAGCAGGTTTGCAAGTATCCTTGGAAAAAGAGAAGAAGATAGAAGGAGAGTCACGGACATCCGGAGCGACCCAGCCATCCCAGATTGAAACCGATTCAGATGAAGATTCAGCGCCAGTAAACTCCTATTCATTATTGAAAGGACCAGCATGTTTTGGATAGGAAATACGGCTCACTTGTTTTCCCCCGAACTTCGGCGAGTCGCAGCAAGTCACCACCTATCGCAATGACCAAGACCCTGCCTTATGGATAGAAGATTATGAGGCAAGCATGACAGAGACTGATGTAACTCAGGAAGTGCGCGCGAAATATTTCCACTTGGCAATACAGGGAGAAGCCAGGGATTGGCTGTTAAGGCTGCCATCAAAATCAATAAGCACATGGGAGGACTTGAAAGACAAGTTCATCAACAGATTCCAAACAGAAGACACGAAAAGCCTTAGACAATGCATTCAAAAGGAGGATGAATCAAGCGGTGACTGGATTAAGAGAATCGCAGAGATCCTTGGCTCCACCAAAAACTTAACAGTACAGGCTGCAATACAAGCTATGAGGAAGAACTGTAGGTTTGAGGCGCTGGTGCACAAATTAAGTCGCGCTGAGCACAAGATTGCTAGTTTCGACCAGCTTTTGGCAACAGCTGACAAGTACGCAAAGACAGATAAGGGGACAGGCGGCTTATCACAGAACCCAACAGGGAAATTGCAGGTCGCGCAAACTGAACATCGCGCACACCTGATGAACGAGCAAGGGCATGATAAGGCCTTACTCCCTAATAACTCCAAGGGGATCTTCGACGTTCCTTGCGACTTACATCGTAGGAGAAATGGCAGGCCAGCGAGTCACACAAAGGCGCAATGTCACTATTATCGGAGGTGGAAAGAAGGCGACGTGCCAGATATAGCTCGCAGCAGGTCAATGCAGCACAAGGATAAATCTAGCTCTCATCAAGGGCCTAACGTTTTACCTAGAAGAAACATAGGACAGTTTCATACAGTGGAAGTACAAACAACGGATGGAAGCCGGAGGAGCGGTCAGATTTCAACGCCAGAAAGGTACCAACGCTGGACAGAGCAATCGGTTATTTTGAGTCACGGCGATCACCCAACCGAAGTAAGATATCCAGGACAGCCAGCTCTTGTGGTAACGCCTGAAGTCGCGGGATACAAGTTAAGTAAAGTCCTAATGGACGGAGGAGGAAGAGTGAACATCCTATATCAAGACACGATCCAAAGAATGAATATACCCGAGACGAGACTGTGACCATCCAGGAAAGAAATTCAAGGAATAATCCCAGGAGATGTTACGTGACCAATCGGAAAGATAACTCTTGAAGTTAGCTTTGGGACAGAGCGGAACTTCCGCAAAGAGCTCCTAGACTTTGAGGTCGTAGCAGTCAAAAGCTCATATCATGCGATTTTTGGAACAGAAGCCTATGTCAAATTTACCGCCCGCCCCTGCTACGTCTACCTACAGTTAAAGATAACAGGACCAAACGGTGTTATTACAATATATGGAGACAGACAGAGAACGTTAGAATGCGAGAACGCAGGCTCAGTACTCGCAGAAGAAGCTTGCATCGCCAATTCCTCACACGGATATTAGTCGCAGATCGGTAATCGCAGCTCAAAGCGAGTCGCGTTGCAGGTACCGCGAAAGCGGCCAACAGGATGCAGCCACCGGATGGTACATACCCACCGAGAAGTCGCGCATCCGCAAGACAATGCCCCAGAGGTCGCTTTGATACAAAAAGAAGACAAGGGATGGCGCATGTGCATAGACCCAGCCTCGATCAATAACCCCATCCAAAGAGGCCCAGTTATCATGAGTCCTTACAAAGCAAACTCAACTCTACATAAGTCGCAGATCAGTTAGGCTAAACAAACTTGCTCTCTGATTCAACATGAGACGTACATCGGAGCTATCATGCTCGACCCGAGTCTTTGAACCAATCAGGTGTTCAACCCACTCCATTAGGAGTATTAATTCGCAGTTAAGTGCGATTAGTATCAAGTATTCATGGCCTGCGGGGAATGGAAAATCCGCATTAAAGGGCCTGCATCATCCTGTAACACCCTGTAAAGCATCGAGTGATTATGAAATAAAGCCGGCACCCTTGACATTCAAGGGTTTGTCGTTTCGCCTCAACTATCATTGAGTCACCGAGTCTTTTGAATTTCATATATCACTGACCCTTGAGAGCACCTTACGAGCATCGCGAGTACCAATCGCACCTCAAATTTTGCCAAACAAGTGGCAATCCTTAAGCTAGAAGCGTCTTGCATTATGCGGCCAAAGTACTGGGGTGTGGCGTCAATCGAGCTTGATTGCCTATCATGGCCGCTCTCGACCCTGAACACACATGTTCCTAGGAAATACTGAGCCGCGCGAGCGTCTACTTAATGGAATTATCATGAAAAGAACCTGCTTATAGGTCACCAAAATACAGTTTACAATACATGAATGTCTTACAGACTAACAGGCATGTCCCACATTATTTATTGTTTCTTCTTCCGAGCTATAGGAGTGGGAATTGGCGCGGTTTGTCTCGCAGTTGCAGTCGCAGGTGCCCTAATAATAAGGGCACCGCCAGACGAGACAGAAGGGCCACCAGACACTGTTGCTGGAGTAGCAGCCCGAGATGACTCAGCTCCTGTGGGCTTCTCCTTCGGCACCTTGCTCCCATCAAGATTGAATTTTTCGAGATAAGTGCCCAAGTCTAAGTTATCAACAAATTTTGTGGCATATCTGCACATCCCTTTCCAGATATCGAAGTACTCGCTTATTGGCAGTTCAGTATCATCCGCGCTCATCGCCAGGCCGTGGTGAGCGACCTTGCCAACATCTATCTCTGGATAATATGCTCGGAGCAACGTCAAGACATGAGCGGCTCCGGCGCGAGCAGAGGACCGTTTCCAATCAGAGATGTAATGCGGAGCCTTGAGCAGCTTATTTATCCAATTCTCGCAAGAGGTTGGGCCATCAGTCGCAGGAGAGATTACCATCATAACTTCCTTGGTAACCTTTAAGAAGCACTAGCTGAAGTCAGATAGGTATACCAGTTGATCCTTCAAGTTGGAGCGGGACACTAGAGCCTCAGGCCCTATGACAAGAAAGAAAAGGGGAGACCGCATCACTTCAGGGTGATCTATGGAAATGCCTTTACCCTTTACTGAGCCAGAAGCATCAAGCAAGGACAGTTCAAGCTGAAAATAAACAGAGCAAAATGCATGGGTAGATTATCTAGGAACTTGGGGGCTTGAGGATTAATTGGAGCCATGAAAAGAATCAACACCCTGTGCGATGACACAAAGCTTTGATCCTTGGGGGCTGCAGTATATGTACCTGGCGACTTGAAGAAAATTGCTCAACTAGGCCGCGCAGAAGAGCAGCATGCTTATCTCCAGCAGCGATTATTGCATCCGCAATTGACTTGGAACTATTTGCTGAAGCTGGAATTCTATCTTCAGTGGATAACCTACCAACGGTAGGAGTCGCGGGTGGAGCTGCGACTCGGGTCGTGGCAGGAGCCGCATCAGCGATACCTCCCTCCAGGGAGGGCCTTGGATGAGTCGCACCATTATTGTTTCCCACGTTTTCATCAGCAGCATCATCCTCGCTCATAGCTGGCTGAGAAGAAGTGGGATGAGAATTAGACTTGGTATCCCCTTCAGGCATAGCCCTGCAAAACATTGATGGGTTAATAAGCTGACCTAGCAGAGCCGCAACATTGAAAAGAAGGCGAACCATACCCAGAGGCGACACGGATACTCTTCATCAGGCAACCAGAGGAAGGAGAAGATAAACCTTGCAAATCCGAACCTACAGAGTATGAAAAGAAGTGGCGATCAGCAATTCCTTGCCAAAAATACGCAAGCACAAAAGGAAAAGGGGAGAGTCGCAAACAATTACCTGAGCTTATTGAGAAACAGTCCTTTGCAACAGCCTCGGAAGAGAAAGCAGCCTTGTTGGGGTCAGCAAGTTTTAAAGATCTGACAGTTCTTGTTTCTACCAATAACGCCAAGGCTTTTGCGGTGTTTCTCAGGCTGCGTGGGGTCTTCTGAGCTCTTGCATAAAATACGCTTCGAGGACCTGCGAGGCACCTCAGGAAGTTCCAAGAAAGGTGTATTTGGAGTCGAGGACAGAAGAGCGTCGGCCATTTGTTGCTCCTCTCTAGAAGCACTGCCCTCAGGATCGGAGACAATACGTGCATAATTGTATCTTCGCCAAAGGCTGCGGCTTGCTTTGACGACTCAGCCGTGGTTTCTTGGTTCAAGTCGGCGTCCTCTGAGGGAAGAACCCAGAAATAGGGATCGATCTGAAAAGGAGCTCAGGTCAGAAATAATTAATTTTGGAGAAGGAATTTTCAAGGAAACAGGTGACAAGTGAACATTACCACGAAAGGCTTGTGCTCAGCCCAGAAGGGAGCGAGCCCGACGTTATCATACGAGTCGACATCCTCGTCCGTCACTCGGCAAATGAAATTTATCCATTCCCCTTTGTCCTAATCTTCAGGGCAAGTACGATCGACGTCGTTCGCATGACAAGTGAAATCCACCATAAGTCGCGAGCGGCGACTCACAGGTTGAATTCGCCACTTAGTCCAGCAAGATATGAGATCTAATCCAGTGAGACGATGGAGTGTCAGCGCCCTCACCTTGTCTAGAAGGGATTCAATAAAGGGCAACGAAGAAGGATCAGATTTAGAAGACAGAGCATCGGTAGCCTCGAAGGGAAGAGGAGACCAAAGAGGAAGAGGAATTTCACCCTCAGGAGAAGTGTTTTTACAATAGAAGAATGTCCTTTGCCAATCCTTGATTTTCTTGGCAAGGGTTGGTTTTGGGAAAATACTACCCCTACGGCGTTGGAAGGAAATTGCGCCGCATTGGAGAAAAGGACCATCTGTGGTTTCCCTTTGACTATTGCAATTGAAAAGAGCAAGCCAGAAATCTATTGAAGGCGGGATACCCAGATAATCTTTGCAGAGGACGTGGAAGTTGCTCACTTGCAACATCGAATTAGGGCCAATATCATGGAAGCGGAGACCTAACTGCTGCATCAAGGAGCGGAAGAAGAGAGAGCTGGGGGGCTTGAACCCACGCTCAACATGCTCCGCAAATAACACTACTTCTCCTGGTTGAGGGTTGGGAATTACCTCCTCACCGGCCGCTCGCCATTCGCATTGATCTTTTGGCGGAAGAAGGCCCCGAACAGATAGGGATTCCAGGAAATCTTCGTCGACCCACGAGCCTTCCTAGTTGCACTTGCGGCGAAACATTTTCTCAGATTGATGGAGATCTCCCCCGAAGGATTGTGAGTACGAGAAGCGAGATTGGAGGCGGCGAAAAGGAGCAGCGGATGCGTGATGCGGAACGCTGGGAAAAACGATGAGCCAAGATAAATAGCCAAGACGTGGAAGACGTTTAGATCTGAAAATCAACCATCAGGGCAAGTTGATTTGCGTTCATGAGTCGCCAAGGAAAGTTATAAGCCGCAGATTGGAAATATGAAAATTGGAGTTCAGCTGGGATGATTCACGTGCGCGGCTTAGGGGTTTGTTAAAGACAAAAAAGCCTTCACTCGAAATCCAAGCTAAACTTGGGGGCTAATGTCGGGGGAATACTTTCTGGATTAACCCGCGGCCCAATGCGACCTACTTTACTCGCATGGACAAAGGCCCACATTGGGAGCAAGTCCGGTATTTAACCGCCATAAGGAGAAAGATCTAGAAGACATATCCCGGAGGACGTGAAGACCAAGTAGTCTCCGAGTAGGCCTCTGTGGACATATTCCTTATGGGGGAAGTTTCCTTTGTAACCTAGCGAGCCTCTGTGTATATAAAGAGGACTCGCAGGACTTAGAGAGGGTCGAGCTATCAAGCCCAAAACCCTAGTTCATACGGCGAGTACCAGATCGGATCGACTCCATTGTAACACCTCAATTATCATATCAATACCAATCTAGGGTAGGCAGGAAGTAGGTCTTTTACCTCACATTGAGGGGGCCGAACCTGGGTAAATCTGTGTTGATCTTTGTTCCTGCGATCCCAAGCTCGGAGATGCTTGACTCGCATAATTCCACACCTACGAAGTCATCTATGACACCTGACGTGACAAACCCACGACAGTACCCACGGCAATACGTAGCCCATGGTCAGAGCCCAGGTGGTCTCTGTCAAGTGAAACCTGGACTGTGGAAGGCTGCCACCCACCTGAGCAAGTTCCCAGAGCGGGCGGTTCCGGAACTGCAAAGGGGCAATCCCTCTGTGAAGAAAGTCTGCCAGGATCATGGCGCCCGTCACTCCCCTTGCACGGAGCGCAGCCAGCCTATTGATGACCGGAACCAGGGCTTCCCCTTGAGAGCTTCTTTCCTTGGAGTGTGCCAATCGCTCCGCTGGATAATATGGAGTCATCAGATGGGGATTGGACCCGTCAGCTTCGACAAAGTACCAGTTGTGCCTCCATTCTCCAACCGAGGCCTTGGTGAATGTTTCCGGGTACTGGTGCACCGCATCACTCCGGAGACAGAAAGAGACACCGCCAGCGATCCACTTGGACTTCCCCAGGCCTGGAATGAAGAAGTGGCGGAATAAGGCCACCGAGGGCATGACGCCCGCGAATGCCTCGCAGGCATAGGCAAAGGTAGCAAGTATCATCACGGCATTGGGGTGCAAGTGCAGCATGTGCAATCCATAAGCCTCCAAGATTGCCGCAAAGAACTCGGTGAACGGAGGAAAAAGGCCGACGATAGAGAAATCATGGAAAGTAATCACCTCTCCTTCTCGTTGAGGACCGCTCCTAGGGCGCACCACCACTCCCTCAGTACCGCGGAAGCTCGCGGCCAGGGATTGGCGGACGCATTGAATGGCTTCCTCTGACGCATACTCGCTGGGAGAAAAGAGGGCCTGAGTCACCCTCATTGAAGGCGGCGCTTCGGCCAGAGAAGCTTCCATCGCCATCTTCTCGGCGGCAAATTGTGACATCTTCCTCACTCCCGTCCTATCCCGCTTAGGCGGCATGGGCTGGGGGCAAGAACAAGGAACAGCGGCGGCCAAGGCGGTGGGCGGCGATTGGCAAAGTCAGGGAGAAGGAGTCTCCTGCGCGGCGATTTGGTGATTTCGGCGAATCTGGAGAGGTAACGGCTACAGTGGAAGCCAGTCATGGCTTATAAGGCATTCCACACGTCGCGTCGCGGCCCCATTACTCCAACGGACGTGGGGATCATGGGGGCGTGCCGATTTCTACGCGTTTCGCCCGTTGGATTCCAAGATAAGCACGGGGTCCGTATGAATCGCAACGTTCGCCGCGATTTGGTCAACGGGACCCGGGGGCTCGTCTCTACCTCGCCTCGGTTGGTCCCCAACAGAGCTGAGCAAGGAAGACCAGGTGCCTGGGACCCACTTTGATCGCAGCAGTGGAACATGGGGTTCCCTAGTACTGCCAATGTGGGTCCACCCCATGTGGGCCCAAGATGAAGATGGACAAGACCAAGACTCAAGTCAAGCTGGCGGGTTCACCGTCAAGACACGCATGGCCTACATCGACAAAGGGCTCCGGTCCTAGGGACCTTCCAGGTCCCCAAACCAAGCAAGAAGGCCAGGAAGGACCCGAGAGATCGAGTTCCCGGCAGGAGGCCAGACTCCCTCTCGAGTACTTCCCCACGTCCCTGTGGATAAGCATTCCACCTCACCGCGGAAGACTTGGGAAGCAAGGCGAAGGCAGCGCGGGCGGGAAGCACGTCCCGTGGTGGTGTCAGCTCCTATCCACCCCAAGGCGGACGCTCCCACCTAACCCAAAGGAGACGCTAGGTTAAGGAGAGGCCACGTCTCCTCCTAAACTAGATGAGGAGGGTCCTTCACCCCGAAGGTCCCTCATGCCCCTCACGTGACCCTGTGGCAACCCCTTAGCCTATAAAAGGAGGACCAAGGCACGGAGCAGGGGGAGGTCGAAGCAAGGACGAACACAAGTTAGAACCAAGGCATTAGTTCAACCAGAGCAAGACTAGACTAGGGCTGCGAAGGTAGAGGGCAAGGTGATCTCCTCCGGGTCAGGATCTGTCCTTCTTCTACCTCCAGCCAAAACCCTTCTGGGTACCCCATCCGGGAGGTACCATTGTAAGCCACACTATGAAGAACCCATCAATCCAGATATGCAGGAGTAGGGCTTTTAGCCTCCGGGCGGCCTGAACCTAGGTAGCTCCTTGTGTCCCTTTGGTTGCATGCTTTGATCGTGGAGAGGAGAGCTTGATCTAGACTCCACCCAAGAAGACGATTCTCATCCTCCTTCGCGCCCCGTGCCGAACCTAAAAGGGGGTATCCTATACTCCCGGTGTCCGTGCATCGAGACACGACAGGTCGACCTTCCAACCGGTAGCAAAAACTTCGCACTCGACAAGTAAACATGACGGTCATGTCACCTCCCGCTGTAACTGAATTCTTGAAGGGTTCTGAACCACAATAAGCTTCAGCAGAGAGGACCACCCTCCATCAGTTGTTCGTCCAGGGCACTCTGCTCTGGTACTCGACGTGCAAATTGGAGGCTACGCCATGTCCAAGGTATTCATGGATGGAGGCAGCGGCATAAACATCATCTTCGCATATACGCTCCGCAAAATGAACAGGTCAGTCGAAAACCTGCCAAGGTCTTCAAATACATTTCACGGTATCGTCCCAGGCAAAGCAATAATCCCAGAAGGCACCATACAACTCGACGTAACGTTCGGGGATAAGAACCACTTCAGGACATAATCGATTGAGTTCAAAGTTGTCGATTGGAAGTCACAATACCATGCTATACTTGGGCGCCCGACGTTCGCTCGATTCATGGTGGTGCCACACTATGCATACCTCCAGTTAAAGATGCCTGGACCAAAAGGAGTAATTACAGTCAAACGAAACTTCCAAAAGTCTGACTCTTGCGATCGAGAGTTTAGCAAAATCTCTAAGATGTTTGGCATGGAAGCAACACTCGCCGATCTAGCGGTCTCCAACGATCGAACACTTATGCCGGAGCACAAAAAGGTGGCAGTCGACAGAGCATTCAATGCCACCAATGACACAAGATCGCATCAGGTGCACCCGACTGACCCGACCAAGACAGTCAATGTCTCGTCGAGTCTGCCTATCGCATAGGAAAGCGCGCTCGTCGAATTCCTCCGTGAGAACTGGGATATATTTGCATGGTGTCCAGCCGACATGCCAGGTATTCCCAGGGAATTCGCCGAGCACTCTCTCCAATTATTTCCAGATGCTAAACCAGTCAAGCAAACAATGCGCCGCATATCCGGCCCAAAAAGAACCGCAGTCGAAGCCGAAGTCGACAGGCTACTCGCAGCAGATTTCATCAGAGAGATCAAGAAATCACAATGGGTGGCCAACCCCGTACTCGTAGAGAAGAAGCACACAGATATCCTTCGGATGTGCGTAGATTTACAGCACTCAATAAATGTGTCCAAAGGATCACTTTCCACTACCTCGAATCGACCAGATCGTCGACTCCACCGCCGGGTGCGCTCGCTTGTCCTTCCTGGATGCTTACTCGGGTTACCATCAGATAAGGATGAAGGAAGAGGATGAAGAGAAAACGGCGTTCATAACCCCACTCGGGGTCTACTGCTACACCACAATGCCTTTCGGGCTCAAGAACGCAGGCGCAACCTACCAGCGCATGATGCAAGACTGCCTCAAGAAGCAAATTGGGCGAAACGTCCAGGTCTACGTAGATGACATCGTCATCACAACAAGGGAGGAAAACACACTACTCGATGACTTGCGAGAGACGTTCGCAAACCTCAAACGCTTCCACATCAAGCTCAACCCGAAGAAGTGCACGTTCGGCGTGCCAGCCGGGCAACTCCTCGGGTATCTAGTCTCAGCTCGAGGAATCGAGGCAGACCCGGAGAAAATACAGGCCATCTTGACGATGCAAAGGCCTTCAAAGCTCCATGACGTGCAAAAGTTGGCGGGTCGAGTAGCAGCACTCAGTCGATTCATCAGCAAGCTGGGTGAAAAAGCACTCCCGTTCTATCGACTGATGAAGAAAGCAGACAAATTCGAGTGGACGCCAGAAGCCGAAGCAGCCTTCACGGACCTCAAGCGAGTCCTCACAAGCCCTCCAATCCTCGTCGCACCAAGGGAACGCGAGCCACTGTACCTATATGTCTCTGCAACTAACAGGGTGGTGAGCACCGTACTGGTAGTCGAACGAAGGGAGGAGGGACACACCCAAAGCATACAACGTCCAGTCTATTACTTGAGTGAAGTGCTCTCCATATCAAAGCAGCGGTACCCGCACTATCAAAAGCTGGCCTACGCCGTGTTCATGTCCTCAAGGAAGCTGACGCATTACTTCTCCGAGCACCCGATCACTGTAATCAGCACCTCAGGGATCGGGGACATCCTCACAAACCCCAACGCAACTGGGCGAGTCGCAAAATGGCTCATCGAGCTAGCACCGCGAGACATCAAGTATGATTACCCGAAGGCCATCAAAGCACAAGTCTTACCTGACTTCCACACCGAGTGGATCGAAGCTCAGCTGCCAGGAGCGCCAGATGTGTCCAACTCATGGACTATGTACTTTGACGGCTCGAAGAAAAAGAAGGCGCAGGCGCGGGTGTCATCCTCATATCACCAAAAGGCGACAAGCTTCGCTATATCCTGCAGATGGGATTCGAGTTCCCATCAAATAACGAAGCGAGTACGAGGCCCTGATCCATGGCATGAGGATGGCCAAAGCCCTCGGGTGCACTCGACTGATGATTACGGTGACTCGAATCTTGTGGTACAGCAAACAATGAAGGCCTGCGATGCAATCGCAGATAACATGATTGCTTACCGTGACCTATACAACATCATGGAGGGCAGCTTCGAAGGCTGCGAGTTGCGGCACATAGGGCGTGAAAGCAATGAAGAAGCAGATAAGTTAGCCAACATTGGCGCGACTAAAGCACCAGTTCCACCTGGTGTCTTCTTCGAGCGCATCGAGCACAGATCCATCAAGAAAAAGCGAGCATCTCCTACATCAGCCGCACCAGCCAAGAGCAAAGCACCTAGCACAGAGGACCCGCCAGTCGAGGTACTCCTCATCGAGCCAACTTGGACTCAACCTTTCCTCGCATACATACTCCGCGGCGAGGTACCTGAAGACATAACAGAGTCAAGACGCGTCACTCGACGATCTAAAGCATACACTGTCATCAACGGTGAACTTTACAAACGCAGCATATCAGGTATGTTCCAACGTTGCATAGCATTTGAAGATGGCCAAGCCATCCTTCGTGATATTCATGCAGGTACCTGCGGGCATCATGCCAGCAGTCGATCACTCGTAGCCAAAGCCTTTCGCGCAGGCTTCTACTGGCCCACAGCACTCAAAGACGCGGAGGACATAGTCAAAAGGTGCATCGGCTGTCAAAAATTCGCCACAAAGCCGCACGCACCCGCATCGGCGTTGAAGACAATACCATTGGCCTGGCCCTTCGCCCAGTGGGGGCTCGATATGGTTGGGCCACTCAAAAAATCCTCCCATGGAGGGCATACTCACCTTCTGGTGGCGGTCGACAAGTTCACCAAGTGGATTGAAGCAGTCCCTATCACAAGTTCGACTGCCACTACAGCAGTCAATTTCATAAAATCCATCATATACCGCTTTGGTGTGCCAAGTAGCATCATCACTGATAACGGTACAAACTTCACGGCTGAGGAATTCCGATCCTTCTGCAAAGAGCAAGATATCACGCTCAATTATGCATCTGTGGCACACCCGCAATCTAATGGCCAAGTCGAAAAGGCCAATGGACTTGTGACGAGCGGAATCAAGAAACGCCTCCTGGTGCCACTCAAAAGGGCCGCGGGTGCTTGGGTCGAAGAACTCCCATCTGTGCTATGGAGCCTACGCACAACACCCAACGCCTCAACACAATTTACCCCATTCTTCATGGTCTACGGAGCAGAGGCAATCCTGCCATCAGACGTAAGGTTCAATGCACCAAGAGTCGAAGCATACAACGAAGACGATGCAGATGAAGCACTCGAAGATGCAGTCGACTTGCTCGAAGAAGCACGCAACACGGCGCTAGCACGCACAGCTGTCTACCAGCAAGACCTCCGCAACTATCACAGCCGTCGACTGCGTACCAGATCCTTCGAGGTTGGCGACTTGGTACTTCGACTGAAGCAAAAGAAGGTGCATAAACTTGCTTCTCCATGGGAAGGACCCTTCATCATCACCGAGGTCATTGGTGGTGGAGCATACAGACTGAAGCACGCGAAGACAGGCGAACTCTCGCACAATCCTTGGAACGTTGCGCAGCTGCGCCGTTTCTATGCTTAGATTGCTCAGTCGCATAATGTAATAGGCACATATGTCGGATGGCTGCAGGTTTCAGACACGCTCTTTTCCTTACCAGGGTACCTAAGGGGACTGGAAGGTTTTTAATGAGGCGGCCTGCAGCTTAACATTCAAAAATGGAATATAGTCAATGATTCCCATATTTCTCCCTGTTTACTACTCTCACAAACTACTCGCACAACCTTAGCCTCACCCGAATACTCGGGGGCTGCCCTACTTCAAAACGTGGGCTCTCGCTCCTTCAAACATAATACCCTAGCCGCACTCGAATACTCGGGGGCTGGGTCGTAAAAATCATACATAAACAAAAAGCTCCTCAATAACATGAGTTGAAGCTTCAAACATCGTAAAAATTCACAGCCTCACTCGAGCACTCGGGGGCTGTAGAATTCATGTTCTATGTAAAGTGTTTTTCATAAACCCCACTCGATACACTCGGGGGCTGCATACATACAAGTGAACAAATATGTACTAAGTACAAGTGGCAAAATTTACACTCGGGGGCTGTCCCCTATACAGAAAAACCCTAATTTTCTGGTTCGTCCTTTACTGGAAGAACAGGGCCCATAAGTTGAGAATGATAGCACTCAACCAACACCCTCGCATGATCGACTGTATCGTCAAGATACGACTATGACAAAGACGATCCCCGGCACGGGTGGACGTAGCTGCATATTTGGACGCTGACTTCGGATATATGCCATCGTTGCGTTGGCTCCATCCACAAGCTTCTGGGTTATAAAGTCTCAAATGGGACCTGTACTCCGGAAAAGCCCGAGCAACGCGTGGATTCCTTGAGGTTGCGGCCCAGTCGGAAAAATCGTCTGGTTGATTCGACTGAAGGCCGAACTGCATAACTCAAGAAGCATAGTACTCCACCACACTCGATCCTGCAGAGTCGCGAGTATGCGTGCTCGGTGCTTATCCAAGCGGAAGTGCTGACGGCCAGTCGTGGGTTCGTCAGTCGCATTGCTCAACTGCTCATCTACACGGGCCTGCTCCGCCTGGAAATCTAGAACAAACCTACAACAACACAAGTTGGGTGAACAAAAAGGATAGATTGTGAACTCGTGAGATCAAGGCAGTCATGCTTACACTCGAGCTGTCTGTTCACGATCTCCATATCGCCAAGCACATACTCCTCCCGTTGAGTGGGTAAAGCAGGCCTCGCCCTCATCCTATCCAGCTCACCACGGGTATTCTCCAGCTCTTGCTCCAGTTTTGCGACTCGAGCCTTCATATAACGCATTACTGCGGCATCGTTTGCCACCTGAGCTCGAGATCGAGTGGGGGCACGATGCCGCGATGAGCTGGATGAAGTGGCGGCTGGCTGTTTCTGTTCCAAATATCATAAAAGTTTCGTGAGAAACTTATCACAAAGCTTAGGCGAGTAACAGCACACAGCCTTACAGGCAGAAGCATAACGAGGAAATTAAATTCATACAAAGGTAGCAAAAGCGCATGCATACTCGCATGGTCATAAGTTTAATTACAAGGCATAAAAGGTGCGGCTGCCCTACTTCTCAGACACCGACTCTGACCTAGCTCTACTCGCACGGGCGGCGACCTCTGTTGCCCGGCGTTCCATGGTATTCATAAAAAGGTTGGGTAGCCGGGTGGCTGGCTCGCTAACATGCTTCAAAGATATTAGCTTCCCGCCGGCCTTCCGAGGGAAGTCAGACATCGCCGCCTCGAAGTTACCCTCTATCCCATGACCTAGTATCAGCTTACCCTCTAGTCCACTCTCGATTTGTGGTGTAAGAGAAACCTCTGGTTTTTCTATAAATCGAAAATGACACCGTAGGGATTTTCCCTACGGTAACTGGCTTAAAAAAAAAACCTAGTATCAGCTTGAGGGTGGACTCCGAGCCGCGTACCGTGAGGGCGCGAGCAAAGTTCATCATGGTCGAAGTTCCTGGACCGAGCACATCAGCGAAGCCGTCAGCAGTCGACGGCACCTCGTCTAGTGGGAGCACCTCCTTGTGCACAGCGCCGAGGGTGCTGGCAGACTTGGCAAGGGAGTCCTTCGCCTGGACAAAGGAAGCACCAAGGTCACCTATAACCTAGTCGAGTGATAACTCATCACTAACCATGTCAGTAGGTGTTGGCACACCAATCGCCTCTGTAACATGAACCAGAAAAACCAAGGTTACTACATACTACCCAACGGGTACACGGGAGGCATACAAAAAAGATGGTTCCTTACCTCATACGTTCTGTGCGAGGCCAACTAGTCGCTCAGCATGCTCCTTCTCGCGCGCAGCGGCAGAACGCTGGGCGACATCCGCGGCTTTCTTCGACTCGGCAGCTTGAGTGGCAAGAGCTTCTTCTAGCTCCTTTACTCGGGTTTCAGTAGATGCCTTGTCATCTGGGATAGACGGCCAGATGTCATTCACAATCGACAACGCAAAGACAGAGCAAAAAGAGCTTCGAATACAGAAGTCAAACACACTTACAGCTGAGTTGCTCCATGACAGCGCGCAGATTGTCTCTCTCCTGTTCAACCTGGACAAATGCTTTGCCTGATTCCACCAGGTTGAGGTAGAAGGGCTGCATGCACATGGAACCAGCATAAGTTATACACAAATAGTCCCAGCATGAGGACTCGACAAATGACACTTACGTGTTCAACCCAAGGCGCAGGCTTGGCAGCAGAAGTCCCAATTTCTGGAGTCGACGCACTCGCAATCTTGGCGGCCTCAATGGTAGTGGCCGTGTCTACTGTTCTCACGACCTCAGCCGCCACAGGAGAAACTTCTGGCTGATCTGGAGTCGAAGCTCTCTCGGCTGGAGGAGTCGAAGGGTGCACAGTCTCGGCACTACGAGTAACAGAAGAAATACAACATAAGCATAAAAATCAACTCACAAAAAAATTTAGTACAAAAAGGAGCAAACCTGTGCTCTTCTTCTTCATCAGTGTCAAGGTCTTCAAAGTTTGGGCCTCCAAAAAGTAGCTCCCCACCAGACAGAGGAGGAGGAGCCGAGCTCAACGGGCTCACGTCCAAAGGAGCAGCTGTGGTCGTAGGAGACGAGCCCAAGTCTCTGTCATCTCTCACATCTGATTCCTTTGCGGGTGAACTCATGGAGGAAGACACAACTTGGGCCGCCCGACGGCGCTTGCGAGTGGGAACCTCGCTCACATCATCAGTCGTGGCAAGCTCCTTGTCCTGTGCTTCTTCAACCCCTTCCTCTTCAACCTCTTCTGTGGGAGATGTGGTAGCCGAAGGTAGAGGCAATTCGTCTCCTCCCTTTGCTTCTACCGTCACCTCTGTTTCATGAGTTGGGCCATCTTCGGGAAGAGGAGGAAGGGTTGAGGCAGTCGAGTGGCCCTGCATACAAAATACAGCAGTCGAAGGTCACAAATATGCATAGTAGAATAACAAAAGTAGGAGATCATAAACTTGATAGATTCACTAACCTCTGGCAAAGGATTTTCAGCCCCATAAGGAGTGACAGGGCAGTCGACGTTGCAGGGCTCGCTGGCTTTTGTGCTGGTGATGGACCGCACATGTGACACCAGCTCGCTCTTCGACAGCTCCTCCTTGTTCATCCGAGTGGAGTCGAGAGGACCTTCATACTGCCACATAGGGTGAGCTCGCGCGTGGAGCGGCCACACCCGCATCTTCACAAAGGTGGCAATAAGATGCACACCAGTGACACTGTTAAGCAGTCCTCCAATCATCTCTAGCAGAGGCGCCGCTTCCGCCAGTTCTTCAGTCGAAAGCTCATGGTCCCAGGCCTTCGTCCTAGTGGCTATACCAGCAGTCGAAAATGCTGGGACCCCTTCCTGGTCGACGAGCACATAAAACCACCTTTTCCTCCACCCTTGCGCCGAGTCGACTGGCTTCAGGGCAAAGTATCGGGTGTCGCTGCGCACTTGGATCTGAAGGCCTCCAACTGGATAGGTTCGGCCGCCTCGGTTGTTGGGCCAGACCATGAAGATAGACTTCCAAAGAGCCCAGCTGGGAGCAACTCCCAGGAAGCACTCGCACAATACCATAAAACAGGCAATGTGCATAATACCGTTCGGGGTGAGATCATGGATCTGCACCCCATAGGCGAATAGCAAACCACGAACGAAGTCGTGGAGGGGAAAAGATAGACCCCTAGGCAAAAACTCCGCAAAACATACGCGCTCATTTGCGTGAGGCTCGGGGAGTACCTCTTTCGATGGCGCGCGGACGGTAAGCTGGTCCGCCGGCGCCAGCAGTCCGTCCTAGCGGAACTTCTCGAGATGTGCCGCTTTGATCGTGGACTTCATCCAGTCGCCGTCGCTTTTCTTGAGGTCGACGGCAGCCGCAGATGTGCTTGCCGCAGTTTTCTTCCCCTTCAGAGCGGCCGCGTCAGTCGCGGGCGCATCGGAGGCAGAAGCTTTCCTCTTTGGCGCCATGGCGGTGGTGGCTAAGGAGAATAGCAAAAGCCTGGCACAAGAGCAATGGAGCAGGGATGCAAGGAAGAAGATGGAACAGGGGCGGCGCGCAGAGCAAATGGCTAGTAAAAAAACAATGCCAGCGCCGTTCCCCTATTTACCACGAATCAAAGGCAATCACAGCCATTCAGATCCTAGCCGTGCGCTACACACGCAATCTCACCGTACACGTGGCAAACGCGGAGGGTAACCGTCGCCGGCCACTCTGCCCACTACGCACGCAAAAAGAGGGGCCATAATCACCTCTCCGTAAAAAGTGGCCAGAGTGGTCAAATCAAGTCCAAACTGCACCGTCGTTCGGTCAGCTCTGCACAAATGGGCCCACCTATGTGTCACATCCCATCCATCGCAGCATAATGCCGCCACGCGTGTCAGGCAGCGTAGTCGCCAAAAAACGTCATCCCTGACATCATCTCAAGCGCTTTGATCAGAAATACATTCGAGTCCGCTCAACGCATATTGGTCACTCTATTGCCTCGTTTGGTTCGGGTGTGAAGAAGCAATGACAAGGCGAAATTGGTCACTCGACCATTCCTTCGGCTGAGGCATATTACTCCCATCGGGAGCGTATCAAAAATTTCTTCGACTAAAGATGCTCAAGACAAAATGATTTTGAGATTATCCTCCATTACAAGTAATAAAGCACAATCTCGGGGGCTACTCCCATCGGGAGCGCTGTCGCGCACCCAATAGAATTACGGCAAAAAATTTCTTTGATTAACATATGCAGGGTAAGAAGATTTTGAGATTATCCTCCATTGCAAGCAATAAAGCACAATCTCGGGGGCTACTCCCATCGGGAGCGCTGTCGCGCACCCGATAGAATAATGTCAAAAGGTCAGTCGACAAATGAATCGACTCAGTTCATATACAAAATAATACTCGAAACATTCCCGAGTTGCGTCCGTCGCAAATACTTCGGATGATGCACGCATAGTGCAAAGGTAAGACCCGCCGAACTTTCGAGATGGGCTAAGGACCGTTCCAGCAACGCCAATCCTTATACTTTCTGTGTCAGCAGACATGATGAAAAATCCCGATGGACGCGTTGGGTAAAATTCAAAGTTATACTGCAGATCGACTCAGTATGACCTCAGCAGCCTAGTTGAATCTGACCAGTGTGTTCTAGATTCGAGTCCGGGGACTCGAATTTGATTGAAAGCTAGTAAGGTTTTACCCGAATGTGTAGTTAACCAGTCCCGATCCGTCGAGTGTACTGGGCCTACTAAGTTGTTATCCCTTGATCTTCATAAGCAAAAACCACAGTCGATGGAATACTCGACATTGCCAACATGTACTATTCATACAGGAATTCCAATTATAATATACATAATACAAAGCATATGACGTGCACTTACGAACGAGTCCATGCTCGATTCTTCGAGTCAGACAAGTACTCGGGGGCTACTGACAAGGGTATACATCTCGGGTACCCTACCGTAAGGGTACCTGGTGCACGTGACGACTAAGCCCCAATAGCGAAGAGCCTACTCGAAGCCCAAGACAAGAGGCCCAAGAAGATGGAATACCCTCCAAGATTAGACATAGGCATAGTCGGTTTAGACTTTCCTTACGTGTAAACTAGGTCGGTTACGAACTCCCGAAACCCAGCCTATTTAAATGCTGGGAGGGGTGCCGATCTAGGGAGAAGCCATACTCGAACCACCAAAAGCTTTAGCGAGATCGATACCTCGCCAGAGCTCCCTGTAATCACATAATCCACATAATCAATACCAGACAAGCAGGAAGTAGGGTCTTTACCTCCACCCGAGGGGCCTGAACCTGGGTAAATCTTTGCCTCTGCTTGTCAGCTGACGAAACTACCAGTACCGCCACGTTCTCTCCCCATAATCTCAACCCTAGGTCCTTAACCATGGGATTTGATGAGTGTACCCCTCGTCAGGTTGTGAGGCGGTTTTTTTGCAGAATCCCCTGGATTAATTGTGTCGGAGCATCGGCCCCACCTGCTAGTGACTTTGACACCGTTTTCTTGCAAAATCCCCCTGGATTAATTGCTCTGGAGAAATAAATTACTGTTTCGCACCATTCTCTGGATCATTCTACTCTCTCTCTCTCTTGTCACCGCTCTCGCTCGCTCCCGTGACGAACCCTAGGAGAATACCCATCCCTCGATCTCTCTCGCCTACTCCCGTGACGAACCCTAGATTGCGTCGAGCTTGCGTCGGTGATCGCCATGGCCGCGTCGAGCTCGATCCAGTCCTCCGACCACCGCCCGGCCCCGTTCGTCCCTCTGGTCTCCTGCCCCGACTGCGGCCGCGAGGTGCAGCGGCGCTGCTCCGGCACTAGCGAGCACGAAGGCTGGATCTACTACCAATGCAGGATGCATAGGGTATTTTCTCAATCGATTGTTGTTCTTTCTTAGTTGGGGCGAGTAATTTCTGTGTGAAAGGGGGGAATTTTCTAGTCTTTGAAGCTATGTTCTTTCTTGATTAACAGAGGGGGTGTGATTTCTGGCATTGGGAGCTGCAATACGTGATGTATTTGATGGAGAATGGGGTACCTCACAGGTAACAGTGCTGCGGAAACATTTGGATGGGCAGAGGAAAGGAGGGAACACCTAGAGCTGAAGAAGAAGCCAGCTGCAGAGAGGGGCCAAGGGCATGAGGAGAGGTTGATGAAGAGCATTGGGTCCGTGGGCGAGCAACTGACAGAAGTAGTACTTCTTCTGAAGCTTGTTGTTGCTCTTATGGTTGTGGGTTGTCTGCTGCTTGTCCAGAACAAATGAAGTGTGTGGTATGTTTGGAAGATGTAGTAGTTGGAAGATGTAGAATGAAGTAGCTTGAAGAAATAATGTAGTAGCATGAAACAACTTAGTTTATGTTGGAAGTTGTAGTTTGTCTGAACCTGGAAGTAATGAAGCATGTACATGATGCTTCTGTTTGTGTAATGAACCTGTCAGTTATGAATGTGCTTATGTTTGTGTTTGTGTTTCAGTGCAAAACTATTCAGCATACATTGTTCATTTATTTGATGCTTCACATTGTAGAATCAAACATTGCATATCCTGAACATTGCATATTCTGAACAATGGAGAATCAAACATTGCATATTCTGAACAATGTTAAAGCATAATGTTGAAGGTGTCATTGTACATGGATAGAACTGGCACTTATACTTGTGCTTCTCACATTACATAATGGAGACTGAACAAAAACAACCTCAATAGACAAATAGCTACTTCCTTTGCACATCTTTAGTAGCTCTGTATGCAGCAAGACTGAAACTGGTATGCTTAGGAGGAACAAATGCATTTCCAGCAGCTTCAGGCTTGTATTTCGTGAAGCTCTTCTGATGGGAAGTATCAGTTGGTCTCGGTGTCACAAATGGCTGACAGAGGTTCACAATTTTTCTGTTCTCCAGCTGGCTGGGCTGGGAGCTTGGTTGGGAGCTTGGCTGAGAGCTAGGCTGTGAGCTTGGCTGGGAACTGGTCTTCCTTCTTGGCTGGGACCTTTGCTTGTTTGTTGGCTGGGCACTAGGTTTGCTGGTTGTATTGGTGCTTGGCTGTGTGCTTGCCTTTGTGCTTGGTTGGATAGTTGGTTCGGAGTCTCTCCTAGGTATCTTCAGTCATGTAGGCCTGGTTCTTAATGCCTTTGCTACTGCCTCTTCATGCACCAGAAGTTGCTTTCCTTTCCTATCTCTTGCAGCATCATCATTTTTCTGTGACAAGTACAAGTGTATAAGATGAGTGCACAATTAGTAAGTAGCTACAAGAGTCCAAAATGCAGTGCAGTTGTACAGATATCAGTACCTTAGCTCTCTTTCTAGTATCTACCTCAAATTGTTGCTGCTGTATCTTTCTTTTCTTGTTTGCTCAACTAACTTTAGTCAGTGGATATTCTGATTTATTTTATTTGTCTAGCCACCTGCAGGTTCTTGTCTTCCTGATCCCGCTTATATTGTGCCAAGCTAACGCATACGCGTTTGACCAGAGTATAAGATTCAACCTTTTTGGTCTATGTAAGCATGTGCATTTCTGTGCTCTATCCTGATAATTATCATCATATGCTTATGGAGGCTACATGTAGTCTGCCTAACTTTAATATAAGCGTTTTTGTTGCTTTCTCATATCCAATTGTACATAATTTCTTTCATGTCGATCTACACTCATGGTGTAAGCAAGTATTTTATTTGGGGAAATTGTTGTTTTTGGCTAGCATCTTATTATTATGTGTGCTATGATTTGTTATTTTTGCTAGCCTCTAATGCATGCCTAACTTTTCTCCTCCTTTATTTTTTCTTCATTATCTTCGGATCTGCAGGTGAGGTACATCATGACAGTGTTGTGGTCTACTGCTGGAACCACCAAAATTGTCTGCCAAGATTCAGGTGAAAATACTCATGCTATGTCTCATGTATGTGAAATGGATTGTTACTTTATTTGATTTTGGTTAGCATTTGCGTGTATTCAATCTCTGAAATTGCTAATTGCAGTCTGTAAGAATAATCTGATAAATGCATTGATTGTACTTTTTGTGTTTTTTTATTTAATTGAAACTAATTTTGGGTTCGTATCTTACCAAGTAATGCATGGTCAACCATTTCTTGGCTTATATTGTTACATCATCTTGGTCATTTGCATCACCTATTTGAGAGGGAGATGCGTCTTAACAATTTGTTTGTTTTAACTGACCACATATAGGTCTATTTGAATTGTAGTCTGCACTTCAGATCTGCTGATTGCCTTGAATGTGCCTCCATGTAGGAGCTTTATAGCCTTGCTGAATAATTGCATGACATTTCACAAGAGTAAACCACGGTGCGCTGTGCTAGATCCAAGTAGGAAGAAATTGGTTAGGATATTATTGCTGGAGCTAGCTGCAGCTTGAAAAATATTTTATGGATATGCAGGAATACTTCATGGGTGGTGATGACATTATATTGTTTCACCTCTTAGAATAACGAATTAATGGTGCTAGCTCACTATGACTTTTCCATCAAATCCGATGCCTAAATTTTGTATTGGTAATAGAGGTTGTCTATTCTTTGAGTTCAGATATATGTTTTTTGGCAGGCAGTAGCAATGTATATACATTGGGAACTTATGTAGCTAAAATATGCCAATGTTAACCTATATATACAAAACAACCGTTGGAGAACTCCATGGTTGGAGTACCCATGAACGGATGGGAGGTCCCATGTTTGAGGCGAGCTTCTGCTCTCCATAATTAGACCATCTCACATGTTGATTCAATTTGTATGCCTCTATTTTGTTCTTGCCAGTGCGTTGATCTTATGTGAAAAATATACCCTGATTTGGTTGTCTTTTACAATGCACACTTTTACTTATTTCAATTTCATCAGGTCATGTTTTTTATGTCAGCTTTTTGGTATGCTTACCACAGAGTGAATGGCTCAAGAATTTTGGTGATGAATGATTGAATACCCAATTTCTTCATCTCTATGCCAAAAATCATCTCGCCATCAACCTTATTTATGTTCTTTGCATCGAGGTAACCCTTTGAAACCCATTGTCGTTGTTCAAGTGTTGCTTTCACAGCTTTTACATGGGTTTGTATTTGTATTCCAATGTTTTGTATGTACTTGATTTGGTTACACAGTTTTTGCTGAATTCCGGGCAGCGATTATGTTAGATTATAGGATGATTTTGTAATATGTTTAGATGGATAGGGATCAATTTTACCATATGTGGTTCCAATTGATAAATAGGTTTGTGGTTCGTTATGTTTTTTCATTATTAATGCTACATAGATCTACCATGCATTCTTACATTCTAGTATCTTTTTCATGTGTGCTGAATCTGGTCATTGTAATGAAAGCACTGAAGATGGTCCGGTTGGAATTGCTGAATATTGATGTTCCTACTTGCAGTCAGCAGGTGCTTTCCTTCCCCTCAAGATTCAGAAAAGGTAATATACTTTATTAGATATAGGGCAATCCTGGCACGGGGGTTATGTTCGTTCGGTTTACTAAGCTAGAGCAGTACCTGCTTCTCAGAAATTGGTTATATATTTATAGACATTTTCTAGGTGGCCTTTCTACTTTATCTGTGCAGGTTGCTCACAAGAGTTAATTTTTCTTCTTTACAACTTAACTAAACTGGCATTTAACAATATGTGTATCTACATGAATAATTATGCATAATGATAGGAGGTAGCCAGGACATATGGGGCTGGTGATTGGAATAACAGAATTTTTTCTGGAAACTTTTCCTTGACTGTGATCCTCACTTTAACTCCTAGAAGTATTGCATTTCAAAAAATAAAGAGATGCACCCTTTTTGTTCTCGGTTTTGTATTGATGCTTTATGTGAATCAGTATGAATTTTTGTTCTAATTACTAATGAAAGTTCATTTATCAAGATGTACCAAATCGGACTAGCTCTATTGCTGCGAGGAGAGACACGAGGCAGAAGATAACGTATATGCTCACCTATCACCACCATTTCCTGATGTTATTTCACGAGGATCATTGCCTCCTTTTTTGCCAAATTTTCTCCTCTGAAAATAAATTCAGCATGTGGTCACTTATGCAAACCACCCCATTCCCATTTATCTTTTAGACTCCTACAGGTGCTAAACTTTTAGGTTACTTTTAGTTGGTATATTAGCATCAGTTTGAATAATCAAGAAAGTTCCGTTATGTTTCCTTGTTAATCATCAGCCTGAAGTTTTGTGTTCGCTAATGATTAGTAAAGTTGTGAAGGATTCTGATCCCATGGTGTTTGCAGCACTGTCACTGGCGTCCTTGACCTCAAGAAGGGCACCCCAACCTTGGGATCACTGTGACTGGATTCTGATCTCCATTTGTAAGTTCTCAAATAGATATGTTTCTGCGATGCACACGTTGGGATTACACATGAACCGTTGTAACAATATTTGTCATGGCAGACTGCCATGTCAACAAAATGTATGCATGCTCAGATCACTATTTATAACTAAAATATTAATGTTACTAATTTTCGGTGCTTCTTATGTAAACTCACTTGCTTAAGAGTTCATTATATTGATCTGCACTATGTTTGTTATATTCTATGGTGGTGGATGGTTGCCTCTGCATCACAGTTGCTTCCTTGTAGGGTGGTTCTCGGTTGTTTATTTCTGGTGCCGATTTGTTCATCTACATTTTTTCATTTTCGATCTGAAGTTGCTATCTTTCTAGCCCGGGGGTGAGTAAAGGTGTCATTGTCGGCACGTCAAGTATTTCTACTGCTCGTCCTTTCCTCTCACTGTTCTGTATTTAAGTCCAAATATGTGCTTGGCTAATTTTCAACATTGTTATTCGGTTGTCCATGTGGAATGTTCTTTTACTCAGATTGCATCACATTGTTCTAGCCCAGTAACTATTAATACCTTTGTTTAAATTACCAATTCTCGACTAATACATTAGCGTTTTTGCTGATGGGTTACCTTCTATGTTAATGACCTGCATCCTGTTCTGTTAGTCATTTCCTGCATTCTGATATCTAAACTATTACAAAGAGGTTCCACAAACAGAAGGATAATATAATGTTTGGTGTAGGCTGTGTATCCCTTCTTAATATTCATGGGACCTGAACGGTTGAATCTCCTCAGCTGGACTATGACATCAACTGTACGCTCTGGAAAATGCGCTTTTGAGTTGGATCCGCTAGGGAAAGTAGACAATTATACATGACACAGACTTTGATTCAAGTGAAGCTGACAAATATACATGACACAGACTTTGATTCAAGTGAAGCTGACAAATATACATGGCAGACTTTGATTCAAGTGAAGCTGGTCAGTTCCTAGATTACTATATAAGTCCCTCTGCCAACATGTAACATGAAGAGCTGCCTTGATGATGATATCATCTTTGACATCGTTGATGCTCTATGGAGTATGGACTATCTTTACCTGTAGATGGTCATAGTGGTGCTTCTCTATCTGCCTATCCTAACATGCCAGTTGGTACTAACAGTATATGTGTGTTAATGTATACTTATCCCAATATGCGTTATGTATCCATGCCTCCGTTATCTATGTTTAAATATAACTGATAGTTTTTAGATGTTGTAATGAAAGATGGAAGATCTATGTGTTTGATGACTTCGTATTTGAACTTTATATATATAAAAGCATGGTGTTTTGCTCTAAAATTATATTGAGGCTACTATGTGTAGTAATCATTGATTGTTGTGTCATATTAATGATGTTTATCATATCGTTTTACGAATCGAATAACAATGTCAAAGGTAGGTGGCAGATCTTTGACGATCTATGTGATGATCGAGATGTTGTAATTAAGAACCTTCTTATCCTATAGACTTATGGGTGTAGACTCTGTATGTGAGAGCATTGTGCTTTCCTCTAAATCTATAAAGCTTTGAGCGTAACTATTGTGTCATATTAATAATGTTTGTTATATTGTTTTACAAACTGAAAATCAGTGTCAACGACGGGTGGCTGATACGTCTCAAACATATCTATAATTTCTGATGTTCCATGTTGATATTATACCAATTGTTACATGTTTTATATACACTTCATATCATTTTTATGCATTTTCCGGGACTAACCTACTAACAAGATGCCACAGTGTCAGTTCCTGTTTTCTGCTGTTTTTTGTATTCCAGAAAAGCTAGTCTGGAAATATTCTCGGAATTAGACGAAACTTGGACAGAACCTCCTATTTTTCCAACACGAACACGGAGTCCAAAGGAGAAACGGAGGTGAGCCACGTGGCAGCCGTGGGGTGGTTGGGCCCCATGAGCCTCTCCAGCCGCCGCCCTTTCGCCTATTTATTCCTCCCGACGCGAAAACCCTAAATACCCGAGCCATTATCCACGAAAAGTTCCAGAGATGCCGCCGCCGTCAACCCTAGCTCGGGAGGGTTCAGAAGCTCTTCCCGACACCCTGCCGGAGAGGGGAATCATCACCGGAGGGCTCTACATCACCATGCCTGCCTCCGGAGTGATGCGTGAGTAGTTCATCTTTGGACTACGGGTCCATGGCAGTAGCTAGATGGTTGTCTCTCCACTTGATGCTATCATGTTTAGATCTTGTGAGCTGCCTATCATGATCAAGATCATCTTATTGTAATGCTACATGTTGTGTATGCTGGGATCCGATGAATATTGAATACTATGTCAAGTTGATTATCAATCTATCTTATATGTTATTTATGTTCTTGCATGCTTTCCGTTACTAGTAGATGCTTTGGCCAAGTAGATGCCTGTAACTCCAAGAGTGAGTATTTATGCTAGATAATGGGTTCATGCCTCCGGTAATCTGGGAGAGTGACAATAACTTCTAAGATTGTGGATGTGCTGTTGCCACTAGGGATAAAATAACCGATGCTTAGCTTAAGGGTGCGCCGTTAGGTCTAATGCATTTGTTTACATTACGCACATTACTTAATGCAATTATCTGTTGCTTGCAACTTAATACCAATGGGGAACTCGGATGACAACCTAGAGGTGGATTATTAGTCATAGACGATGTTGGATTGTCAATTGCCCAGCTGTAATTTGTTCACCCAGCATGTTAGTTATCTTTTATGGAGAGACACCACTAGTGAACTGTGGACCCCGGTCCATTCTTTTACACTGATAATACAACCAACTGCAAATATTGTTCCTTTTCATTCTCTGCAATTTACTATTGTTTTCCACACCATACGTTTAATCATTTGTTTTCAGCAAGCCGGTGAGATTGACAACCTCACTGTTTCGTTGGGGCAAATAGGTTGATTGTGTTGTGTGCAGATTCCACGTTGGTGATCGTAAATGGCGCCACCAACAACCTTCAGAAGTGATTTTTTGTTCCTACTGGTTCGATTAAACCTTGGTTTCATACTGAGGGAAACTGCTGCTACACTGCTTCATACCTTCCTCTTGGTGTCTCCCAGCGAACGTGTGATCCACGCAATCAAGCATATTTTCTGGCGCCGTTGCCGGGGAGCAAGAGGATTTCTGCAAGGGGAGTCTCACGCTTCCAATCTCTTTACTTTGTTTTTGTCTTGCTTAGTTTATTTTATCTTGTCTTGTTTGCTTTTATTATCAAAAAACACAAAAAATAGTTTCTTGCATTTAGTTTATTTCGGTTTGTTATTATGTCTAGTTATTTATTCGCTATCAATGGTTTTCTCTTTGAAACAAAATCGTATTGTCTAAGTGGGTTCACGGAGGAACAGCAAATTACTATAAGGAATACCGCTTGTCTCAAAAAGGGAAACACTTATGGGAACAAATATAAATTGAATTGTTTTGCTAGAAACTTGTGCTTTACTTATGATGAATCCTGGTGCTTTAATGAATGTTTTTGTGTAGAGGCATAAACACCTCCCTTTCCAATGTGATTATAATGATAATGAAATCTTGGCTGCTTATGCTAAAGGAAACTATGACTTTGATAATCTTGAACAAATTGAAGAATTTTTGTTTTTAAGGGTGCCTATGAAATTGCTGGTTTTATTCAAGATGATGATCTCCTTGTAAACTGAATTTTGCTATACTTGGTTATTGCCTTGAATATTACAATGATAATCCTTATATCACTAATTTCTTGAGAAAACTTATTCTCCAGAACAACTTGCTACCTTTCAGGAACCTGTGGAGAAGAAATTGCTGAAACTGATCTCATTGGATGAAAAAGAGGAAGAGAGTGATGAACAAAAGGAGGATCTACCTCTAAAGATAGTAACTCTTTAACTCTTACATTATATGATTACCCTCCATGCCTACCTAAGGAGGAAGAATGCTATATTGTTGAATGTCATGATTCTATTGAAATATCTCCTTTTGATAAATTTGAAGTAACAAGCTCCTTGACTCAAGAAAAGGAAATTGCAGAAAGTAAAAATGTGCTCCCTAATGTTTATATGATAATGCTCTTGATGATGGTCCTATATTGCCTAATGATATTTTTATACTACTATTGTCAAAAGTGGGTTTAATGACCCCACTGTTTTTGAGCTTAATAAAAATTATGTGTTTGTAGATCATGAAAAGCATGCTTTATGTGATAGTTATATTGTTGAGTTTGTTCATGATGCTACTGAAAGTTATTATGAGAGAGGAAAATATGGTTGTAAAAGTTTTCAAGTCGCTAAAAACCTCTCTTTATGTTGAAAGTTTTGAAGTTTATTTGTTTCATCTTTCTATGCTAGTTGCTTTATGCTTCAATAATTTATTTTGTTACAAGATTCCTTTGCATAGAAGTGGGTTAGACTTAAATGTGTTTGATATTTGCCTCTTGATGCTCTCTTTGTTTTTCAACTCTTATTCTTATGAGAGCATCATTAAAATCTTAAGCCTAGCTAAAAGGCATTAAAGAAAGCGCTTTTGGGAGGCAACCCATTATCTTTTGTTTTCAGTTTTTGTCAAGGAGTTGTTTACTTCTGTAACAATTCCTTTGTATCTTTATTTTATCGCATTGTTGTGCCAAGTATTGCCTCTAATAGGAAGATGATGCTAGATTTGGATTTCTGCGCAGGAACAGATTTCTGCTGTTCACCGTTTTATTCTGTAAAATCACAGAAAAATTATTTAAATCTGAAATTTTTGTGCGTGATCCTCAGATATGTACGCATCTTTCGTTAGTTTAAAGTTTTTCGATCTGAGCAACGTAAGTGCCTCGAAAAAATTCGTCTTTGCGGACTGTTCTGTTTAGACAGATTCTGTCTTTTATTTTTCGCATTCTCTCTTTTACTAGTGTTGAGTGGAATTCTTTTTTAGGGTGAAGAGCTTCACATAACATCAGTGGCAGTAGCTAATGTTAAAAGTAACGGTCATGTTTGTGTCCTTATAGAACATGTGAGTTTTTGATTGTGCACTAACCCTCTAATGAGAATTACTTTGAGTTTGGTGTGGCGGAAGTTTTCAAGGGTCAAGAGAGAAGGATGATATAATGTGATCAAGAAGAGTGAAGAGCTTAAGCTTGGGGATGCTCCCATGGATCACCCCAGCATATTTCAAGAAGACTCAAGCGTCTAAGCTTGGGGATGCCCAAGGCATCCCCTTCTTCATCAGCAACTTATCAGGTCATCTCTAGTGAAACTATATTTTAATTCTTTCACATCATATGTGCTTTACTTGGAGCGTCTGTGTGCTTTTATTTTCAGTATTTTATTTTTCTTATGGTCAACTTGATTGGACCCCAGCATTCTTGATTGGGAGAGAGACACGCTCCGCTTTTTCATATGAATACTCCTATTCTTCACTTATACTTGTTGAGTATTCTTATCTAGCTATTGCTATGCTTTTAGCTCCTGTTTTGCATGCATCTCTTATTCAGAGCTGTTAGTTCTTTTAAAGAAAGTACTCTCTTGCTTCACTTATAATTGTTTGGAGAGTTTATGTTGAAATAAATTGATTGGTGTTTGGTTGGAACAGAAAATGTTGCATGTGGTAGATGGTATAATGGAAAAAGCTTACATATTCTTGTAGATCACTGTATTGGATAATTTGATACTTGTCAATTGTTTTGAGTTATCAAGTAGTTCATGTTTAAGCTTTTGTATCATGTAGTTAAAACCTATTAATGAAGAACTACCGTAAAGCTCGTTGAAATTTGGTTTGCATGATTGGTATCTCTAAGGTCTAGATATTTTCTAGTAAAAGGGTTTGGTTAACAAGGAAGACAGTGTAGAGTCTTATAATGCTTGCAATATGTTTTCATATAAGTCTTGCTGTGTCGGTTGATATCCTGTGTTTGCTTCAAATAACCTTGCTAGCCTAAACTCTGTACTGAGAGGGAATGCTTCTCGTGCATCCAAAACCTTGAGCCAAAATCCATGCCATCTGTGTCCACCATAACTACCTATATGTGGTATTTCCTTGCCATTCCAAGTAAATTTTTCATGTGCTACCTTTAAACTATTCAAACTTTATTACTCCTATTTTGTGTCAATGTTTACCAAGCTCATGAGGACGGGGTGGATGTCTTTATGTCAACTGTCAAACAGACTTTACCACCGGACTAGCGGCATATACATCCGCTTATCCATTAATTTTGCAAAAAGAGCTGGCAAATGGGGTGCCCAGTCCCAATTAATTACAACTTTAACCGCTTAATTCTCTTCACATTTTTGCCCTGATTTATCAGTCAAGCAATGACAAACAGTGAAATATCTGCATGTGTAAACAAAAGAGAAAGAGGGATGATCTGCCTTGCTGGTAGAAATAACGTCCTTCATGGGAGCCGCTCTTAAAAGTCTGGTTGGCAGGGGTCATATTGTACTTTCCATTTTCTGATTCGTTGACAATTAACAAACACCTCTCAAAACTTATTTTTACTCTCTATATGATTTCAAAAACTTAAAAAGCTCTAGCACATGATTTAATCCCTGCTTCCCTCTGCGAAGGGCCTTTCTTTTACTTTTATGTTGAGTCAGTTTTCCTACTTCTTTCTATCTTAGAAGCAAACACTAGTGTCAACTTTGGTGCAACAATTTTTATATGCTTGTATATTGCACTTATTATATTGCTTTGTGTTGACAAATATCCATGAGATATATATGTTGAAAGTTGAAAGCAATTGCTGAAACTTAAATCTTCCTTTGTGTTGGTTAAATACCTTTTACTTAGAATCTATTGCTTTATGAGTTAACTCTTATGCAAAACTCTTTGATGCTTGTCTCGAAAGTACTATTCATGAAAAGTTTTTGCTTATATGATTCAGTTGTTTGCTCATTATCTACTTGCTAGCAAACTATAGACCATTGACCTGGATCACTTCATTCATAACATGTGCTTTACAATACTATTTGATCAAGATTATGATTGTAGCATGTCACCTCAGAAATTATTTTGTTTTTATCGTTTTACCTACTCGAGGACGAGTAGAACTAAGCTTGGGGATGCTTGATACGTCTCAAACGTATCTATAATTTCTGATGTTCCATGTTGATATTATACCAATTGTTACATGTTTTATATACACTTCATAGCATTTTTATGCATTTTCTGGGACTAACCTATTAACAAGATGCCACAGTGCCAGTTCCTGTTTTCTGCTGTTTTTGTATTCCAGAAAAGCTAGTCTGGAAATATTCTCGGAATTGGACGAAACTTGGACAGAACCTCCTATTTTTCCAACACGAACACGGAGTCCAAAGGAGAGACGGAGGGGAGCCACGTGGCAGCCACACCATGGGGCCCGCGCCCCCCTGCCGCGCCTGGGGTGGTGTGGGCCCACGGCTCTCCAGCCGCCGCCCTTTCGCCTATTTATTCCTCCCGACGCGAAAACCCTAAATACCCGAGCCATTATCCACGAAAAGTTCCAGAGACGCCGCCGCCGTCAACCCTAGCTCGGGAGGGTTCAGAAGCTCTTCCCGGCACCCTGCCGGAGAGGGGAATCATCACCGGAGGGCTCTACATCACCATGCCTGCCTCCGGAGTGATGCGTGAGTAGTTCATCCTTGGACTACGGGTCCATGGCAGTAGCTAGATGGTTGTCTCTCCACTTTATGCTATCATGTTTAGATCTTGTGAGCTGCCTATCATGATCAAGATCATCTTATTGTAATGCTACATGTTGTGTTTGCTGGGATCCGATGAATATTGAATACTATGTCAAGTTGATTATCAATCTATCTTATATGTTATTTATGATCTTGCATGCTTTCCGTTACTAGTAGATGCTTTGGCCAAGTAGATGCTTGTAACTCCAAGAGTGAGTATTTATGCTAGATAGTGGGTTCATGCCTCCGGTAATCTGGGAGAGTGACAATAACTTCTAAGATTGTGGATGTGCTGTTGCCACTAGGGATAAAATAACCGATGCTTAGCTTAAGGGTGCGCCGTTAGGTCTAATGCATTTGTTTACATTACGCACATTACTTAATGCAATTATCCGTTGCTTGCAACTTAATACCAACGGGGAACTCGGATGACAACCTGGCGGTGGATTATTAGTCATAGACGCTGTTGGATAACGGTCTATGTATTTTGTCGTAATGCCCACATGAATATCATAGTAATCATCATGTCATATATATGCATTGTCATGCGCTCAATATTTTGTCAATTGCCCAGCTGTAATTTGTTCACCCAGCATGTTAGTTATCTTTTATGGAGAGACACCACTAGTGAACTGTGGACCCCGGTCCATTCTTTTACACTGATAATACAACCAACTGCAAACATTGTTCCTTTTCATTCTCTGCAATTTACTACTGTTTTCCACACCATACGTTTAATCCTTTGTTTTCAGCAAGCCGGTGAGATTGACAACCTCACTGTTTCGTTGGGGCAAAGTAGTTTGATTGTGTTGTGTGCAGATTCCACGTTGGTGATCGTAAACGGTGCCACCAACAACCTTCAGAAGTGATTTCTTGTTCCTACTGGTTCGATTAAACCTTGGTTTCATTCTGAGGGAAACTGCTGCTACACTGCTTCATACCTTCCTCTTGGGATCTCCCAGCGAACGTGTGATCCACGCAATCAGTGGCGTGTGGCAAGCCGCGCCAGGGAATCTAGTTCTGGTTAGTATACACATGTATACATGCAGTGGCGGAGCTAGGAGTTGCAGCTAGTGATGTCAAAGCTCAAAAGAAATTACAATGATGTCAGAAATTAGGATTTATGGGGTCAATTATGGTGTATTCAAAGCTGGGTTTTTTTTATTGCTGATCAATTTTTTGTGTTGTCACTTGACCACATAATCCATGAGCAGATCCGCCACTATATACATGCACGGTTTGTGTACATATGCATACAAAAACCGGTCTTGTGCCCCTCTGGCCGCCGCCAGCCTGCCACATGCAATATCTCCTCCTTGCTCCAGCTCTCCGCCACCGTGGGAGCTCTCATCTGCGCGACCTCCCCAACTTTGACGACATCCCAATTACCGTGTACCCGGGGCACGCCATCGCCACCGAGTCGCCTGCGACGCGCGTGTCGCGAGAGCTCATTTTGGCTGAAGATCGGTTGAATTTACTCGGAACTGTAAATATTTGAGGAGAACTTGCTGATTATACTTCACATTAAAACATCTAGCTTCGTGCTGGATGGTGCTTATCTAGCGGGTGCATGTGATTGAGACGATGCTAGCAGAGCTTAGACTGAAGAATACATTGCTTCTATGGAGTATTTTTCTTTTTCTACACTGATGGCATTGTAAACAACTGAGGAGGATACAAGCACTACAAGGAAACAGCTAATAGCCGACTTGTAATCACCGGTGGGTCACTTAAATCCCACGCCGGTGATCTGCTGGGGCAAAATTCAGCAGGTAATCACCGGCGTGGGAATTTTTCCTCGCCGGTGTTTCGGTAGAATCACCGGCGTGGACATCTTAGAGCCACACCGGTGATTTCTGGACCCAAAAATCGAACCACGGTGAAACATGTTACCGGCGTGGGACTAGCAAGACACGCCGGTAACTTCTTGTGTAATCACCGGTGTGGCATTTACCAAACACGCCGGTAATTCTGTATGGTCCGGGGCGCCGGTACGGACTCAGCAAATCACTGGCGTGGAATTTCTAGCACGCCGGTGTTGTGTTTCAGATAACTGGCGTGACTTTGTTCCCCACGCCGGTAATCTCATGACTATCACGTGATGATGACACATTTACTTCCAGTTGCACTTAGAGGTGTATATTGGAGAAGCACGTCCATGACACACTTCTTGACCTCTGTAGTATCTTGGACGTTATATCTCGAAAGTGTATCAGTAAGAAGCGTCTCAAAAGGCTACAAGAAGAGATCGTGACTGTACTACATGAGCTTGAGATATACTTCCCGCCTTCGCTATTTGACGTAATGCTGCATCTACTTGTCCATATTGTTTCGGAGATCGAAGATCTCGGGCCTGCTTTTCTGCGCAACATGTTCCCGTTTGAAAGGCTGAATGGGTGGGTGAAGAGTTTCGTTCATAACAGGGCACATCCGGATGTAAGCATCGTTCAGGGATATCTAACTGAGGAGTACATCTATTTTTGTAACAACTACATGGATGTCAATAACCCTATTGGTGTGCCAGCCAATAAGCACTTTGAGAAGCTCTGTGGGTCTGGTCACTCGACTCTAAAGAAGCCGTTGCATGTGGGCCATTTAAACCGATGCGACGACCTTGAACGAGCGCACACGGTTTACTTACAACACGTGAATGTGTTGGATGATTGGTTGGAGAAGCATAAAATGACAATAGTCGAAAAGTACGCATTTCTTGGGCAAACGAACACGGAAGACCAGATTAGTTAAGAGCATAACCAGAGCTTCACGGCTTGGTTAAAGCAGACCGTCAAGAAAATGCCAGTGAATGATGAAAATGCAGAGACCATATACACTTTATTAAAAGGCCCCGCACAATGCCATGTCTTATCGAGCGTATGATATGAGCGGATTCACATACTATACGGAGGCCAAAGACAAAAATAGTGTGTACCCGAACTCTGGGGTAACTATGGAATCAGAGATCGGTGGTGTGAACCGAAGATACTATGGAAGGATCAAAAAAAATCTGGGAACTTGACTACGGGGAGGAGAGTATACGGTGGTGATGTTCCGCGTCATATGGGCAAAGAATGTCGACTACGAGGATCATGGTCTTGTTACCATGACTATACCCGAAGCACAACCCATTGGTGCAAAGAATGTGAGGAATCACTGCAGAAAACGAGCCCTAGGTTATGGCTAAGGATGTGGCCCAATGTTTTTTCATAAAAGACCCGACAAGGCCGAACCATGTAGTCGTGAGGGAGAGGAAAAAGGAGTATCATCGGGCTTGATGAAGTCGAGACCGAGGAAGATTTTCACCAATTCGACGATCCTAAAGAAGAGGACGACTTCATGCAAGGAGCCATACACCACAAGAAGAAGCAGAACCACATTACCTTCTTCCAAAAAAAACCAATCCTATCATAAGATCAAGTACTACTACGAAGAAGACAAAAAAGACCGCGAAAAAGACTTGAATCCATGTTGTAGATCAACTACTACCTATTTATTTTATTGTCTATTTAATGAATCAATCAGTGTAATATTGAGACTTTACTCCAATTGTATTGGGACTTAAATCCATTTTATTGTCTATTTTTATTTTTATTTTTCATTCCTATCTACTTTAACCCTAACTTCTCTCAAACCCTAACTTCTCTCAAAACCGCATCGCGCCCACGCCCCAATCCCCTCTAGCGCTCCGCCGCCGCCTCCCCTCTCGCGCTCCGCCGCCGTCCCTCTCGCTCCCCGCTGCAGCTTCCCCTCTCACGTCGTCCATCTTGCTCCCCGCCTCGCCTCGCCGTCCTCAACCCGCCTCGCCGTCCCCTGCCTCGCTGTCCCCCTCCTCTCCGTCCTCAACCCGCCTCGTCGTCCCTACCTCGCCGTCCCCCTCCTTGTCGTCGCCTCGCCGTCCTCAACCCGCCTTGCCGTCCCCCTCCTCGTTGTTGCATCGCCGTCCCCGACCCGCTCATCACCTCGCCGTCCCCGACCCACCTCGTCGTTGCCCGCCCCGCCGTCCCCTGCAGTGCCTCGCCTCGTCGCCGTCCCCGACCCGCGACTCCTCGCCTCGACGGTGAGTCCAATTCCATCGTAGTTCCCTGTTTAGTGTAGTTAGTTGATTTAACTTGTAGTGCTAGATGTGTACTTAGTTTATTTAGATATGTAGTATTAGTTATAAATTTTAGCGTAGTTAGTTTTTTTAGATGTTACATGTGTAGTATTAGATGTAGTATTAATTTGATATTTGTGTTACAATGCCTATGATTAAAATTTTGTGGCACTATGTGATCATGGGATGGTGCAAGTGAGCCTTGTGATATGCACAAATACACATCTTGTGCATGTAACTTGGCTCACTCGCACCATCCCTGTGATTTTTATGTACAATTTAACTATGAGGCACAACTATAAAGCATTGTTGTTTATTTTTTTCTTATTTCAAATGCCAATGTTTTAAATATTTGTGACTCTACCTTATACGGAGACGGTGCCAATGTTTAGTTTTCTCTTTTGTAAATGTCGATGATTTAAATAGTGTGGCACGATTTTGGGGGTGGTGCAAGCGAGCCTTGTGATACACACAAATATACTACTTGTGCATCCCACTTGGCTCGTTAGCACCATCCCTGAAATTTGTGTGTCCAATCTAATTATATGAGGCATGATTTCTAGTTCATTTATATATTTTGCAACTTCTTGTATTCTAGTTAATGGAATATTTCTAATTGTTTACATTGTAAAATTTATATTTTCCATTCTTTTAATGATTTATTGTTATATGTATAATGTGCAGCAAATGAATCTGTTGACTCCGTGTGTTGCTTGTGGCTATTCTTGTTGCATGAGTAGGAAGTTTAGCGTCATTCTGCAAGAGGATGTAGAAACTACAATGGTATGCTTACTTTAAACATGTTATGAGCATATTTTTTTTGATAGTGCTATCCATTCCATGTGCCAATGCTTAATTATTGTTTTTTCTCAAAACATCCCGTGCAGGGCTAGAAGTGCCTTCTTGGAGCATGTTGGCGTTGCCATTGCCGATCACAAGACATTTTAGTTCAGTTTGGCCCAGATGACGGTGCCTACCAGGGAGTTCAAAGTGGAGTGCACCAACACGGCGGACGAGACGTATTTCAGTGGCCCTGCTTGGACATCACTTGCTCAACACTATGAAATGGAACCTGGTCAGGTGCAACTTCTTCCTCGACCATGGCACCAAAGAGGTCTACTTCATGTACATCCACCCCGAGAGCCCCTGTTCTGATTCTGACGAGGAGGACATTTGAGAGCTTTGTTGATTCATGAAAGTAGTTACAACTCCTTCATGTAGGCTAGCTTTATTAGATCGGTGAACCATAAGAACTTTATTGATTTCAACTCCTTTATGTATGTATGCTACCTTTATGTATGATATACCTTCTGGACATCCAAATCTAGCTATCTTAGCAAAGGAAGGAGGTGGCGCAGCCACTGCTATTTTTGTGAACTATACTGTTCTAGTAATTGCAGTATATTCAATTCATATTTTTAAAATCCCCCAAAATTAATCACTGGCGTGATCTCACTACGTCGGTTATTCAGGTACATTACTGGCGTGATGTCACCATGCCGGTGATTCCAGTACGACATCGGCGTGGACGCGCACTCGCCGGTTATTCAGGTACATTACTGGCGTGATGTCACCATGCCGGTGATTCCAGTACGACATCGGCGTGCCCGCGCACTCGCCGGTAATTGCACGTAATCACCGGCGTGGCCTCGCACTCGCCGGTAATCTCAAATAGCACTGGCGTGAGGTTACCGGCGTGGGCATGTCTCGCTGGTGATACCAAAAAAGGCACGCCGGTGATTACCTGTTTCCTTGTAGTGAAGGTGTTGACTTGATCACATTAGCCAAAACGACTGCTGATTGCAGGTAGGAGGTGACACTAATGGAGGCTAGTTCCAAGGACAACAAATCCTATGTCTTTTCATACATCAATTACGCCAATCCGGGAGCTTCATTGTTTGTATCGTTCACTCCCAGTGCGACTTGAGTCTTCCTTTTCTAGCCGAAGAAAACTATTATAATGATGTGTTATCCAGTCGAGTCAAGGAAAGGTTTCAACCATTTTCGAGCAAGGCGGGGTCTCACAGATGCAGACTATCCCATTTCAACGTGAAGCATCGGCTTGTGATCCTAAATCTAGTGATGAAAACTAATGTTAAAATTTATACTGGAGTGAAAATTTTCACATATTCACTCTAGAGTCTAGACTAACAGTGATTAGTATTGAAGTATTATTTAAACGCGATATTTCTCGGAACCTGCATGAGTACAGTACTCTTCTGTGTTTTTTTTTCAAAAAGGGGAGAAGCCCCAGCCTCTGCATCGATTGATGCACACGGCTTTTATTGCATTGTCAAAAGTATTTCAGAGTTTACATCTCACCAGCAAAGTACAATGAAAAGGGAAACATAAAACTGAATGAATCAAAACTAGAGAGGCCTCTCAAACGCCTATCCTCTTAAGCGTCTTGAATTCTTCTAGACAGTCGCCAGGTACCCCGAGAATAAATATCCAAAGCGATCGCCTCCAGCCGGGTGCATCCAGAGTTTATACGCGCACGTTGCGCCTTTGGGACCAGGAACGTCCACTCGTGAATCCAGTGGGTAGCCATGCGTATGACCTGTAGAAAATTAGCATGGCGAGCATTGTTAAAAATGATATCATTTCTACATCTCCATAAGGACCATAGTAAAGCACAAGTTCCCACACGAATTTGTGCTTTATAGCTCTTTTCCACCCATTTAGCCAATTCCCGAACATATTCGTACTATTGGCTGGTGGACTAATGTTGAAGGCATAATGTATGATTGTCCATAGAAAATGTGCAAAAGTGCATGTAAAAAATAAATGATCTATAGATTCCTCTGAATCACAAAACACACATTTCTTACACCCATTCCAACTATGTTTAGCAAGGTTATATTTTGTTAAAATAACTTCGATTCCTAGACCTCCTTGGTCCTTTGGTCTACATACAATATTCTATTTTGTGAGTCTATACTTCTGTTTATTTTGATCACTTTGCCAGAAGAAAAGAGACCTATAAAAGTTTAATCTTTTCAGAACCCTTTAGGTATCTCTAGAAAGGATAGCATAAACATAGGTAAGCTCGTTAACACCGAGTTAATTAGCACTAGCCTGTCTCCGTATGAGAGCAGCTTTCCTTGCCAGCAGCCTAACTTCTTCTCAAAACGTATAGGACTTAATTCATAAAAGTGACAAGAAATTTATTCCTATACTCTTCTATATAAACATTACCTGGCAAGATGTGGCCGTTTTCTCATTGTTCTATATAATTCCTTAATTTGTTTTCGTAGAACAAGTACATACACATCTTGCCAGGTAATGTGTACAAAAATTAATTAATCTCGGTTCCCCGCCCCCGGCCGGATTGATTAGTACCCCTCCCCAGTAGGCAACTTATTGGCTGGTTTGTCTTATATTCCTAATTAACTACCACTTGTAGGCATCTTGGGTTGTCACACACACCTTTGCTACCATAGACTATGTGCATTCAGTCGGCCATGCTTAGTTAGTGAACTCTACTATAATGCCACTCACCACAAAGAAAGGGGAGAATTGATAATAACCCCCTGTTGGCGCGCCACCGCAACATAAACCCCCTAGTTTGTCTGCCTACCTTTCAACCCCCTGTTTCGACATGCTGTAGCTGATGCCCCCCTTTGCAATGTTTAACAGTTTTGTCAATGTATAAATAACAAATGGACATATGAATAGACAAAACTACCCCTGGATATGCTGCCCAACTAGATTGTGATGGTACGTGCTTGTTTCGAACCCAAAAAAAAATGCTATAACTTCCCTGCAGTGTTAACATTCACATAACCTCACATAAATGACAGCAAATACATGGTTTCACAAACTCACAAATCTGACAGCAACCCAACAAACTCACAAGGATAAATTCAACAAGGTTCACATACTGATACCATAATAGTCAACAAATTCAGCACGCAAAATAACAGTGAGTTTGCACCTCGTGCGCTTGGAGAAATAGATGGAGGGCAATTTTGTCAATTCTGAATATAATTAGACTAGTACGTACGATTATTTCCTTAATGACTAGATAATAAACTCAAAGGGGGCAATTAACCAAACGGGGGGCTGGAAGGGAGCGAGACGAACAAGGGGGCTGAAATTGCGGTGGCACACGAACAGGGGGTTATAATCAATTCTCTCCAAAGAAAGACATTGCAATCAACTAAGCCTGGGCATTCCCGGTTTACGGCGGTTTCAACTGGTTCCTCAAACCAAACCATCTCCAGCAGTTTAAGTTGGATTGGTTTGGTTTAAACCGTCAGATATGAGGTGGTACCACGGTTTGGTGCGGGTTGGTTAGACGGTGTATACGGTTTGACACCGGCGTATACGTACTCACCTCGTACCAAAGCTGTGCGCCTGTGCACGCCGAGCTCACGACCACCGTCTGCAGCCGTACCCAGGGCCAGCCCTGAGCATGTGCGGCCTGTGCGACCGCACAGGGCCCCGACTCCTTAGGGTCCATCCAGATTGGTCCATCCTCTAAACAGCATGTTAGATTAGGAAAAAATGGAACTAGTCAGCCCAATTAGTAGCAGCTGGTTAGGGCCCTGTACTCGCGTAGCTCGGCTGAGAAGAAAAAGGCCAAGCCTTGTACGTTCGACACTAAGCTCGATTGTGTATGTGAGCAATTGTTGGCATGTAGGGCCCTTTTTTCTTTGTCTTGCACCGGGGCCCACAAATGTCAGGGCCGGCCCTGGCCGTACCCTTCCGTGGCCGTGTCCTTGAACCAGCACCAGCGGGCTCTCGTGTCGGGGCCGCCGTCATGGATGCCGAAGCCACCGCCGGCGGTGCACAGAGCAAGGAAAACATCCATACGACCTCGTCCATGGTGAACATGCCGGCGCCGTACGTGTACCCGGCCGGCACGTACACCATGCCATGGTGCGTCAGCTGCGTCACGGCCGTGAAAGCCGTGGTTTCCTGGCCGCCGCCATGCGTGCCCGTGGAGAGGAAGGAAGTGGCCGACGGGCTTGCCGGCGAGGGCGACTGCCAGAGAATCGAAGAAGGCCTGCGCCGCCATCATGACGAAGCTGGCTCGGCGTGACGATGCCATGCTCCTCACGCCCGGGCGCCGCGCGCCGGCCATGCCGCGGCCGGCCATCGTGGACGGGGGGAGGAACTGCTGGTGGCGTCCCTAAGGGAGCTCACGGACATACTCACCGAGAGCTACAGCAACCAGCAGTGCTTCGATCCGATCCGATCCGTGCGGAGCTTCGATCCAATCGTCATGAAGCGGTGGTCTCCGATCCGATGAGCTCCACGCCGGTGTGCACCTCACAGCGGAGACCTCTCGACGGCGCGGCGACGCATCCCGGATCGCGCCGGTGTGCATCCCGCAGCAGCGACCTCGCGACGGCGCCTCCCGGCTCGGCGATGCGGAGTTGCTAACTGATACGGTTTGACCGGTTTACCTGGTCCAACCCGTCTTAACCCAGCCAATAGAAATATTATCACGGCCTCAAACCGGAAACCAGCGAAACCAGCCTAAACCGCTGACTTGGTCTGGTGCGGTGCGGTTTGACGGTTTGGACGGTTTGAGACCAAATTGTGCCCAGGCTTACAATCAACTAGGCGTTGACGGGTAAGGAAGCCCCTCAGATCTGAGGGACATTGCAATCAGCTAAGCTCATGTGTGTTGGACTAGCTTGGCGCTCCTCAGATCTGGATCGATCGATTCCATAACTTGGCTTGGAATCGATCTCGCCGGGACGCCGGTAGAGGTATGTATGTACTTAATTACAAGTTTATTCTCGAATTAGTTTCTTATCAGTCTTATTTTGTTTGGGAGGGAAACAAGTGCGTTTTCTTGCGGTTGCTACCGTTGTTAGCTAGCGGCTTGTGTCATTGATGTGCTGCTCGATAGAGTATCTTCCTCTAGTGAGACCGCGGCGAAGTTTAATTTGCAGATCGAAATGCGTCGACTAGAACTTGAAACCTGTAGAGCTTCTAGCATCTCTCTAAGAGTAAAATCTCTAATTAACCCTTCGTAGATTTGCACCATCCCTAGGTACTATTGATTTTTGCTTGTTGAGCTCGCTAGCTAAGATTGACTGAGCTAGCTGTGGCTCCGCCTCTGTATATACAGCTCCTGGATGTAGCTTCCCGACTTCTTTTGCGTTTGTTCCCTTTCTGTTTGTCTCATGTTTTGTCATAATTCTGATGGCTATGTGCATTTCAAGGATGGTGCATGCAAAGACAGTGGACAGAATATATGCTTGTTGTGGTTTCCAGTGATTGAGAATGGATTTCCAAGCCAGTGGAACACACAACGTCCTGGAGCGGATCCTGCTTGATGAAAATGCAGAGCCGGTGAACTTGACATTATCACTTCTTGAAGATATCACAAATCGTTTCTCTCTCGATTGTCAAATTGGAAGTGGTGGATTTGCAGTGGTCTATAAGGTGCTGCAACGTTAGTACAGCTTTCAACATCTTAATTCTAATTGTAGTCAATCTATAAACTAAACTACTTTGCACACTGACAATATATATTCTGTCGACAGGGAACAATCGGAAAATTATCTGTCGCTGTGAAGAAGCTGACCAAAACGCATGAGTTGCCTGAGAGTAAATTCCACAAAGAAGTTGAGTGTCTGATGAAGGCCAAACACAGGAATATAGTACGTTTTTTAGGCTATTGTGCTGAAACGCAAGGAAAAGTTCAAGATTGCGAGGGAAGATTTGTCATGGCAGATATGCGGAACTGGATGCTTTGTTTTGAGTATGTACCCAATGGGAGTCTCGAAAAGTATATCACTGGTAGGATATAACATTTATTCCCATTATTGTCCATTTCATAATAGAGTTAGTCAATTACATAGCACGCATTTATTTACGTTACATTGTCTCCATCTAATCTATTATATAATTAAAACACAGGTTAACCAACGCTTTAGATTTGTCTCCTTAAAACTAACGGTGGAGATTAAGTCAATTAAGTCAGCCCGCAATAGCTAGACAAGCGCGCCGATATACGTCACGGATCAGCACGTACATTAATCATGAATCTGAAAAGGAAAGGGCACCTACGATGGCTGATGTCCTAGCTCAAAACTGCACGTACATGGCAAGGATTCCATAGAAATTCGTGTCCTGTACGATATGTACTCTTTTCATTTGGCGCAGCTTAGAAAATAATGGTAAGCTAGGCGTGATGGCTACTCAAACGTAATTTGGCAGGACAACTCTGATGGCAAGCTTGCCGATCAAGATAGTATACGGTCGATTTCTGCAGTATTGCAATTGCCCCTTTTAATCAGATCATGAAGGGAGGGGTTAGTCGTGGAGATGAGTCGCTAACCGAAGGCAACTCGATATCGACGACGAGCTGCGGCAGATGGCTGACCATGCCAGACTAGGCCGGGCCATGACGCCAACGTGTCCGGCGATTGCAAGACGCAGCGGATAAGCCATGAAGGATCCTCTCCTCGGATGGATGCAAGGAACGAGATACCATCGATCGGCCAGATATTCTCTCGATTAATCGATCCCCGGCGGCATGGTTGCGGAACGATCGAAGGGCAATGTTACCGACGCTGAAGCGCATGGTGGACGGCAGTAACGACCTGACCAACGGTGGTAACATTACCAAGATCTCCTATACTCGATTGATTACGTCTTCAATTTTTCTCTATTCGGCAAAACAGCCTAGGAAGATGAAAGGATCTTCAATACATGGCAAATATTGGCTTGGCAATTGATCTGAAAACACAATACGCCCTGGAGCTAACTTCCTAGCTCGCTAGCAAATTACGACAGCAATTGCCGGTGAAGCAGAAGACTTCATGCATGATGCAATCCACCATCTCTTCACAAGGCCATAACAGTACGTCCATCAAGCACACGTGTAGGTATACTGATATTTGTAATCGGGTCGAGCAGCCACAAGCTCAATTCTCCAGACCCTCCAGCTTTTCAGTATAGAGCTCGACGAAAATTGCCATGATTTCTCATGTTGCATCAATTTTCCAGACTGCCAAGTTTTTCAGTACAGAGCTCGACGAAAATCGCATTGATTTCTCATGTTGCATCAATACAAGATAGGAATTGGATGGGTCTCTAATCACTCTTTGCTCTGTTATGAGTTCTAGCAAGCATCTAAGGTCCTCAAGTGAACTAATTTGTCAGTGTGTACAAGCTAAATATGAATTCGATGAGATCTTTTGTGCATCGTTATCAAGGCCGAACAATTTCAAGCAAATTTATGGATCACGTTGGATCAATACAAGATAGGAATTGGATGGGTCTCTCATCATTCTTTGCTCTGTTATGCGTTCTATCAAGCATCTAAGGTCCTCAACTGAACTAATTTGACAGTGTGTACAACCTAAAGATGAATTGGAGGAGATCTTTTGTGCATCTTTTTCAAGGCCGAACAATTTCAACCTGATTGATGGATCGGCCATCGGTACTTTAAAGTTTAAAGCAGTTCAGATTATCGTCGTCTTCAGAGAAGTACTGAAGCTCCTTTGAGCATCTCTCAGACCTCATTACATCAGGCGAGAAGTCTCAAATCCGCCTACCACTACCGTCCCAACTATCTCATCTGTTCAGAATGTCTAGCGGCCAGCGACGCACGGCGAGACCGGCGGCAACATCATCTTCTGCTAAGAATTGGCGATCAAGGCACGACGAGACCGGCGGCAACATCATCTTAGGACTGAAGATCGAACTGCCTATATCTCTGCACCTCTCATGTTTGGTAATGTTTGACCTATATTACTGCAGGAAGCTTTCAGTTTCATATGGTATTCCCTCTTATTACCATCTTGCCAGTTTTATAATTTTATAGTATTGATACAGCAGGTGACTCTCCTGCTGCTCTTTTAAATAACAATATAAAAAGAACATCTACATGGTCACCCAACTCTAGGATCAGCAAAAAGGTTCTAAACAGTGAACAATGAAAGACATATGATCTGGCTTTGGACCATGTTTACTAAAAAGTTTATGTCAATACATTAATTCGTTTTCTATTGTCTCCATTTCACGACATAGCAGCATTAGCTGATGAGCAATCCACTTGCTGAAATCGGTCTCCTTGGGTGCTGCGGTACTACTTCAAGGATTGTTCGCTAGAAGATAATTGACAAAGAGATGTAATGAGCAAGTTTGATGCTAACAGGTTGAAAAATATGAGAAATACCTAGGGCAACATATTTTGGATGATTTTTGAAATCATAGTATTACATGCAGGTTTCATGGAGTAGATACAATTTATGCATCAGATCTGTCTCTTTGTTCTCATATGCTTGCTAGCTTGATTTATTGCTTCAATACGGAGTACATAATTTAAATGCAGGAGTTGACAAGCCTGGATATTAGCGTTCTGATTTCTCTTAATCATATTTCAGATCAGTATTCTGTAGCTGGTCACATGCTACGTCTCCCTCGCCAGCGGCCAATCCAGTTCAAGGACCAAGTAACCATGACGCGTCCTCTATCGTGGAATTCCGACTGCCGTCATATCCGACAAGCAGATAGAACTCTGCTCTTGGCCGCTGATCCTTTGCTTATGGTAATCTCTTCAAGCAAAGTTAAGATAGAGATCTGCTTTCACTTTTTTAATATGATGTTTGATGTTATAAACACGTGTTGTGTGCCCTGGCTATTTAATTTACCTCTTGATCAAGCTGTGTTCCTCGGTCAAGGCTTTTGGTCCATCCGAGGGTACAAACTAATTTTCATATATCCTTGAGGTACGACGACAGGAAGAATTTCCCAGATGGATTTCATTGTTTGCACAGTTATTTAATGACATGCAATTAATATCTAAACTTTTACAGCAAGGGAACAGGGACAAGATAAGAACATTGTTCATGCGTCGTTGATCCGCGGGGAAACTGAATTAATGAACAAAGTTAGAGCATATGGTCAACTGGATCAACAAAGTTTCATCATCATTGTTTAGTTGACACGTTAGCTTACTTAGCTTCATGGGTTGACGGTTGTTTTGTAAAGCCAACTGGTGCAGCAAGCTCTCTCTGATGAAACAATAAAATATATATGACATTACGAAGCTTTTTCCGTTATAGAAGCGAGACAAGTAGTGGTACTTGCATTCCTTTTTCAACGGTGGATTATAAGTTGGTGTAATTTTACTGATGTTTCTAATAGTTAAAAATATTGCACAAGTTGAATAAGGTTTCTCCAATATGGCGAGTGATACATTGAATGGGTGAAAACAAGAGATAGGTGTGACGAAAAGTTTTACATTTAATTCTTTCCAAATATAGTTTCAATAAATAAGTGTGTGCCGAGATAGACTTTGAGAGACCGAGGAGTGAAAATTAAAATTTACAAATTACTAGAACATATTCTGCTCCTAGCATCACTAGCAGACCTCAATGATCCCGCGTTCATGTATCACAAGCCAAATCCTCAGAGTCTTTGACAATTTTTTGAATCAAATCATTTATATTTCTTCAAGAGTTACTTTTGGAGAATTTTTTTTATTGGTAACATATCTAAGTAAATGTCATTGAAAAATTGGCGAGTGAAAACATAAGGCCAACAATACAAAAATATGGGAATCCTAAAATAATTCTAGCCGCGCAAATGCGCGGGTCACCCAGCTAGTTATGTATGAAAATAAAAAAACCTGCCCCCCCATGTACAGATGCATCAAGTGGACTTGAATGGCAAGAACGTTTTGGGATAATCAGAGGAATATGTCATGGATTACAATATCTACACAAGAATAGTATTCTACACTTGGACCTCAAACCAGCTAATATTCTAATAGATGATCGAATGCAACCAAAGATTAGTGATTTTGGTCTGTCGAGATGTCTCGACGTAGAGCAAACCCGTGTTACTACTATACACCTCTCTGGAACACTGTAAGCCAACCTATTAAACCTCTTCTTTTAGGTTTATCATACGTTATATTTATATTCATATAAACTAGCCAGATCTAGTTTATAATATGCTCAAATAATTTTTAATTTATATGTTCTCACAGGGGATATATGGCTCCTGAATTCTTGAGCGGAAAAATCTCATTTGCCACAGACATATATAGCCTTGGCATTGTAATCATGGAGATACTAACAGGAGCGAAAGACTGTCCCGAAGTAGATGATGTAAGGACAATCCTAGTGTTCATTCCAAGCTAAATTATATGTTATGAAATAGTATGCCACATTTCAATTATTTTTTCAAAAAGTTTGGAGCATACAAAAACCACCTCTAAGGGCCTCTTTGATTCAAAGGATGACAACAATTGCATGTACTTCAACCTATAGAAATTTCCTCCATATTTCTTGTGGTGCAACCAAACAGCACATGTTACTCATTCCTGCACTTTTGGTTCCTATAGGATTCCAAAGGTCGTTACATCCTATTCCTGCAATATTTCTATTCCTGTGTTTTTCAAATCCTGTGAATCAAAGAGGCCCTAATTAATGTTTGCTCCCAGCTAAAATATAGGTTTTAAAAGAGTTGTCCCATTTATCAATTATTTTTCCATTTTTTATTTTTTGTAAAACCACCCTGTGGGTGAGATTGAGTTTTGTGGGTACACCAGCATCCATGAGGATATAAATCCTTGTGATTCAGTATTAACTTTGTAGCATTAGGGGTCCATCTTTGATAATCACCATTTGTTGACATGTCTTACTTTTTCGGATGAAATTTTGCTTGATGTATATAGGATTTGAAGCCTCCTATGGTATTTAAGTTTCAATATGTGGTTCTGGAACATCATGTGATCTTCCTTGCCACAACCAAACACGTACTTCTACAACATCATCTACTTTCTGTTCCTATAGTATTTAGTATACCATGACATCTAGTGTTTCCTAAATATATTCATTTATTAAAATAAAAAAGAGGCGCTAAATATATGTATAAAGGATACACCGCTCAAAACATACTAGTCAATATGCATCCATGTTTCTGTTTCACTACTACGGAAGCATTAACCCGAGGAATCGCAAAAGCCGATCCAAAACGGTATTCAGCGACCACCTTGGGAAAAAGTAAGTTGGCGGTGCACTATACGGGGTGGTTGACCACCTCGGATTGGCGTATATAACGAGACATTATAGATAAAGAAAAAAGAACCACCTCGCATGTGAATTATAGAAAATAAAAAATGGAACAAGCAAATGGTGTCTCGTTGTCCTTCACTGCACGTTTCCCCATTGCCGTTTTCGGGAGAGAAGAAATAGAGTGGACAGGTGTGGCGAGGGCAGCTGTAAAAAAAAAGGTGTGGCGAGGGCAAGATTTTCTATTTTTCTCACCAGCCTTTTATAGGGCCTGGAAGGGAAGTGTATCTTTGGAACATGCACTTCCAAACATTGGTGAGAATTTCCAAAATTCTGAAATAGTAGAAATCCACATTGGTGAGAATTTCCAAAATTCTGCCCCCGACGAAGGCAGGGCAAAAATGCTACATACCGTTTTTATGTGCACAAAAAAGTACTACAGTACCAAACTCATGCTGAAATATATTTACTGAGATGAAGGAACTTGAATAAACAAGACCTAACCAGATAGGCGAACAACACTAGCTAACCAGTCATTGCGGTCCATATGTTTGTACAATTTGAACATATATGATATTCTATCCTAGCTATATATAGTCCCATATCATAAGATTTTATTATATAAAACTAACTCACTTTGTAGGTCACTCAAAGTTGGATGAATCGATTAGAGGGTGACACACAGTTGGAACAAGTAAGAGTATGCACTAAGATTGGGATAGAGTGCATGGAATCAAACCCAAAGAAAAGACCAGTTGCACGTCATATCATCGATATGCTTGATAAAACAACAAGTGCTGATGAATCTGGCACGAGCAGTTCGCAGGTAAATTTATTGAAGGAACAATCTGATAAAGAAAGAATTGGAGAGCTTGCTCGGAGCCTCAAGCTGGAGGATATCAACGAACAGCCTGAAACTGAAGATGTTGCAGAACGTCTTGCGAACGATCCCCAGGAAGGTGAAGAAAACACAGGTGTGTCACCATGGGAATCGCAAGATAAAGATAAAGAGGCAAACCGTAAGGGAACAAGCATTCCAAGCTCTAACTCTAGGGTGTTGGACAAGTTGAGCATTTTTAACATCTTTAGAAAAGATGCAGCTGGTAGTAAATTAAGGGGTCTGAAGATTTACACAAAGGGGGAAATAAAAAAAATCACAAGAAATTATTCAACGTTGATTGGTGAAGAAAGCTTAGGTAATGTTTACAAAGGATGTCTTCCTGATTTTACCATTGTGGCTGTCAGGACCTCACGTGTGGTCGGTACAGATACAAAAGAAGAGTTTCTCAAGGTGCTGGACACCCAAACACAGATGAACCACAGGAACATTCTCAAGCTCATAGGATGCTGCTTGGAAGTACACGTTCCAATGTTAGTCCATGGGTATGCTGCTATTGTTTGTGAATTTGTGCCTAATGGTGACCTCCACCAACACCTGGAAAGCAAAGAAAATGTACTGTCTTGGGAAAACAGGTATAACTTTGACTTCTTTTTTTCTTTCTCTTTGCTCCTATGTTTTTCAGAAAATCTCTGAACAGTGTAACATGACATTATATGTGAAAATATTGCAGGTACAAAATAGTGATGGGCTTATGTTCCGCACTTCATTACCTCCACCACCAATGCCCTACATACATCTTGCACAGAGATATCGAACCAAACAACATATTCCTCGACAAAGACTTCAACGCAAAGCTCGGCGACCTTGGCCTGTCAAGGGCCGCGACAAGCAGTGACATAATCAAGGAAGCTCCTAGGACTATGCTCTACATGGATCCGCTGTGCATACAAAATGGAGAGTTCACCTTCGGCCGCAGCTCTGACGTCTACAGCTTTGGGATCGTCCTGCTAGAGATTGCGCATGGAAAGTATGACGCGGCCCTCTTTCAGAATCTGCACACAGATCGACCAGAGACGTTCGTGCAGGATGTTGCTGACAAGAAACTAGCTGGCAAGTTTGACAAGGCGCAGATGGAGCGCGTCATTGTCCTGGGACTTCGGTGCGCTAACCCAGTTGATGAGAAGCAACGACCTTCGATGACTGGTGCAATGCAATTTCTGGACAAAGGCGGAGAGTTGCACCCTGTCATGGCCCATTAAGTTGAACCCCACCCCACCCTGCTACTGTTCCTGCTCCCCCTCAGCAACCTGGATCTTCTGAACAGGCTAGATAGCTATGCCTAACTGTCCTCAGCAAACCTGGATTTTCTATACACTTTGCCCCACATCGTCCAGACTTTGTATCCTGGCCGGCCGTTTCGCGCTGTAAATGGTACATTGGTATTTGTTTCTTTCCCTTTTCCTGTTGTCAATGGAACTGGTCATTTCCGTTGTTGTTTAATGGAAAGGGTCTAAATCCCGATTGGAAAAAACCAATCATCCCCATGAGGATATGTGATAACAGTTTGCTAATTCTCAGCTAGCTGAGAACAAAGTTAGTGCTCAGTCAACTATGCAGCCATCCGATCTAATGCGGAGAGTCGTGCGGTTTTTTTCCCTTTCCTGTTATTTTGCATGGGCCACTAACACATCCGGGCGGCCCATCAAAACAAAAGTTAAATAACTGCTTTTCGCTAGACAATTTTTTTTTTGCAACGGGCATTGCAAACTGTTTCTTTAGAAAAGGGAATTTTTATTACTCCCAGGCTCTGCATCGAGTGATGCACACAACCGATTATTACAAAGTTTCAGCGTTAAGTATTCAATTTTACATATCCAGGGATCACAAAAGATTGAGACAAGCCTCAACCGACACAAATAACATAAGCACAACTACAAAAGTCGACTGATATGCTACCACGTATGTCGGGAGAAAAAATCCTGTGCCACCAACAGGAGTCGCGCACATCCAGCCACCATAAGATCTCGCTGGTCCGAAGTTAGCAAGAAAGCTCATAGCTGGATCCAGTGCACCACCATATGGATAACCTGTAAGACATGAAAAGTTTTTTCCTATTAAAAACAAGATTGTTCCTACAATTCCAAATAGACCAACAAATAGCTGAAACGCCAATACGAATCCTATCCTTCATCTTTTTATCCATCCCATTCAACCAATTCCCAAACATATTAGTGACATTGGTAGGAGGAGGAATATTGTAAGTACAAAAAACAACACGCCAAACAAGTTTTACAAAAAGGGCAGGAAATGAAAAAAATGTTCCACGGTTTCACTATTCCCACAAAAAGAACAGTGAGAGTTGCCTTTCCAATTTCTTTTTGCCAAGTTATACTTAGTCAGCACTACTTTTTTGTGAAGGAACCACATGAACACTTGGAGTTACTATTGCGATATCACAACGCTCAAATTTGGGTTAGACGAGATTATGGTTATCCTCACCCTCGGTGTTCCAGCACATGGAGATACTATACTAACACAGACTAAAAAGTTCTATGGATAAACAGCCAGAGGAATAGACGAAACGATCGAGTCAACACGTGCTACTGCTCTCACTTATCTACAAAATGCAGATGTTTTTTTGACCATGTTAATTTACATGAGCTTAGTAAATGTAAACTCGGTTTGTTGTAAGCTACCCTTAGCAGAAGCCTTTCAAACGCGAGTAATTTGTAAGAAAGTATGTATTTCTGGCTTGGCGGAAGGTATCCATGTTATCACGTTTGGAGAGCCACCTTCTACTCTAACTAATGATGACATGATCAAAAATATGGTGCCTTGAAATGAACCCTTGCGTCCCTTTGACAGTGAAAATGTGGATTATGTTTTCCATCCAAACATGGCATCACCACCGGTTACTGCAGTCTATGCCAGATAATGTATTATGTGATGATCATTCAACGCCTACAAATCACACCGTTGTAGCTGAGGTAATGAACAAGCATTACATTCATCTGTTGGTTTTATTGTTTTACGTGATTTCCTGATTGACACAATGCATCTCAGGTCACGGATTACCTACCAGCTACTTGGGACATCGATATCCGGTTCAATCCGGTGGTTTGTCAAAAGGGTAAATAGTTGCCTTTGTGCCATATTTTTTAGGTTAGAAATATTACTCTTTATATCTTGTGTTCATACATGTTTCCCTTTGGTGACGGTGGAAAATGGTCTCATGAAAACATCTGCCCGACGAGTCCTATTTCTTGGCGATGCAACATTTTCCAACGGATTGGTGCGTTAATGGGTGCTCCACATGACGTTGAGTGTAAATTTTTATATCCGAGATCATGGTTGATGTGGAGACACAGGAGAACATGCCGGCCATTTGATTTCCATGCATATTTGAAGTTTGTAATATGTGATCGCTGGACATGGTGATGCTTGTGTGGTTGGATATTTGAACTTATCGATCTTTCCATTTTTCTCATAATTTTGTATTGCAAGTGTCATTGGGAGGCACCGGTGGGCGAGCGGCTCCCAATAGCCCAGCAGCATGTGCCAGCGCTCTCAATAGCACTTGTCCGACACAGTTGTCGGACGCTCTATTTTGAGTGCCGTTTGAGATGCCGTGGTAGGTAAAGAGGGTTCTAAAATATTTTTGTGGATCAAACGCACTAAAGTGTCAATCTTTAAATTATTAAAGTAGGAGAGTTCACACATTGGTAGGAGGCCATCAGGCCAACACCGGGAAACCTGTTTACATATCAAGCAAGCTCACGGGCGAGCTGAAAAAGTTTTCACTCTACACTTATTCAAAATGGCAGAAAAACAAAGAAGGAATTCACCTTCAGATAGGGGAAGAGGTTGAAGTGATTGGCTCGGAAGTGAAACTAAAGAGTTTTCAAAGCTCGAAGAAGATCGTGTCGATGATGGGGTGGTCGTTAAGCTTGGAGAGCAGTCTCCACTGCTGCATAAGAAGGCCAATTTTGAAGAAGCAATCAAGCAAGTTGTCACAGAAACACACCTTTTATGGCCAATTCTTGGAAGCAATCAGTCAGTTCCTAATTTCAGCCGACTTTGTGTACATTGGGTTGTCTCCATGCTCAACTCCCACCCAACTACAACACTTCGATAGCACCTCCTTGTTGTTCTCCAGATACATGTAATTTCTTCCACAAACCGAGAATGTCTATTAGAAAAACAATAAGGAGACCCCGAAATGATGTCTCAGATCGAAGTAGAGCATGGAAAACAAACCCGGGGTACACATACACGCTCTGGCCAAAAAAACTTGTAAAATTAGAAAGAGTTATGATTGCATATTTATAAATCTAAACTACTCGAACGAGAGATGACGAGATTACGGGACTTGACATGAAATTATCTAGTGTCATCGGCTCGATGGCCAGAATAGGGCAAAGGGGGATGTTGGGGGAGAGAAGCTCACGTCAAACGTATACAAAGTGGTCAGGTGAGGGTGAGATCGAAGATGATGGCCGGATTAAGGCATCTCTCTCTCTCTCTCTCTCTCTCTCTCTCTCTCTCTCTCTCTCTCTCTCTCTCTCTCTCTCCTTTTTTACATTCTAAGAAAATCATCAAATAAACATTACAAAAACTATGACATAGCACTTAAAGAACATTTCATCACATATCACAAACAAATTCTTCCTTTCTCTCTTCAATTTTCTCTCTCTCTCTCTCTCTCTCTCTCTCTTTGAAAACACACATAAAATCATAAGCATACGAAATAAGCATATCAATAAAGAGTGCATGTTCAAATTCGTTAGATATAAAACAAAAGATGGTTTCAATGCCTTATGAATTAGAAACAAGAGTACACGTAAGATGATGGTCGGGAAAATAAAAAGAGTGCAGTGCGTGCATATTACAACTCACATCAGAGCAGTAGGTGCACAGCAGGTCTACACGTTACCCTGTCTGAAAAATAGCTAGTATTTTATGTAGGCTAAGCATAGAGATTATCTCTAGTCTCAAGTCTATCACTTCCTCTTCGATGCATGCTCTCCTGATCTTGTGCTCCAATCTGGAACTTCATAAGCTTGTTAGTCCCACTAGTACCCTTGTACTTGCCCTTTTGGTTGGATATGGCCACATGATTGGTGTCCTTCTGAATTGCACTCTCGGTAGTCTTGTCCTTCTGAATTCCACTCTCAGTAGTCTTGAGCATGACGAACAATTCATCCATACTCTTATCCATCCCACTCACCTTGTAGTTCGTGACGAAGCTACTGTAGCTTGGAGGGATGGAATCGAGGATAAGACGAGTGCCCAACTTTTTGGGGATCGGACAGTTCAGCGTGTCCAGCTTTTGCATGTACCCAGACAATATGAGCACATGCTGACTCACCGAGCTACCTTCAGTCATCTTTCATGCGAACAAGGCTTTGCGTATCTCATAGCTTTCCGTCCTTGCTCGCTTGATGCGTGTCTCCTCTTCCGTAGAGCCGCCGAGCTGTGTGGTTTTTACGATGCCGGTGTCATCTTCTCTAGAACGGGCGAGCTTCTTGGGATTGACGATGTCGGTCTCATGTTTCATAGGGCAGGCGAGCTGCGTGGGGATGACGATGCCGGTCTCATCTTCTCTAGAGCGGGCGAGCTTCGTGGGGTTGACGATGCCGGTCTCATGTTCCGTCGTAGAGCGGACTTCACTACCGGAAACAACATCTTTGCCGTGTGGCCAAATCACACGGCAAAGGTCTTACGGAACACGGCAAAGACTTTGTCGTGTCTAACTGCACGGCAAACACTACACGGCATAATAAGAGTCGGCAAAGGCTCTTTGTCGTGAGCTTTATGAAAACAACACGGCAAAAGGTTTTGCCGTGTGCCTGTTGTTTGCCGTGCGCCAACGTGGCCAAAGTCGTGGTCAACCCTCATCTCTGGTCTTTGCCGTGTGCCAAACTTTTGCCGTGCATCCTTGCTTTGCTGTGCGTCTGGAAAAATTGCATCACGGCAAACCTTTGAGCTCTGCCGTGTGCTTTTCAGAAAATCACACGGCAAATCCCCGTTGCCCAGCACCTTTGCCTCGCCCCTTTGCCGCGTGCCACGACCAGCAGCACACGGCAAATTGACCAAATGGTCATCTCAGGTTGCCAGGAACACAGGTGCGTGCCACGTATGCCTCTGTGTCGTGTGCCTCCTCACGGCAAAAATCTGTGCCGTGTGCCTTCTCACGGCAAAACAGCTTTGCCATGTGTTTTTCTGAAAGGGTACACGACAAAGTGACCATATGGCACACCTTCATTCTGTTTCTTCAAAAATCCCTGCATTTTGCATACAATTCACAAAATAATCACAGATGACAATTCTGACAGAAATATGACTAAATAGTGCAAAGTCCACAAACATAAGACTAAAATCAACATGAACTCCACAAACATGAATTCAACATAGTCCAAACTCCACATAGCACAAACATAGTCTCAAACAACACTAATTCAACATAGCATCCACATGAACTCCGCGACGATGGACGGATGGTGAAGATGGACGTCATTGTTGATCCTCCTACAAATTCATACAAAAATTATGAGTTTGACAACTAAAATAGCTAAGTGTCAATGTCATGTGCATCATTAAACTAACAAAGTGAAAATGGCAAGTTTGACAACTAAAATACCTAAGTGTCAATGGCATAAGCATAGTTCAACTAACTAAGTGGAAATGGCAAATTCAAGAATATGCACAAGTTTAGATGTAGTAAACCAAAAGACACAAGTGACCATTGGAGATTCATTGATTGGCTATGTCGATCTAAGTGAGACATGAAGTAAGTTTTCGAACGAGAGTGGTAGCAAGTTGAAATGGTAACTAACCTGTACTGGCCTTCCGGCGGCGGAGTAGGTCCTCAACATCATTGAGGAGGATCGTCCTACATGTTTGCAAAAAAAAATGATGATTCGACAACTAGGTGGAAATGACATAGTCATGGCATTAAAAGTAAGCTAACTAAAATTTGATGAGTTGAACTAACTAAAATTTGACAAGTTCAACTAATGGGTAAAATTTGACAAGTTCAACTAACTAAATTTTGACAAGTTCAACTAAAGTGGCAATGGCATGGCACAAGTTTAGATGTAGTAAATCAAAAGATATGATCTAAGTTAGATGTAGTGACCATTGGAGATTCATTGATTGGCTATGTCGATCTAAGTCATGACAACAAGTTCAACTAACTAAATTTTGACAAGTTGAACTAAAGTGGCAATGGCATGGCTAACTAAAGTGACAATGGCATTTTGACAAGTCTTGCGAACATACCCACGGCATCCTCCGGACAACGTTAGGGTTGGAGATTTAGGGCTGCCCCTCCGGATTATCCTGGCCACCAAGCGGCGGCGCCATCGAGTGATATCCACCCGCCGATCCGGGATTCACCTACAACATGAAAAAAGTCTCGCATTACACAAGTAATTTAGTTACAACAATAAGATGGATAGAACGACAAGTTTGAGAACATACCCATGGGAACATCGGTGGAGGCGGTGGAGGGAACATTCCCATGGCAACAGCCCCGTCCCCAGGAGCAATCCGATGCATCGTGCCAAACATCCACTCCATCATCTGCCTCTGATGCTCCTGCTGCTGCCTGCAATACTCCTGATGCTGCTCCTGCTGCTGCCGCATCTGCTCCTGCTGCTGCCGCATCTGCTCCTGTTGCTGCTCTAGCTGCTGCTCATAGAGCACCTGCTTCTACCGGAGCTCGTCGACAGCTAGACTCGAAACTCGTGGGCGGGTCTCCACAGCAGGTGCACCAGGCGCCCTCCCACGGCGGACCTGGCGTAGAGACGGGACGGTGCGAGGGTCGATGGAGCCGTCACCTATCCACAAGCGGCCATTCGCCGCGCCTTGCCCCGCAAGCACGACAGCCTCGACGTCAAGTGGACTAGTGAGAGGGTCAGCTTCCTCACCGTTGCGCTCCTTGAACTTCTCCGTGTACCCCTTGCTCCGGAGCTCGGCGCTCTCGTTGATCCACATCGACCCTGTCTCAGGATCCGGCGCATCCCTGGTACGCATCTTTGACCAGACGGCGAAGGGCGAGGGGTCTACGCCGGTCTTCAATTTCTGCAAAGAGAGCACGAACATAGGTGAAAAGGAGACGATATTGCAAAAGAGAGCACGAACATAGGTGGATTAAAGAATGAATTTGCTCACCTCATTTTGTATGCATTGGGAGAGGCTGAGGTTGCCTTGGCGGTGTGTTCCACCCTTGTTCTCCGCCCGCTTTGCCTTTCCCTCCGCGTGTATCTTGAGATACTCCACGCTAGTCCACCACGCTACCATCGCGAGGTGGCAGTCGGCGTTGTTACCGACGTACGGAGGAGGCACCTACGTGCACAGAACACACATATTAATGATATTACACGGCGGTCAACAAAATCGATAATATAGAAATGACGCTACCTGCAGGTACTGCCATGGCTGCATCAAGATGTCCCGAGCACGCTTCTTGTCCAGTCCAATGTTCTCTTCGGCGTACCAATTGCGGACAGATTCCACGCGAGCCTCGTAGTGCATGTCCGTCACCATCTTAGAGGCCATCGTCATAAGGATGGCCTCGCACTTTTCAAAATCCTCCTTCCGACAGGTGAAGAAGTTCTACAAGCATGCACACATAGGTAAAATAGGGTCAAAGCCATTAGTGCAATCTCGGATTTATAGAATGATGAGAAGTCAAACAAACTTACCCAGAAATAGGCGAGTGTCTTAAGCGCCATATTGCGGTACTCGCCATCGGGATCCGGCGTGAAACAGTAGTGCCTGAAAGTCCAAGCTACACTCTTGCCACCCTCTGGGAGGGTGACAATCCCTGGGAAGAACTTCCTGAGACAACATCCAAGGATGCTCGCGTAGGTACGCTATCCCTTCACTTTAGGAGGCTGGTACTCAAATGTCCTACACAATGAGAAAACCAAAATTAGTATAGTTAGCAGGTCAAAACACAATGAGAAACTAAAATTGAACAAAAACTATAATAAGTATCTTTTTCCAATAGGCAGGAGAAGAGTGTTCTTGTAGGCGTAATATCGGGGATCGGGGAGTCCCGCCGACCCCCGCTGATACGGCGGCCTGGTCCGTGGCTCAGGGATATCCTCCTCAGTCTCAACCCACTCCTCCGGCGGGTCCCACTGCAGCGTCGGGTCAAGCACATACCCCTCCTCCCTAGGTCCCTCCTCGCGTCCCTCCTCCTCGCTGTCATCCTCCTCGTCCTCCTCAGAAGCCTCTGGCAGCAGCTCATCCTCAGAAGCCAGCGACTCGCTCTCAGAGTCCGACTGCACCTCCTGATCGTACTCCACGTCATCCTCGTCGGGCTCCTTGGCAGGGAGAGGACTAGGAGTCCTGGTAGGCCTCCTTCTCGTCCTCGTACTCCCACGTCGTCCACTCCTCGCAGGTGGAGGTGAGGGTGGAGGTGAGGGAGGAGGTGGAGGTGCCGAACTTGATCCCACCAGGAGTGCCTTCACGCTGCCCACCCTTTGTGCGAACGCCTTCTTCAATTTGTTTCCCCCCATGTTTCCTGCATTGACAAAAAAATAGGTTTCATCAGTATACATGATCCAAAATTAAGGTAAATAGATGAAGCAACAATGAGTAAAGTGAAAATGAATACAATTAGATGAAGTAGCGACAATTAAGGTAAATGGAGTAGCGACAATGAGTTCTCACAAAATAAAGTAGCGACAATCACTATTACATAAAGTAGCATTGACCTATTACATAAAGTAGCATTGACCTATTACAAAATAAAGTAGCGACAATTACTAATACATGTGTCCTCATCGCTATCAGTAGCCTGTGTCGAGATCATCGGGACCAACTATTGGACCACCCATGCCGTCATCATTGTCAGGGTCGCCACACCACCAACCATCCACGGAACCTGGAGGTGGTCCCTCTGGCTCATCGACGTGAAGTCCTGCGTGGAAGCGCTCTAGCAAAGTCACGTCGGCTTGGTTATGAACCTCCTCGACTTCATCATGCGCGGTGTCTTCCTCCATTCCAGCATCTTCATTTTGTTCGCCGTATTCCATGTCATCATCGGTCGGCAAGTTGATAGTGAATTTCCCAGGGATCCCTCCATCCTGTTAGAACTCGCCGTCAGATGTTGAGGGGTCTAGGCGGCGGTAATCTTGACCGTTAGGCATAGCCGGCCTACTGTGCGATGGTACCGTCACCACAACATCCCACCCCTGTAGACGCTTTTGATATGCTTTTGATGTCTTCTTGCACGGGTACGGGAGATAGAATACTTGGAAGGCCTGGGTAGCCAAAATGTAGACGTCGTCTCCCGAATACTTGGAGCTTCGTTCAACTTCGACCAATCCAATTGTAGGATTCCGTCTAACCCGACGTGGGTCTAACCAATTGCATTTGAATACAACGGGATCTAGCCCTTTACCAAAACCATAATTCAACTCGTATATAGGCTCAACTCTTCCATAGTAATGGAGTTTATCTGAGCCTTCACATAACACCCCACTATTTATTGTCTTCCGGTTGCCCCGGTGATAACCCACAAGTATAGGGGGTGTATCGTAGTACTTTCGATAAATAAGAGTGTCGAACCCAACGAGGAGCAGAAGGTGTTGACAAGTAGTTTCGATGAAGGATTCAATGTAAATGCTCACAGACAAGTTTTTAGTGATTTTTGATATAGCAGATAAATAAAATACAAGTAAGTAAAATGCGGAAATAATAATTGCAGCGAGTGGCCCAATCCTTTCTACAGCAAAGGACAAGCCGGTTTTTTACTTATGATGACCAAACGTTCTTGAGGACACACGGGAATTTAGTCTAGTGCTTTCGCTTCATATAGTTGATTAATCTTCATTGTTTTGATAAGTGTTGTGTGGGTGAACCTATGCTAATGCACCGCCCTTCCTAGGACTAATACATACTTGTGATTATACCCCTGCAAGCATCCGCAAATACAAGAAAGTAATTAAGATAAATCTAACCACAGCCTTAAACTCTGAGATCCTGCTATCCCTCATGCATCGATATACCAACGGGGGTTCAGGTTGCTGTCACTCCGGCAACCCCACAATTAGCAAACGAATACACAATGCATTCCCCTAGGCCCATAAAGGTGAAGTGTCATGTAGTCGACGTTCACATGACACCACTAGAAGAATAACACCACAACTTAAATATCAAACCATTAAATATTACTCAACATAATTCACTACTAACATTTAGACTTCACCCATGTCCTCAAGAACTAAACGAACTACTCACAAGACATCATATGGATCATGATCAGAGGTGATATAATGATGAATAACAATCTGGACATAAACCTTAATTCAACGGTTTCACTCAATAGCATCAACCACAAGGAGTAATTAACACCGGGAAAGTTTCCCCTATGAAATACACAAGATTCAACCCTAGATGTTACAGCGGAACGGAGTGGAGCGGTGGAGATGACGGTGTCGGCGGTGGAGATGATGGTGATGATGATCCCAATGAAGTCCAGCTCGATGACGGTGACGATGGCGATGATTTCCCCCCTCCGGGAAGGAATTTCCCCGGCAGATTTCTCCCTGCCGGAGAGCTTTTCTCTCTCTGGTGTTTTCCGCCTCGAGGAGGCGGCGTTGTCTATCCTCGATGATCCCAGGTCTTAGGGTTTCTGGATGATGAAGTACGCGAAGGGCGATGGCTGAGGTGGGCCAGGGCTCCCTCCCCACATGGCGGCGCGCCTGGGGCCGCGCGCCACGGGGTGGGGAGGGCCCATGGTGGCCCACCTTGGCCTCCCCTTTTGGCTTCCTCCGTCATCTGACAAAATAGCAGCTTCTGTATATTTTCTAGAATTTTGATCTCCAGAAATATTCTATCCTGACGATGCTTTTTCCAGCAGAATCCTGACTCCGGTGAATAATCCTCCAATAATGATGAAACATGCAAAACAGGTAAAATAACATAAGTATCATCTCTAAATATGAAATATATCAATGAATAACAGTAAATTATGATATAAAATAGTGATGCAAAATGGACGTATCAACTCCCCCCAAGCTTAGACCTCGCTTGTCCCCAAGCGAAAACTGAGCTCAGTAAACAAGACCACATGTTTATGGAGTGAAGTGTCGATAAATAAAATACGGACAAGAAGCATCACATTTATTAACACACAAGCCATTCTAGATAACAACTTCCTCTCATATAACTTAACTTGAAACAAGTAAAGGGAAATCACAAATAAAGGTGCATAAAGGAAATCATAGTTGGTGATGGCAAACTTCGTTCTTGGTCAGAGAACAATTAACAGATTGTACTTATCTTTCGATCAGAGTCTTTATATTAGAGCTTATATTGCAGAACTTGCATGCTCAACTACAACGGTCTCCTTACAATCATTGATAACTTTCAAAGTTGCATTCATTCAGATAAAAGACTTGTGCTAAACAAGGAAGGATAAAAGACATGATTGCAAGTAATAACATATAGATGATTGAATCACAACAACTCAAATGCTTGCTTGAGATAGAGGGGAATAGGTTTACTGACTCAACATGAAAGTAAAAGATAGGCCCTTCGCAGAGGGAAGCAGGGATTAAATCATGTGCTAGAGCTTTTTATGTTTTGAAATCATATAGAGAGTATAAAATATATGTTTGAGCTATGTATGTCGTTGTCAACGAATCGCAGTAAAGAAAACACTATCCCCTTGTCAACCAGACTTTCAAGAGCGGCTCCCATGAAGGACGTCATTTCTACCCAAGGGTAGATCATCCCTCTTCTCTTTTGTTTACACATGCATATTTATAAGTTGGTTTGACACTCCTCCCCACCTTTGCTTACACAAGCCATGGCTAACCGAATCCTCGGGTGCCTTCCAACAATCACATACCATGGAGGAGTGCCTATTTGATAGTTTAACATTTTGGATTTGCTTTGATAAATCATTGGCAAGCATGTGAAGAGAATCAAATGGTTATAGTTAATTAATTGGGCTGGGCACCCCAATTGCCAGCTCTTTTTGCAAGTTATTGGATAAGCGGATGTATATGCCACTAGTCCAAAGGTGAAAGTCTGTCTGACAAGAGTGATAGAGAAACTCTACATAACCCTCATGAGCTAATAAACAGTGACACAAAATAAGGAGTAATAAGGTTTTGAATTGTTTAAAGGTAGCACATGAAGTATTTACTTGGAGTGGCGCAAAATACCACATAATAGGTAGTTATGGTGGACACAAATGGCATGGGTTTGGCTCAAGGTTTTGGATGCACGAGAAGTATTCCCTCTCAGTACAGGTTTCGGTTAGCAAGGCTAGGTAGCAAGCATAAGAGTTGAGGGATGCAAAAAACATATATATAGTAAAAACAATCATGCAATCTTCCTTGTAAGCACAAATAATTTTAACTTGAGAATACTAAGCTCATTAGCCAACAAGAAAGAAAGATAATGAAATAATATATCTACATGCACTTCCCTCTTTTCTACTTAAGCCTCAAAGTATTGTTGCTACTGACCAATGCTAAGTTTGCCAAAACCAAATTGATTCACTAAATACTCCCAAAGTGATGCCAATACTAACAACAAGATCATTCATATGACAGAAATTGCAAACTAAAATAAGAAGTGCAGAAAGTAAAAATGAAACTTCTCATTAATATTTCATAACGGCAACTCACACAAGGGATACATAGATAACCAACTAAAGGAGAGATACTTCCACACTGCAAACCATCCTATATGATAACTTCTCTACTCATGATATGACTTTGAAAAGTAAAAAGGTAAAAGATAATGATGTGATACCGCGGCACTCCCCCCAAGCTTGGAACAAGCCAAGGGGATGCCAATACCAATGATGAATTACTCCTTCGGTGGTGGTGGTGAAACGTCCTCATCCTCGAACTTCCAAGGTAGAGGCTCTCCGTCAACAAATGATGACTTGGTCTCTGGTATCCTGAAACTGGCAGCAGAGCTTATGCGTTTAAACCTGATTTCATACTCACAGTTTTGATTCTGCACATCGTAGAGTTGCGCCTGCAGTTTGTTGGTGGTCTCATGAAGCGAGAAAATGTCCTCCCAGAGCTTTGCGGTTCCTTATTGTGTTCAGCCTCAAGTCCGGAAACTATCCTGTTAAAGATGTCCAACTCACGTTCGGCCATCTTCTTATACGTGAAAACCTCTTGCTCCAGCTTCTCCATCCTGGCTTCTAAACTTCCCTCCCCCTTAGGGCCTTGAACGTCTTCCACTTGCAACTCCCCATCTTTAATCAGCAACTCCTTCGGATGCATCTTCAACTCGTTCAAGTACGGGTTGACGACGTTCACGAAGAAGCTGTCTTTGGAGGGCTCAGACGAAGACATGGTGGTTCTAGATCCACGGATGAAATCTGGCAGAAACAGATCGAAACAAAAACACGACGAAAAGGCGATATACGGACCTCGGGGGGTCCGGGGGATTATATAGCAAAAACTTTCACGACAAAAGGAAGGTACGGAGAGAAACCGGGTCGGAGAAGGGCTCCGAGGCCCTCCCCATATGGCGGCGCGGCCAGGGGTGGGCCCGCGCCACCAGGTGGGGAGGTGCCCTCGGGCACCTTTTCCACCCGTTTCGATCTCGTAATTTTCCATATTTAATATAAATAACAAAAATATTGTTCAGAAAGTTAAACGCGAACTTTTTCTTACCAAAACTGTTACCTACTCGAAATCAGACTCAGCAGTCCCACCAATTTGATCTTTGATGAAAGTTTCCGGAGTCACCACTCGAATAACATCAACGTCTTCATTATAAGAATCTCCAGAAATATAATGTTTGAGTCTTTGTCCATTCACCACTTGTGTAGCATCATCTTTCAGCGAAGCAATCTTTATTGCCCTGAACGATACACCTCCACAATGACATAAGGTCCTTCCCATTTTGAGAGTAATTTTCCTGCAAAAAATCTGAGACGAGACCGATACAATAGAACTTTATCTCCAACATTAAACTCTCTTTTAATAATTCTTCTATCATGCCATTTCTTAACTTTCTCCTTAAAAGTCTAGCATTTTCATAGGCTTCACTTCTCCATTCATCTAAAGAACTCAATTGGAGCAACCTTTTCTTACCGGCAAGTTTAAAATCTTTATTAAGCTCTCTCACAGCCCAATAAGCTTTGTGCTCTAATTCTAAAGGCAAATGACAAGCTTTTCCATAAACCATTTTATAAGGAGACATACCCATAGGATTTTTATAAGCAGTTCTATAAGCCCACAAAGCTTCCTTCAACTTACTAGCCCAATTTTTTCTAGATTTATTAACAGTCTTTTGCAAGATAGATTTAATTTCTCTATTTGATAATTCTACTTGCCCACTAGTTTGAGGATGATAAGCTGAAGCAATTCTATGATTAATACCATATTTAGCAAGGGTCTTTCTAAAACCACCATGAATAAAATGAGAACCTCCATCAGTCATAAGATATCTAGGTACTCCAAACCTAGGGAAAATAACATCTAAAAGCATTTTTAAAGAGGTTTCACCATCAGCACTTTTTGTAGGTATGGCTTCCACCCACTTAGTAACATAATCAACAGCAACAAGTATATGAGTGTTACCTTCTGAAGAAGGGAAAGGACCCATGAAGTCGAATCCCCAACAATCAAATGGTTCAATAACAAGAGTATAATTCATAGGCATTTCATTGCGTCTAGAGATATTACCAACTCTTTGACATTCATCACAAGATAAAATAAACTTTCTTGCATCTTTAAAGAGAGTTGGCCAATAAAAACCTGATTGTAGAACCTTTTGTGCGGTTCTATCTCCGGCGTGATGTCCTCCATAAACACTACCATGACATTTTCTCAATATCTCTTGTTGTTCATATTGGGACACATCTTCGCATAATACCATCCACTCCTTCTTTATATAAGTGTGGGTCATCCCAAAAATAATGCCTCAAGTCATAAAAGAATTTCCTTCTTTGCTGAGCTGAAAAGGTTGGAGGCAAGTACTTGGAAACAATAAAGTTAGCATAATCAGCATACCAAGGACTATCTCGCGAGCTCACCTTTATTGCAGCCAATTGTTCATTTGGAAAACTATCATTAACAGGTAGGATCATAAGCAATATTTTCCAATCTAGACAAATTATCAGCAACAGGGTTATCAGCACCTTTCCTATCTACAATATGTAAATCGAATTCTTGTAAAAGAGCACCCATCTAATAAGCCTTGGCTTAGCGTCTTTCTTTTCCATAAGGTACCTAATTGCAGCATGATCGGTATGAACGTGACTTTTGAATCAACAATATAAGGTCTAAACTTGTCACATGCAAAAACTACAGCTAAGAACTCTTTTTCAGTAGTAGCATAATTTCTTTGAGCGGCATCAAGAGTCTTACTAGCATAATGAATAACATTCAACTTTTTATCTACTCGCTGTCCAAGAACAGCACCTACAGCAAAATCACTAGCATCACACATAATTTCAAAAGGTAAATTCCAATCAGGTGGTTCGACTACAGGGGCAGTAGTTAAAGCCTTTTTCAAAGTTTCAAAAGCTTCCTTACAATCATCATCAAAAACAAAAGGTACATCTTTTTGAAGAAGATTAGTAAGAGGCTTCGAAATTTTAGAGAAATCTTTAATAAACCTTCTATAGAAACCAGCATGACCAAGAATACTACGAATACCTTTTACATCCCTGGGATAGGGCATTTTCTCAATTGCTTCAACTTTAGCTCTATCAACTTCAATACCTCTCTCAGAAATTTTATGTCCCAGAACAATTCCTTCATTAACCATAAAGTGGCATTTCTCCCAATTAAGAACAAGGTTAGTTTCTTCACATCTCTGCAAAACTTTATCAAGGTTTCGCAAACAATTATCAAAAGAATTCCCATAGACGGAAAAATCGTCCATGAATACCTCTACAATCTTTTCACAAAAGCCATGAAAAATAGCAGACATGCACCTTTGAAAAGTAGCAGGGCATTACATAAACCGAAAGGCATACGCCTATAAGCATAAGTTCCATAAGGACAAGTGAAAGTGGTTTTCTCTTGATCTTTAGCTCTAACAGCAATTTGTGAAAACCCAGAATAACCATCAAGAAAGCAAAAATGAGTATTCTTAGATAACCTTTCTAGCATTTGATCAATGAAAGGTAAAGGGTAATGATCTTTCTTAGTAACTTTATTAACTTTCCGAAAATCAATGCACATTCTATATCCTACAACTACTCTTTGAGGGATGAGCTCATCATTATCATTTGGTACAACAGTAATCCCTCCTTTCTTAGGAACACAATGCACAGGACTTACCCATTTACTATCAGCAATAGGATATATAATACCAGCTTCAAGAAGTTTTAATACCTCATTTCTTACCACATCCTTCATTTTAGGAATTAGACGACGTTGATGTTCAACAACAGGCTTTGCATCATCTTCCATGTTGATGGCGTGTTGGCAAATAGAGGGGAAATCCCCTTCAAGTCATCAAGAGTGTATCCAATAGCTCCTCGGTGTTTCTTCAATATTTCCAATAATCTTTCTTCTTCAAAACCTGAAAGCTTAGAACTAATAATAACAGGATATGTTTTCTTATCATCAATATAAGCATATTTAAGATTATCAGGTAAAGGTTTCAAATCAAAAACAGGATCTTCCTTTGGTGGTGGGGTTGTACCTAAATCTTCAACAGGTAAATTATGTTTAAGAATGGGTTGACGAAAGAAAATTTCGTCAAGCTCATTCCTTTCTTCCCTAAAGACTTCACTCTCGTGATCCTCCAAATGTTGCTGCAAAGGATCATTAGGAGCAAGAGCAATAGATGCAAGCTGTTCAACTCTAAAATCCTCATTAGGCAATTCGGTTTCATAAGGAGTTTTGGCAAATTTAGAGAAATTAAACTCATAAGATTCACCAGCAAATTTAGTCAAAATTTTCTCTTTCTTGCAATCTATAATAGCTCCACAAGTATTTAAGAAAGGTCTACCAAAAATGATAGGACAAGTTTTACTAGCAGCAGAACCAAGTACCAGAAAATCAGCAGGATATTTAATCTTACCACATAAAACTTCCACATCTCGAACAATACCAATAGGAGAAATAGTTTCTCTATTAGCTAGCCGAATAACCACATCAATCTCTTCAAGTTCACAAGAACCAATTTCATGCATGATTTCCCTGTAAAGCTCATAAGGAATAGCACTGGAACTTGCACCAATATCACATAAACCATAATAACAATGATCACCTATTCTAACAGAAAGCATAGGAACACTAGCCTTCCTAGATTTACTAGGATGCGAAACAATATTAGAAGCATCTTCACAGAAGATGATGTGCCCATCTTCTACACTTTCAGTTACAAGGTCCTTAATTATTGCTACAGCAGGTTCAACAGTTATTTGCTCATCAGGTTCTATAGGTTTCTTTGCACTTTTGTTAACCACACTAGTTATAACAGAATGTTCCTTCACTTTAGCAGGAAAAGGAATTTTTTCAATATAAGCTTCAGGAAGAATGTGATCAACAGTTTTAACTTCAATACTTCTACCTATAGGCAAATCAGTTTTATCTTTATAAGGTTCATGATACTTATTAAAACTCTTCTAGGCAATTCGAAATGAGAGGCAAAGCTTTATAAAAATTTGCAACAACTTGAGAGTCAAGACCATAAGCAGCACTCATATTTCGAAATTTATCAGTATCCATAAAAGTTTTAATGCATTCATAATCATATTTTATACCTGACTCTCTACCTTTGTCGTTCTCCCATCCTTCAGTATTCTCCTGAATCCGATCAAGAAGGTCCCATTTAAACCTTCTTTGTTGCGCGTGAATGATCCAGAACAAGCAGTATCTAGCAAGGTTTTATCTTGAAAAGAAAGTCTTGCATAGAAATTATCAATAATGACATTACCAGGAAGCTCATGAATGGGGCATTTGAGCATTAATGACTTCAATCTCCCCCACGCTTGGGCAATACTCTCTCCATCATGAGGCCAGAAGTTATATATGCGGTTTCGGTCTTTGTGAATTTCACTTGGAGGATAGAATTTAGAATAAAATAGAGGCATAATTTCCTTCCAATCAAGAGAACGCCCATTCTTCAGCAGTTTATACCAATGTGCCGCTTTACCAGACAGCGAAAGAGAATAGTTTCTTCTTAACTTCATCCATAGAAATACCTGCACACTTGAACAACTCGCATAATTCATGTAAAAACAGTAAATGATCTCCAGGATGGACAGTTCCATCCCCTTCATAGCGGTTATTCGTAACACGTTCAATAATTTTCATAGGTATTTTATATGGAATTACTTGCTCACCTGGCGCCTCATCCACTACCTTTGCAGTAGTAGTAGATTTTCCAAATAGGAATTCAAGAGAAGACCTCTCCATAATGAAATATAGCAGCAGGCAGAAATAAAAACAGCACGTACAGTAAGAGTTTTCCTTACCAATTCCACTTACCAATAGCGCTTCACTCCCCGGCAACGGCGCCAGAAAATAGTCTTGATGACCCACAAGTATAGGGGGTGTATCGTAGTACTTTCGATAAATAAGAGTGTCGAACCCAACGAGGAGCAGAAGGTGTTGACAAGCAGTTTCGATGAAGGATTCACTGTAAATGCTCACAGACAAGTTTTTAGGGTTTTTGATATAGCAGATAAATAAAATACAAGTAAGTAAAATGCGGTAATAATAATTGCAGCGAGTGGCCCAATCCTTTCTACAGCAAAGGACAAGCCGGTTTGTTTACTTATGATGACCAAACGTTCTTGAGGACACACGGGAATTTAGTCTAGTGCTTTCGCTTCATATAGTTGATTAATCTTCATTGTTTTGATAAGTGTTGTGTGGGTGAACCTATGCTAATGCACCGCCCTTCCTAGGACTAATACATACTTGTGATTATACCCCCTGCAAGCATCCGCAAATACAAGAAAGTAATTAAGATAAATCTAACCACAGCCTTAAACTCTGAGATCCTGCTATCCCTCATGCATCGATATACCAACGGGGGTTCAGGTTGCTGTCAGGCAACCCCACAATTAGCAAACGAATACACAATGCATTCCCCTAGGCCCATAAAGGTGAAGTGTCATGTAGTCGACGTTCACATGACACCACTAGAAGAATAACACCACAACTTAAATATCAAACCATTAAATATTACTCAACATAATTCACTACTAACATTTAGACTTCACCCATGTCCTCAAGAACTAAACGAACTACTCACAAGACATCATATGGATCATGATCAGAGGTGATATAATGATGAATAACAATCTGGACATAAACCTTAATTCAACGGTTTCACTCAATAGCATCAACCACAAGGAGTAATTAACACCGGGAAAGTTTCCCCTATGAAATACACAAGATTCAACCCTAGATGTTACAGCGGAACGGAGTGGAGCGGTGGAGATGACGGTGTCGGCGGTGGAGATGATGGTGATGATGATCCCAATGAAGTCCAGCTCGATGACGGTGACGATGGCGACGATTTCCCCCTCCGGGAAGGAATTTCCCCGGCAGATTTCTCCCTGCCGGAGAGCTTTTCTCTCTCTGGTGTTTTCCCCCTCGAGGAGGCGGCGCTGTCTATCCTCGATGATCCCCCAGGTCTTAGGGTTTCTGAACGATGAAGTACGTGAAAGGGCGATGGCTGAGGTGGGCCAGGGCTCCCTCCCCACATGGCGGCGCGCCTGTGGGCCTGTCGCGCCACGAGGTGGGGAGGGCCCATGGTGGCCCACCTTGGCCTCCCCTTTTGGCTTCCTCCGTCATCTGACAAAATAGCAGCTTCTGTATATTTTTCTAGGATTTTTGATCTCCAGAAATATTGTATCCTGACGATGCTTTTTCCAGCAGAATCCTGACTCCGGTGAATAATCCTCCAATAATGATGAAACATGCAAAACAGGTAAAATATCATAAGTATCATCTCTAAATATGAAATATATCAATGAATAACAGTAAATTATGATATAAAATAGTGATGCAAAATGGACGTATCACCCGGTTTGTTGTGTGGTCATGGGTATGGAAGCGATATCCATTCACGTCATAAGCATGGAATGAGTTGACGGAATGGCTAAAGCCATGGGCAATGTTTCTAAGCTCTGGCTTCATCTCTTTGTCCTTTTTTTCCTACAAGTTTAGCATGAGAAGGTTAGAACGAGGAATGATCGATGAATGTCCACTGTACTAGAAAAGTTAGACAGAACAGTACCAAACCCGCGAACCAGGTAATGAAACCACCACTCTTGCCAAAACCACCACCGTTGTCAAAAAGATCCTTCGACTCTTTCGGGGTAGGGTTCCTTCTCAGCTTCCAGTTTTCACGAGTGAATCGTCTACGCCAATGAGAAAAGAGGAGTTAGCCATGAATATAGGATTGAATGTTTGTGAAATACTAAATGGTGAAAGACTTACTCGCGGTACAGCTTCACTTCCTCCATACTCATCAAGATATACGAGGAGATCATATCCCGCTCGAGCTTTTTCATGATGAACTTCTTCGTGCCACTTGATTTGCCACCGAGCCCTATGAAGATGCTAAGCTTGGGTACATCTTCAGGGTTGGCTGCATTGTAGCGAACGACTGGATTGTGGATTGTGGGAATGTTGGCATCATAGAAACCTATCGTGAATTTTGACACCTCCTCGTTAAGGCATGCCTCGGCCATGGATGCCTCGATCTTGCATTTGTTCCCGCAATTCTGACGTAGGTCTTTCATTTTTCTCTCAAGCCCAAACTGCCAACGGGTCGACACAGGACCCCCATTAAAGCCTCGTGCGCGAGATGCAAGCATATGTTGCATCGGATTAAAAAACCCTGGTGGAAGTATCTTCTCTAGCTTGCAAAGCAACTCGGGTGCCTGTTCATGCAGCTTCAGAACCACTTCACGATCTAACTCCCTTGCACAAATCTGGCGGAAGAAAAAGCTCAACTCCGCCAGTACTCGCTAAGTGTCCTCATCGACATAGCCTTGAATCATCACCGGCATTATGCGCTCAAGCCACACGTGGTAGTCATGACTCTTCAGCTCTCCTACTCGCTACGTGTCCAGGTTCACACACCTCGCCCAGTTAGCTGCATAACCATCAGGGAAGTACAAACACTCCACGAGCCACTGTAATATTTCCCTTTTTTCCGGCCTTGTAGGGCACAACCGAGCCTTTGGCTTAGACCACCTAGTGCCGTTGACTCCAGGAGGCTTCATATCAAGATTTGGCCTGTCACAAAGTACTTCTTGGTCCATTCGAGCCTTGATGTTATCCTTCGTCTTCTGAGTCTCCATGATGGTGCTATAAAGAGCCTCAGCGATATTCTTTTCGGTGTGCATTACATCAATATTGTGTGGAAGCTCGACATCCTCCATGTAAGGGAGCAGCTTCCAGAAGCACGGAATGTGAGTCCACTGGTGCGTCTCCCCATAACCCACGAAACCATTCGCATCGGGGTTAGGCACGAGAGCTTCTAGCTCAGCCTTGATTTCTCTTCCGGTCATCAGACGTGGTTTCGGAGCATGGATCTCGACTCCTTTCTTGAACCGCTTTACGTCACTCCTGTATCTATGACCTGGGTCAAGGAACTGTTGATGTTGATCAAAGCATGAATACTTGCCTCCCTTCGTAAGCCATGAGAAAGTCATAGCATGTCTGCACTGTGGCCAAGGCCACTTCCCATGTGTACACCAGCCGCAGAACAAAGCATGCGCTGGTAAGTCATGCAGGGATGTGTGGTACCAGACATAGATATCGAAGTATCATTTGTTGAGGCGTCATATGTTCGGACCCTGCGACCGTTCCAGCCAACAGCCAAGTCTTCAACCAGCGCTTCCAGGTACACGTTCATGTTCTTACCCGGGTATTTCGGTCCTGGGATTATCATCGACAATAACATGTTATGTGATCTCATGGACTCGCCGGGGGGGAGGTTCTGGGGTATGACAAACACAAGCCAACAACTGTATGTTGCCGCCGACATGCCATACGGATTGAACCCATCGGTTGATATAGCAACAGCTACGCTCCTCGGGTCGCCCGCTTTCAGTGGATACTTCGCTACAAAGTTCTTCCATGCGTCAACATCCGACGGATGTATCATCTTGTCCATGTATCTGTTCCCTAACGTGGCCCATCGCATCTGCTGGGCAGTGTCTTTGTTCATATAAAGCCGCTGGATCCTCGGTATAAATGGAAGGTACCGGAGAATCTTTTGGGGAATCCCGGTCTGCCTCTTCTGTCCACCACCGAGGTCGACCTCGAAGTACCTAGAGGAATTGCAATGGATGCAATAATTTTTTCCAGCATGTTCTTTCCTGAATAGCATGCATCCCTTTGGACAAGCGTCTATCTTCTCATATGACATCTTAAGGTCACGGAGGAGTTTAGTCGCCTCATAGAAACTCTTCGCCAAGATATGCCCTTTCGGTAGAAGGCTGCCAACGACGGCCAGAATGTCATCGAAACCCTCCCTGCATATCTTCCTCTGGCACTTCACGGCCATAAGGCGAGCGATGGCATCTAGAAGGGTAACATCTGTATGTTCATGAAGGGGTTTCTGCGAGCCAAACATAGTCTCGTAGTACTTCTTCTTATCTTCATCCGGCTGCTCACTTGTCTCCGCCTCCTGAGGTGTCTCCACCTCTACATGACGGCTTTCAGGCGCATTAGCATTGACAAAGGCGTCTAAGCAATTGTTGAACCCAGTGTCAAATTCTCCCGCTGGCTGAATCATACGTGGCTCGGTTCTAGGACGTTTTGCTAACTGTTCACCATGGTAATTCCAAACATGGTAGAATGGTGTGAACCCATTCTTGATCAGGTGCGTACTAACATCTACCTTGGACTGTCGCCTTCGGTTATCGCATTTTGAACAAGGGCAAAACACTTTCATGGGTCTGCTGCGAATGTCAAACGCCTTGTTCACAAACTCCTCGGTCTTATCTCTCCATTCATCACTAAACTCCCATGGACTCTTTCTGCCAGCATACATCCACTCACGGTTCTGTCTCAGATCCATCCTTTAATCGGTACCAAAAAACACATACACAATGCTTTCAGTTCAACATGTCACTGAATATTAACAAAACCATTTTTTACGGCCAAATTTTATCTTTTACAACATGCAAGGGTTCACCTACACTTCTAATGGGAAGGGGCCTATCCCGCCCGAGTACGTGTAGATCGAGTCGTGTCCCATGTTCTATCCCGACCCGAGACGGAATTTCGACAGCACCTCCCCGCTGTTCTTCAGAATACATGTCTCAAGCTTGTCAAGCCGAGAGGGTGTACATCCGAAGAACAACGGGGAGGTGCTGCCGAAATTCCGTCTCGGGAAGGGGTAGAACATGGAACACGACCCGATCTACACGTACTCGGACTGTCCAACAGGACAACCCGGAAGTGTTACTGTTATAAATATGCAAAGATGGACAATCATGCATAGTTATAAATTTGTAACCCTTCCGGATGGGATCTGACTCAGGTTACGCGACTCGACTGACCCGGTGATCTAGACCAAAATAAACCTATGCAGCAAGAGAGGCGAAAGATGTATACCCTAGAAGCGTGGTCGATCACCGCTGAAGGTCGGGGGCGGAGGCGGCCCTCTTCAGTTGGAGAAGAAGCCACGTAAACTACGACATCTGAAAACCACAAAAAGAACATATATATAAGAATAAATGTACACCATAAATATCAGCTCCTAAATAAGAGACGGAGTATAAATAAGAAACCAAGTTTACGAGTTTACGAGTTTACGACTTTACGAGTTTACAACTTTACGACTTTACGACTTTACGCCTTTACGACTTTACGAGTTTACGACTTTACGACTTTACGAGTTTACGAGTTTACGACTTTACTAGTTCCACCATTTTTTCTTTACACTTCTACCTCATAACTAACTAACCTAACTAACCTAACTAACTAACCTAACTAAGCCGCAGCTGCTAATCAGAGTTGTGCATCTAAATTAACATAGGGCAGTATGTAATGGAGGCATAATGTTGACACAATTTAAACTAACTACCACAGCTAGACATACACCATATTTGTAAACCATGTACAAGCACTAGAATCAGAACCAATCAATTACCACTAGAATCAGAACCAATCAATTAAACTAAAATTCGGTATACTATGTACAAGCATGAAAAAAGCATGAAAATTGACACAAAAATGATGTTCTAATCGATCATTCAGCTCCAATAAGAACTAGCTAGCCCACTTCCTGGTTCTCTCTCCCTACTCATACATGATCCATCTCTCCTTCTGCAATCTCATTAGCCAAAATCTGAAATCCCGAGCCGAAAAAAGATTCTAGGCTATCAAAAAACTTTAGCTTTCAAATTTTGAATACCCACCCTTCGAATCCTGGGCCCGCCGCTGCTTCACACCCTCTCGCCGGAGAAGGTAGAGGTGGCGAGCTCCTGGCCACCGCTCGAGCTGCTGGACGAGCACGCTCCTGTCGAGGTCGAGGTTGAGGAGGTGGGCGGGGGAGAGGACTGCGAGCTCCTTGCCACCGAGCTGACCTCCTGGCCACCGACGGCCGGTTGTGGACGGTCGGAGGTGGATCTTGCGGGAGAGAGGGATGCGGTGGGGGAGAGAGAATGGCGGCAGGGGAGAGGCTTCCGGCGGCTAGGAGAGAGGCAGGGTCGGGGGAGAGGTGGCTGGTGGCGCAGGTCGTGCGGGTGGCGGCCGGAGGCGGCGGCCGGCGGGGGCTGGGAGCCTCCTGGCCACCGACGGCCGGTTGTGGACGGCCGGAGGCGGATCTTGCGGGGGAGAGAGGGATGCGGCGGGGCAGAGAGAATGGCGGCAGGGGAGAGGCTGCCGGCGGCTGGGAGACAGGCGGGGCCAGGGGAGAGGTGGCTGGCGGCGGCGCAGGTCGTGCGGGTGGCGGAGCTGGTCGTGCGTGTGTCTGAGCGAGTGGGTCGAGTGGAGTGGATAGGATAAAATCTTTGCCGTGCAAGAATATGTGCCGTGTGCATGATCGTGGGCAACACGGCAACATAGTTCTTTGCCGTGTGCATAACTGCGGGCAGCACAGCAAAGTAGTTATTTGCCGTGTGGCATACAGTTGGCAGCACGGCAAAGTAGTTATTTTTTTCATTTTTTCTTTCTATTTGATTTTTCTTTTAATTGTTTTTCTTCTTTACTATTTTTGTGGACTGTTTATTAGTATTAGTTATATGTTCTCACAATATTGCCCCCGGTTCCCCCGAAACGGGAGTTTCCGACGCTTCGGAGTTTCCGACACTTAGAGGTGAAAACTCCCGTGTCGGGTGCCGGGCATGGAATCATGCGACGGAACACATGAAATGTTGGTTCCCCATGGTCTTATGTACCGAACTAACACCACCAAGCAAAAAAGTTCATGCGTCTACCCCCTCTCGGTGCCGGTCAATGTGGTAGATCGACAGGTTAGACTTTTTTTTCCAACGGTCGTAGGGTTTCGCCGTAGCGGGGTCCAGAGCGTCGGAATCCCACCAAAACTTGCATGGGTCCCTAATATATGTATAAGAGTGTGTTGGTAGGTTGTGGGAACCAAGATACTGCTCCGAGGTGTGACCCCCTTCACCGACCCCTCTTACTCTGTAGTAAGTTCCGACACTTAGAGGTGAAAACTCCGTGTCGGGTGCCGGGCACGGAATCATGCGACGGAACACATGAAATGCTGCTTCCCCATGGTCCTATGTACCAAACTAACACAACCAAGAAAAAGTTCATCGTCTACCCACTCTCGGCGCCGGTCAATGGGGTAGATCGACAGGTTAGACTTTTTTCCAACGGTCGTAGGGTTTCGCCGTAGCGGGGTCCGGAGCGTCGGAATCCCGCCAAAACTTGCATGGGTCCCTAATATATGTATAAGAGTGTGTTGGTAGGTTGTGGGAACCAATATACAGCTCCGAGGTGTGACCCCCTTCACCGACCCCTCTTACTCTGTAGTAAGTTCCGACACTTAGAGGTGAAAACTCCCGTATCGGGTGCCAGGCACGGAATCATGCGACGGAACACATGAAATGTTGGTTCCCCATGGTCCTATGTACCAACCTAACACAACCAAGCAAAAAAGTTTTCACCTCAACACAAGATTCCATCCGGTTCACCCGAAAGGGGAGTTTTCACCTCTCAGTGCAGAAACTCACTAGAGAGGAAGTGAAGTCGGTGAAGCCGGACACACCTAGGAGTAGGATATTGCACATTTACAGCACACAACACACTTGTATACATATGGTATGGCACAACCTAGGTTTGGGTGGGGTTCCGACGCTCCGGGGCCCCGCTTCGGCAAAACCCTGAATCCGCTGGAAAAAACCCTAACATTTTCGTCTACCCCCATAGACGTGCGTCGAAAGGGGGTACGCCAGTGGACTTTTTTGCTTGGTTGTGTTAGGTTAGGCCATAGGAACATGAGAAACCAAAGTCTACAGCAGATCAACACAAGATTCCATCCGGTTCGCCCAAAGGGGAGTTTTCACTTCTAAGTGCAGAAACTCACTAGAGAGAAAGTGAATTTGGTGAAGCCGGTCACACCTAGGAGTAGGATATTGCACATTTACAAAACAAAACACACTTGTATACATATGGTATGGCACAACCTAGGTTTGGGTGGGGTTCCGACGCTCCGGGGCCCCGCTTCGGCAAAACCCTGAATCCGCTGGAAAAACCCTAACATTTTCGTCTACCCCATAGACGTGCGTCGAAAGGGGGTAGGCCAGTGGACTTTTTTGCTTGGTTGTGTTAGGTTAGGCCATAGGAACATGAGAAACCAAAGTCTACACCAGATCAACACAAGATTCCATCCGGTTCGCCCGAAAGGGGAGTTTTCACCTCTATGTGCAGAAACTCACTAGAGAGGAAGTGAAGTCGGTGAAGCCGGTCACACCTAGGAGCAGGATATTGCACATTTACAACACACAACACACTTGTATACATATGGTATGGCACAACCTAGGTTTGGGTGGGGTTCCGACGCTCCGGGGCCCTGCTTCGGTGAAACCCTGAATCCGCTGGACAAACCCTAACGTTTTCGTCTACCCTCATAGACGTGCGTCGAAAGGGGATAGGCCAGTAGACTTTTTTGCTTGGTTGTGTTATGTTAGGCCATAGGAACATGAGAAACCAAAGTCTACCCCAAATCAACACAAGATTCCATCCGGTTCGCCCGAAAGGGGAGTTTTCACCTCTAAGTGCAGAAACTCACTAGAGAGGAAGTGAAGTCGGTGAAGCCGGTCACTCCTAGGAGTAGGATATCGCACATTTACAACACCCAACACACTTGTATACATATGGTATGGCACAACCTAGGTTTGGGTGGGGTTCCGACGCTCCGGGGCCCCGCTTCGGTGAAACCCTGAATCCGCTGGAAAAACCCTAACGTTTTCGTCTACCCCCATAGACGTGCGTCGAAAGGGGGTAGGCCAGTGGAGTTTTTGCTTGGTTGCGTCAGGTTAGGCCATAGGAACATGAGAAACCAAAGTCTACCCCAAATCAACACAAGATTCCATCCGGTTCGCCCGAAAGGGGAGTTTTCACCTCTAAGTGCAGAAACTCACTAGAGAGAAAGTGAAGTCGGTGAAGCCGGTCACACCTAGGAGTAGGATATTGCACATTTACAACACCCAACACACTTGTATACATATGGTATGGCACAACCTAGGTTTGGGTGGGGTTCCGACGCTCCGGGGCCCCGCTTGATCCAACGGCTCCCAAGCTCTCGAAGGAAACACATGATCCGCGTACTTGCTCCTGATTGGCTAGCCGAAGGTAGCCATTCGCTTGATCCAACAGCTCCCAAGCTCTCGAAGGAAACACACGATCCGCGTACTTGTTCCTGATTGGCTAGCCGAAGGGAGTTATTCGCTTGATCCAACGGCTCCCAAGCTCTCCAAGGAAACACACGATCCGCGTACTTGTTCCTGATTGGCTAGCCGAAGGGAGTCATTCGCTTGATCCAACGGCTCCCAAACTCTCGAAGGAAATACACGATCCACGTACTTGTTCCTGATTGGCTAGCTAGAGGGAGTCACTCGAAGAAGCGGGTCTATAAGAGAGGCAGGAGTACACTTCACATCCATCATTGGCAGTACACGGGTAGCAGAGAGCAAGATTTCTGAGAGGCAGGAATTCCTAGAGCGGAGGCTGAAGGTGAACCCTCCCCTCGGTCGGATCCAAGCAGCGGCAAGGATCTCTGATGATTAGCAACATCCCTAACACTTGTTTGGACGGTTGCAAATCATCAGAGACGTCTTGCCGCTATTTGGATCGAAGGCCGATTTGTCGTCTCACGACCACACGATGATTTACCGATTTGCCGGTCAGAGTGGCCACTGGAGAAGGTAGGCAACTTCGATCCGACGTGGTTCTGAAAGGGGCATGGTAAATTTAGGTAGTGCTTGCGCATGGTTACCATAACTGGATAATATAGTTAGAATAGTTAGAATAGGATGTGCTATAATAGGATAACTAAGTTAGAATAGCAAATAGAAGGTTGGTAGATGCCATATCTAGGTCCCAACGGCGGCGGCGTCGTCGTCGAAGGCAAGGGTGCTGCGTCGTCGAATGACTAGGGTGCTGCGTCGTCGAAGGGCAAGGGTGTTGCGTCGTCGAAAGGCAGGAGTGATGCGGGAGGCTGCGTCGATGGTAGATGAATTTTCTTTTTCTAATTTGCAGAGTACCATGTATCTTCAATTTATGTTGTGTTCTCGCTACTACCGATATTTTCTTCTCTGTGTAATATATGTTGTCAATGTAATTTGCAGGGTTTGTTTAATATCAATGTGAAAAGTAGTCGAAAGAGGGTAGAAAAGTGCCCCTAGGAACACCATAAACAAAACTTGCATGGGTCCCTAATATATGTATAAGAGTGTGTTGGTAGGTTGTGGGAACCAAGATACAGCTCCGAGGTGCGACCCCTTCACCGACCCCTCTTACTCCGTAGTAAGTTCCGACACTTAGAGGTGAAAACTCCCGTGTCGGGTGCCGGGCACGGAATCATGCGACAAAACACATGAAATGTTGGTTCCCCATGGTCCTATGTACCAACCTAATACAACCAAGCAAAAAGTTCATGCGTCTACCCCCTCTCGGCGCCGGTCAAAGGGGTAGATCGACAGATTTGACTTTTTTCCAACGGGCGTAGGGTTTTCCCTGAAACGGGAGTTCTCACCTATAAGTCTAGAAACTTGATAGAGAGAGAGTGCGGTCGGTGAAGACGGTCACACACCGGAGTAAAATCTTGCACTTCCAAAACAATCAACACACTTGTACACACATATTATGGCACAACCTAGGTTTGGGTGGGTTTCCGACGCTCCGGGGCTCTGATTCGGCGAAACCCTAGATCCGCTAGAAAAACCCTAACGTTTTCGTCTACCACCTTGAACGGCGTCGAAAGGGGTAGGACAGTGTAATTTTTTCCTTGGTTGTGTTAGGTGAAGTAAATGAACGTAGTAGAAGACTTAACAAAAAAAATAAACAAAGGAAGCATGTCGAAATAAAACAACCAAAGTGGTAAGTGCAAACATGGTTTGCCGTGTATCAGCATAAAAGGCACACGGCAAAGATGTGTTGTGCCGTGCTAGACCTTGTAGGCACACGGCAAACATGTGCTGTGACGTGCAGGCACCTGCAGGCACACGACAAAGAATATATGTGCCGTGTGCTTTTTATCTGCACACGGTATATCTTTTCCCGCCAATTTATTTATAGCGTGGGAAATTTGTTTAGATATTTCCAGCGAAATATTGGGGGGAGGGCGGCAAATTTGCGGATCATAGTCAACTATTTTGCCGTGTTATTACATAAAGGATCACGGCAAAGATATCTTTGCCGAGATGCATATATTTGCCGTGTGTTTTTTATCTGTTTTGCCGTGTTGTTTTCTTTACCGTGTGCTCGGGGTCTTCTGTGCCGTGCGTCTCGTATTTGCCGTGATCTTCCTTTTTCGCGCATCTTTGCCGTGTTCCGAGAATATGCAGCACACGGCATATTCTCGTCCGCACAGCAAATTCAAATTTTCCGGTAGTGCTTGTTGCGTGGGGATGACGATGCTGGTCCCATGCTCCGCAGTAGAGCGAGTGTTGGAATAATGCAAACTAGGTAGTGCTAGTTTTGGAAAGTGTTGTGCGTGTCGTGATAGTAGCTAGCTGGTTTGGTAAGTTTCCTTAATTGTGATCAAGCTTGCCGTGTGTTTAGCTAGTAGGAGTTCGTGTTGTAGTAGTAGTACTAGTAGAAGGAGAATAGGAATATTTGGTTCAAGGTCGGTTTGGTGTCCTAGTACGAGTCAGCTAGATAGTCAGGTCTTGGACCTATATATGCACGCACAAGTGCGTTGTAATCTGTACCAGAAAAACGAAAAGCAATAGAAAAAACAAGAGGCGCGAGACGTGCCTTTGGCGATCCTTTCTTTGTTGCTGCGTTCTGGTCCTGGCGTTTGCGTTAGCGTCAGCACGACGGATAAAGGAAATTCGCGTCCTTGCGTTTCCGTTGCCGAGTTGCCGTAAGATTGTGTGTTCGATCCTTAGGAAAAGCCAACAGCGAGCGGGCTGCGTGGGGTTGACGATGCCGGTCTCATGCTCCGCAGTAGAGTGAGCGGGCTGTGTGGGTTGACGATGCCGGTCTCATGTTCCGCCGTAAAGCGGGCGGGGGCGGGCTGAGACATGGGGTTGAAGATGCCGGTCTCATGTTCCGCCATAAAGCGGGCGGGCTGAGACATGGGGTTGACGATGCCGGTCTCATGTTCCGCCATAAAGCGGATGGGTTGAGACATGGGGTTTACGATGCCGGAACATGGCGAGCTGCGTAGGGTTGACGATATCGGTGTCATGTTCCGTAGAGCGGGCGAGCTGCGTGGGGTGGATTATGCCAGTCTCACGCTCCGTAGAGCGGCCGAGCTCATGTTCCGTAGAGCGGTCTAGCTGCGTTGGGTCAACGATGCGGTGGACTTGCATAGATTGGACGAGCTGCGCGGGGTTGACTACGCCAGGAATGTGGGCTCCGTTGGCCATGAGCAGGCAGGAGAGCTCGGCGCAGCTCATCTCCATACGTCGGCCCAGCAGCGTGCCGTGGGTGAGGAACCGGTGAGCCAGGTTCCCGGCGAGGAGCTTGTTGGTGCCGGCCAGCTTGGATAGCTCGGCTTCTGCTGCAGCCAGGCCCTGCTCCTTCCGCTTGACCAGCTCCACACGAGCCGACTCCAGCTTCTCCTTCACGGAGGTTTATTTATAGCGGAGGTTCGACCCAGACTCCGTGTCCGCGTCGAGGTGGGACTAAATAAACGAGCGCACGCCACGCCATGGGTTTGCTGCAGACCAACGCGTACCGGTCATGGGCCGTATCGGGCAGTCGATTAACTCGAGAGATGGGCCTTTCTTGGTCTGTGGAAAAGGGATGGGCTGCGACACGAACTATGTCAGCACATGGCCTGCTATTTCCCGGAAATAAGAGGCCCGTGTTTTCAACTTGTACTACTCCGTAATAACTAGCTTCTCAAGAAGAGAAAACTCGTTTCGCTCAAAAAGACGAAATGCTAATTTCTAGAGGGTTTGGTTCCCCCCTTTATTTACTGGATTAGGATGTTCTTACGGACAGCTCCTTTTCTGTTAGGATTAATAATTGCAATGGGAGGTACTTGGTTGCTGGTAGGGGTCTTAAACAAGGGATGCCTCCTCTCCTATCCTTTTCAACTTGGTGGCTGACGTCTTTTCCAAGACGTTAGCTAAAGCAACTAATGCGAATTTCATCCGTGGTCTAGTTCCTCACATAGTACTCGGTGGTGTCGTTAGTCTGCATTATGATAAAGACACCATCCTTTTCCTTAATATATGCCAGGAATCTCAAATGGATTTTATCCTGTTTTGAAAATCTTTCTGGCATGAAAATCAACTACGACAAAAGTGATCTTTTGGCCATTAACATGGAGATGGATCAAATAAATAGATATGCTCAGATTTTCTGCTGTAAAACAAGTGATTTTCCTTTAAAATACTTGGGTGTGTATACATGGCCATGGGCAGCCCGGCCCGGCCGGCTCGACGCGACCCGGCCCGAAAACCTCGGGCCGGGCTCGGCCTGAATATCGGGCCCGTTAGTCAGGTCGGGCCGGCCCAGGGGCTTAACGAAAACATAAATTCAGTAAGGACTGGGCCTAGCCGGGCTTTGTCGGGCGCGGGCCCAATTTTCTGTGGCCAGATGGCTGGGCCGGGCTTTGTCGGGCTCGGGCCCAATTTTCTGCGGCCCGGTGGGCGGGCCGGGCTCGGGCCTGGATTTTTCCGCACCGGGCTTTTTTAGGCTCGGCCCAGCCCGAGAAATGCCCAGGTATAGGTGTGCCTCTGCATTATACAAACCTGAAAAAAGAGGACATCCAACCGATTATTCCTTTTCGGTCCAGATATCAATCGGCTTATGTCAATCTTTTTGGCTACGGCTAAACTAAGTATACATATTATCCACTACTAGTCATTTCTAGATTATTCTCTATAACCATTTATTCACTTGGGTGGATGCGTTCTTTTTCAAGGTAGACCTTTAAATCTGAATATGGATCCAAGAAAACTTGCTTCTTACAAAATACCCAAATCTGAATGTAACTCACTCACTGCAAATTCACAAATTATTCTAGGCTAACGTTTTTTTTTTTTGACAATCAATACTACGATATATTATATGATCGAATAGTACATAGTAGAGATACATGAGCTGACTATATCGATTACAAAATAAAGTCTAAAAGAAACGAGCAAATCTTCGAAATCTTCAAACTCTTTCTTTTTCCAAGACACGATCTTGTACTTTTCTGAAGGCAGCCGTAGAACGACAAAGAAACAAACCACAGACCTGTGAATATCAACGAAGGTTCTCCCATAATATTAATTTTGAGCCGCAATGCCAAGGCTAGGTGCACACACGCAGCCATTAAATTAATCAACAAACATCAGCAAGAGTACCAACACCGATATTCCAGAAAAAAGAAACCGAACAACCTGGTCGACGTCGCCGGGAGCCGATAGTACGAATCACCATTGCCGAGGACGTAGCGGTCGGGACAGATATTGCGAGGACAATCCTCCTCGCAGCAGCCATGAGAAACAGTTCAAAATCGATCTGGCGAAGCAAGATCTGAAGAACCATACCTAAACAAACTTAACCTTCCAAAACCACCATTGACGTCGGGAAGAAGATATTGCCGCCGAACGAAAGCTGGAAGATTGCTCATTGTGGACGATGCCATCTCCATTGATAAAGAAGACGGCTAACAAAACCCTGACCAATCTATTGAAACACTACTATTATTAAAGACTCTCTACTCATAGATCGGGTTCCCCACCCCTCCCGACGCCGGCAAGGCCAGCCGAAGGAGGGGAACCGATCTACGGTGAGGAGGAGGTGGCGGCGGCTAGGTTCCTGAGGAGCTCTCTCGTTAAGAAAACGTTCTGCTTTCCGTATTGTTCACGGTCAGGCTAACGAAATTAGTTATCACCAGGCACCAACAGAAACATAAAACATTTCAGAAACTGCAACATGAATTGAGGGCTCAAATAAGGGAGAGTTTCCTAGTCATCAAAACAGAACACAGGCAAGGGCAAGATTCAACATACCATCAGGATGACGATGCAAACCAGACACCAATTGACGACGCAGTGAAATCAGAAATATTGCATACAATGATGTAGTGCAAAACTTTACCATTCCAATACAAATATAGAGATAACAATTAGAAGGAAAAACGTAGTTGGACACATTTCAAGTAGCCTGATGTAGAAAAAAGGCCTTGTTTTGCTGACACCATATTATTCAGAAAAAATACCACTGCCCAAAGAAAGATCAAACTCCGCGGGTAACAAAAGCTTCGGAGCAAAATGAATAGCATCATCGACGCTCAGCAGGCCAGCGTTGAAATTTATCTGCTAGAATAATATTTGGATCCAACATCAGAGAGTAATATTTGTGCTACAATGATCAACTTTGATAGAGTAAACGAAAGCCTTATGATTTGTCGCAGATGTATATAGCAATTAGCAAGTAATAAGTTGATTTAAGATACAGTTGACTCTCATCGAGGGTCATATATTCTTAGTAGAATATCAAATTTACATACATAAGGGTGAATTACTTTGACAGCAAGAAATTACAATTTGATCATCAAAATTATGTTCCTACATTTTATCATTAGAAAGGAATTGACTACAGAAGTTTTATGGCAGGCAGTGAAACATATTACCAAAAAAAGGATTATTCAGTGGCATACAAGACCTGCTCTAAGAATTAAAACTCTTTGATAGGAGATCCCGAGTGATGAGAGCATATTACTTCATATGTGAAGATCAAATCTCCTAGTTAATGATTGATTGTGTATTAGCTAACAGATATGGAGTAAAAGTTAATGGTGGGAAAATATATTTGCAAACGAAGGCATTGTATATATCCTTACCTCTCATCTCAACGACGATGTAGACTCAAATATTTCATGTTTCGAGCATCCCGGACACTTCAAGGCACGATCCAGTCATTTCATATTCATCTAGCTATGAGATTCTACCATATTAACCATTGATTTTAAAAATGCATGCAAGTCTGTTTCCAAAACTCGAAAGTTGGAAAAAACTAAACAACTTGATAGCAACAGAAGGATCTGGGAAAAATTTCTGATAATGAATAGTTTTTTAACAATCGCTAGACATGGATCTTAGAAAATAATAACCAGCACAATTGGTGCCCCAGCGTTGAGCTAGTAGAGCTAGTTGAACAGTGCAATAGAAACCTAAAAAAAGGATGATCATGCCATCAACGGTTGTAGAATCAAACTGGTCCTATCATAAATTATGCAATAATATACTTAGCTAATAATCAATTTAGTTTAATCGACATTCCTTACCAATCAGGCAGCGTCTTGTCCTGCAAAACAGGCATCAGGGGCCTATTTCATGTGTTCAGCACGCATGAATTAATATTAGAATTTTCAGAAGTGTCAATAATTTTTTCACAAGAGTTCAGAAATCATCATCAGGCTCAGTAATTGGTGTACCTCTGATGGCAGGTGCTCAAGTAGGGAAACTTCACCTCAAAGCACGACGGTATAATTTTGTCTTTGTATTTGTATAATTTATTTTTCGTAAGGTTATCCACGATCCAATATGCATATACAAAAAAATTGCACTCCTTTGCCATACCTCATTTTACTACCAATTCATAAGAGAACGGAGAAATTTGGATTTTCTGACGTTTCATTTAACTTCCTATTGTGCGTAGTTCCATTTTACAACAGGAGAAAAAAAAAGTCAAAAGTGAAAACGGCGCAGCAAAGTGTGAGACCCTTCTAGTAAACAACCATTCACAACAAAAGTATGACCATAAAAGATAATATCCATATAAATTGTACAACCATTATTCTCGTATTTAAACAATAACCGTGTTGCAACAAGCAAACAAACACGATAGAGAAATAATATTTTTCTCAAGGGCCAGATATAAGATCTAAAATAAATCCTGAAGGTAGCCAAGGTAGGACGCCCACGAGGAGCCAATAACCGTTACTCTTCTTCCGGCTCGCATCATCTCCTCATCCTTTGCCAGTTTTCTAGGCTTTTATTTCCTAAATTGAGTTGCAAATATGAGTATCCGATCTGGTATTATATACACAAGAATTATATTTTTGACTAGCTAAAATACATCAATACACTTCATACCTGAGATGGAATTTCCAGACTTCTTCTTTTCTGCCAGATACTTCTTATAGTTTCTCTTCCAGTGTCCCGTTTCTTTGCAGAAAAGCACTCAGCATCAGTTTGTGGTGACTTCATAGGAGTGCCAACCTCACCAGCACCCTTGGATTTTCCTTTTTTCTTGGACTTGGCCTTCTTCTTAAAGGTTGTGGTTTTATTCACCGTCATCGCATGATTAACTTCCTTCTGAGCTCCACTATCAGCGGTCTTGAGCATGGCGAACAATTCACCAATACTCTTATCCACCTTATTCATGTTGTAGTTCATGACAAAGCTACTATAGCTCGGAGGGAGGGAAGCGAGGATAAGTTCAGTGCCCAACTCTTGGGGGATCGGACAGTTCAGCGCGTCCAACCTTTGCACGTACCCAGACAATCTAAGCACGTGCTGGCTCACTGAGGTACCCTCGTCCATCTTGCAAGCAAGCAAGACTTTATATATCTCATATATTTCCGACGTGGCTTGCTTCCGAAGCAAGTCACTCGGAGCGAGAGAAGCGAGAATGAGGTCGGTGCCCAACTCTTGGGACAATCCAATGCCTCCAACCTCTGCATGTACCCAGACAATCTGAACACGTGCTGACTCACAGAGCTACCCTCGTCCATCTTGCAGGCGAATAAGGTTTTGTATGTCTCGTACCTTTCACCTGGTTCTGGCTTCTGAAACAAGTCTTCCGGCTCCACCGCAACGAGATCATCATCGTCGCCCTTTGTTTGATTGACGTGGGTTTCGTCTCCCATAGAGACACCGCCGAGCTGCGCGGGGTCGACGACGGCGGGGAGGTTGGCCCCGTTGGCGATGAGCTCTGTGGGCTTGGCGATGAGCTGCGTGGGTTGATGATGCCAGGGATGTGGGCCCCGTCGTTGGCCACGGACAGACAGGACAGCTCGGCGGAACTCCTCTGGATGTGGGACCCGTTGGCCACGAGCCGACAGGACAGCTCGGCAGAGCTCCTCTCTCCTGGGCGACGATTCCGGCTAGGAGCATGTTGATGACGGCCACCTTGGAGAGCTCGGCGTGGGCTGCAGCAAGTGCCTCCTCCTTGCACTTGACCAGCACCACGCGGGCCGCCTCCAGCTCCTCGCGCGAATACATCTCGCCGCCGGTCTCGAGCGAGCGTATCAATACGGGTACAGAAGAGGTATAGATGCTAGTTTTGTGGCGTCGAGATAGGTATGGTTCGATGTGCTGCATCGAGGCGCTGTTTATGGCGGAGGTTCGACCTGTACACGGTGTCCGCTGTCGAGGTGGGACTAATTAAACGTACGAGCGCAATAACGCCATGCGTTAATTTGCTGCAGATCCCTACACGTACCGATGATGCGTTAATTTGCGGTCGATTGACTAGGGATGGGCTTGTTTCTGGGAAGGGGATGGGTTGCGACACGGAGAATGGGCCTGCTCATTCATCATGGAAATAAGATGGCCCGTCTAGTCAACTTGTACCAGCGAGCTTCTCAAAGAAAAGAAAAAAAAATACTCGTAACCATCTTTTGGGACGCCACACTTTCGCTACCGCGACGGACGCTCTCGTGCTCATACGGCGGAGACCCTCTTATAACTCTTTTTTGGAATTTTGGGTCTTTGTATAATGTTTATTTTTTCAGTATACTTTAGAGTAAGTATGTTACGCGGTTCAATACGCATATACCAAAAAGGGACTACACGCACTAAAAACGAATACGAATCGTGTGTACTCTGCAGTGGGATGCGCCTGTGTGATGAATATAGTAGTACATAGTTTCAGAAGTTTGAAATTTCTCCAGCTTTATCTTTCTTTTTGTAGCCAAGAATAATAGCATGACTTTTCGATTAAAATCTGTTAACTGATAGATCTCAACATTATCTACATGTATAATTTGTGTTTTGAATTCTTTGGACACTTGAAAAATATCGTTTTGAATTTTGACAAAAACGAGCTAAAATTTAGATCTGTAACTGATAGATCTCAACATTATCTACATGTATAATTTGTGTTTTGAATTCTTTGGACACTTGAAAAATATCGCTTTGAACTTTGACAAAAATGAGCTAAAATTTAGATCTGTAGCTGGTAGATCTCAACATTATCGGTATTAAAATTTCTCAATCTGAAACTATCCAGGACAAATTTCCATGTCTTATCCCTTGCAAAAAAGAAAACAATAGAGAAAGGTACCGAGCAAAATAATGAACTTGCACGAGCATAAAGAGAATTTAGATGATACATAGGAGATATACCGAGTTGGCCATGCATGGTAAGTAACCATGATGGGATATGGATTATAAATTCTGATTTAGATCTACATGCATGGTGGGTTTGTTTATGTGCACCGTCGCCTGAATTAGAACACACTGAATCAAGTGCAGCTTAGATAATTCTAGCATATTAATTTTAACATGTGATTCAAAGTAAAGTTTGATGGTGCAACAGTTAATGGTGTAATGAATTGGCCAAGGTAGTAGATGGAATATCGGAATCATAACTTGGCTATAGATCAATATGCATGATGGGTAGTCTTGGGCTGTTGCACTTTTCTATTTGTCTGCTGTAATGTGACCACCTTAAGTTCAACAATTGGATTATTGCTCCTAGTATGCAGGAAATAGGGTGCATTACTTTGTCACAGGAGTACAAAAAGCACTAACAAGTATGACATGACATATAGTTTGTTTCCTCAAAATAGTATTAGCATCATATGAATTTTTTTCCTTTTTGAACATGTGCCTTGTAGAGATGTTCGTTGCATGTGAAAATTTACTGGTTTTAGGCTGGACAGAAACGAGGAATGGGTGCGACGAATGGGATCCCCTATATATCGCCTTTGGCGAGTCGGATCATACGGCTCACCCGCTTACGGCTCCTCACTCCGAAGGCCCATTAGTGCGCCGAAGGCCCGTTCCAGCACCAAAGACCACATAAACTGGCGGGGCCGAAAAATACTAGATGCGGAGACAGGGATTCGAACGCAGAACCAACCTAAACGAAAGGAAGAACCTAACCACTACGGCCTTGCAGATCATGTGATACAAATAACGCACACGCGTTACTTGTGCAGGCCACTTGCATGTTTTCTCGTTTTTCGTTTCCCTTTTTTTATGATATAAAAGTTTATATTTTAAATTATCCAGATTCAAATAACGTTCAAATTTTAAAATGTATAGATTTTATTTTGTTTTTGAAAAATTAACCATTTCCAAAAAGGAACCATTTTCAAAAAAGGAACCATTTTTAAAAAAGGAACCATTTTTTAAATCGGAACCATTTTAAAAAAGGAACCATTTTAAAAAAAGGAACCATTTTTAAATCTGAACCATTTTCAAATAACGGAACCATTTCAAAAAGGCACCATTTTTTAAAAATCGGAACCATTTGTTTCATTCGGAACCATTTTTTCGGTTCGTAACCATTTTCAAAAAGGAACCATTTTCGAAAAATCGGAACCATTTTGAAAATCAGAACCATTTTTTCATTCGAAACAATTTTCAAAAATTGGAACCATTTTTCAGTTCGGAACCATATTCTAAAAGGAACCATTTTTTCGGTTCGGAACCATTTTTAAAAGGGAACCATTTTCGAAAAAATCGGAACCATTTTTAAAAATCGGAACCATTTTATTCATTCGGCCCATTTTCAAAAATCGGAACCATTTTTTGGTTCAGAACCATTTTTAAAAAGGAACCATTTTCAAAAAATCGGAACCATTTAAAAAATCAGAACCATTTTTTCGGTTCGAAACCATATTCTAAAAGGAACCATTTTTTTGGTTCGGAACCATTTTCAAAAAGGAACCATTTTGAAAAATCGGAACCATTTTTTTCATTCGGAACCATTTTTCGGTTCAGAACCATTTTCAAAAAGGAACCATTTTCGAAAAATCGGAACCATTTTTGAAAATCGGGACCATTTTTTTCATTCGAAACAATTTTCAAAAATCGGAACCATTTTTCGGTTCGAAACCATATTCTAAAAGGAACCATTTTTCGGTTCGGAACCATATTTAAAAAGGAACCATTTTCGAAAAATCAGAACCATTTTTAAAAATCGGAACCATTTTTTCATTCGGACCATTTTCAAAAATCGGAACCATTTTTTGGTTCAGAACCGTTTTAAAAAAGGAACCATTTAAAAAATTGGAACCATTTTTTCGTTCGAAACCATATTCTAAAAGGGACCATTTTTTGGGTTCGAAAACCATTTTCAAAAACGAACCATTTTTGAAAATCGGAGCCATTTTTACCAAATAATTATTCTCCAAAATATGAACCATTTTCAAAATAAGCGAAAATTTAAACATAAAAAAAGAAAAAGGAAAAAGTGAAACAGAAAAATGAAAACAAAAAAATAAAACCGAAAAAGGAAACAGAAAAAGAAAACGGAAAACAAAACATAAAAACAAAACGGGAAAAGAAAACAAAAAGGAAAAAGAAAACAAAAAAAGAAAAAGGAAACGGAAACGGAAAAGAAAAAGAAAAAGGAAATGGAAAAAGAAAATAGAAAGATAAAAAGAAAACATAAAAAGAAAACGGAAAAGAAAAAGGAAACAAAAAAAGAAAACGGAAAAATAAAAAGAAAACAAAAAAGAAACAGAAACAGAAATGAAAACCGAAAACCCAAAACAGGAAACAAATAAAGAATATAGAATGACATATGGACATAATAACGTTCGTGGCCTAGTGGCTGTGCTCCCTTCCCGCGCGTAGGAAGACATCCTCGGTTCGATCCCCCGCCTCGTTTTCCTTTCTTTCTGCTACTTGAGAAGTACTAATGGGCCGGCCCAAGGGCGAGTCCTAACTCCGACTCGCAGAAGACGATGAATAGGGTTTGCGCGACGAATAGTTCACGGTTTCAGGAATTCGAAATTTCGCCAGCTATGTCTTTTTTTTTTGTCGAGACAAGAATAATAGTATGATTAAAAGTCTGTTAACTGATCGGTCTCAACATTATGTAAATTTTTGGGTTTTGATTTTTTGACACTTGAAGAATATTGATTTTGAATTTTGGAAAGAAAAACGACCTACTAGTTGGTCGAGCTACGTTAGCAGTTTGTGGCAGGACAACCAAACAAACAAAACGGAGGTTGGTGCACGTGCCCGACACGGATGGACGGGTGCGCCGCTGGTCGGTCCTGTGCCACGCAGCAACCGTCGGGTGGTCTCGCCCGCCGTGGCCACATCCGGCCCGTCCGTGGCCGGATCCGACGGCCACCGCCCGCCGCCAACGAGGCAGACGTACGTAACCGGCGTCTACGTCGACGACGGCGACGGCGTCGTGGGTTGGAGGGAACAACAGTGATGACCCGTATATTCAGCTTGCGCTAACGATCTTCTCAAAGAAAAGAGCTTTTTTTCTGCCGTGCGGGACGCTATCGTGCTTATACAGAGACAATTTTTATTTTTTTCTTCTTATAATACTCCCTCCGTTATTAAATATAAGATGTACAAGATGCACACACGCAAAAACACACAATTGCGTAGAAGGCTAATTTTGCCGGCATCGCATTCACCGAGCGCCATACTATTATAGATTAATAGAATCCGCGTCTTCGTACTTGTACATACTTGATGTTGGGTTACTCCCCCAGGGTTCACCATTTTGATTTGCTAAAACTTCCGCCCCTCTCAGAGATTCCCAATTGTCAAGAAATTAACGAAATTTCGAAGAAAATGTTCAAAATATTTTCGATTTCAAAATACGAAGTTTAAAATTATTTAGCAAAAATGTATGTATTGTTTAGATTCGAATACGTGAACAAGCAGACAACTGCTCGCCACCCTACACCAATGCAATGAAGGTTGTTTGATGATGGAAACATCATTTCTTCCTAATAGAAGACTTACGTATGGGATTTTTTTGCAAATGTTACCAAAATATTCGGTCGATATTATGTTTTCCCGCCCCACACCGAGAACCGTTAATTTCGTGAAATCCGTCCGAAATTTCAACGAAATATTTTTCACCGACTCCACCTTCACCCCACTTGTCTTCTACCTTTAGCATATTCCGCATTCACTTACAGTGTCTTGTAAGATGTTACTTTATGTTTGGCATGCGGTGTCTCGGTATTGCTGCTTTTGACTATGTCACGATATCCACTACCAAGGTGTCATTCTCTACCATCATGTTGTTTTCTCAAATTTAACGAATTTTACACACCCTAGTATTTCTAACGTGCAACATAATCATTAATTAATGATGGCGGTTTTGACATGGTGAGAAAGTTCCTTCAAACACAAAATAGTCTGCCACAATGACAATAACTCATCTACGACAAGTGGTCATTGGTGCCATGCCTGAACATGCCAGTATATACTGCCATTCTTTCTTAAATATATCTTCCATATACTAATTAATTATCTAGGCACAATAATACTTTTGTGTCTAGGAAAGGGAAGTGAGTGCCTGGAAGAGGTATATTTCAATCATGTGAATCAAAAGATCGCACCAAATTAAAATCCTCATTATGTTGGAAACGAAAGAGAGGTATATTCGTGATCAAGGAGTTCAAATATCACTGACCTGGAAGATGCTTGGTGCCTTGGTGGTGCAGCTAGCCCAGCTGTACAGAAAACGTCTTAAGTATAAGATAGGGGCAAGACAATCTTGCGAGGTTGCATATAAACGTAGAGCTAGAGGGCCGGGCAACCTTGAGACTTGACGGAGTAGCCTCTAAGTTAATTCAGATAGTGTGTGTATATATTCATTTGACATGAAAACTCATTTGACATGAAAACTCTGACTTGTACAGCAAAGCCAAGACAAGGTTGACGATACTACTATTCTTTTCGAAATTATTATCAAGAAAAAAAATTCTTATGCTTGTGTGTTCAACGGATCGGAAAGAACGAGGACAGAGAGGGAAACGTATAATATCATGTGATGGAAGATCGGTTGACTTTACTCGGATCTATAAATATTTGAGGACAGCTTGCTGATTATACTTCACATTAAACAGCTAGCATCTTACTGGATGGTGCTTAGCTAGCGGTACATGTGATTGAGATGATGCTAGCAGAGAAAGACATTGCAATCAACTAGGCGTTGAAGGGAACGATTCCAAAGCAAGGAAGCCCTCAGATCTGAGGGACATTACAATCAGCTAAGCTCATGTGTGTTGGGATAGCTTGGTGCTCCTCAGATCTGGATCGATCGATTCCATAACTTGCCTTGGAATCGATCTCGCCGATAGATAGGTATGTATGTACTTAGTTACAAGTTTATTGTCGAATTAGTTTCTTATCAGTCTTATCAGCTAAACAAATTTGTTTGGGAGGGAAACAAGTGTGTGTTTTCTCGCTTGTGGCATTGCTTTGATGTGCTGCTCGATAGAGTATCTTCGTCTAGTGAGACCGCGGCGAAGTTTAATTTGCTGATCGACATGCGTCGACTAGAGCTTGAAACCTGTATAGCTTCTATCATCTCTCCAAGAGTGATAGCTCTAATGAACCCTTCGAGCTTGCTTTGAATGTTTCTATATATACACATAGGAGGAGCCAGATTTACTGGAATGGCTGTACAGAAGTTCAGAATTACTATTGATTTTTGCTTGTTGAGCTAGCTAGCTGTGGCTCCGCCTCTGTATATACAGCTCCTGGATGTAGCTTCCCGACTTCTTTTGCGTTTGTTCCCTTTCTGTTTGTCTCACGTTTTGTCATAATTATGATGGCTAGTGCATTTCATGGATGGTGCATGCAAAGACAGAGAAAATATAACTTCTATTGCATAATCTAAATAAATGTTTTTTTGTGGTTTCCAGTGATTGAGAATGGATTTCCAAGCCAGTGGAACACACAACGTTCTGGAGCGGATCCTGCTTGATGAAAATGCAGAGCCGGTGAACTTGACATTATCACTTCTTGAAGATATCACAAATCGTTTCTCTCTCGATTGTCAAATTGGAAGTGGGGGATTTGCAGTGGTCTATAAGGTGCTGCAACGTTAGTAGAGCTTTCAACAACTTAATTCCAATTGTAGTCAATCTATAAACTAAACTACTTTGACACTGAGAATCTATGTTCTGTCGACAGGGAACCGTCGGAAAATTGAGGGTTGCTGTGAAGAAACTGACGAAAACGCATGAGTTGCCCGAGAGTAAATTCCACAAAGAAGTTGAGTGTCTGATGAAGGCCAAACACAGGAATATTGTACGTTTTTTAGGATATTGTGCTGAAACGCAAGGAAAAGTTCAAGATTGTGAGGGAAGATTTGTCATGGCAGATATGCGGAACTGGATGCTTTGTTTTGAGTATGTACCTAATGGTAGTCTCGAAAATTATATCACTGGTAGGATTATAACATGTATTCCCATTATTGTCCATTTCTTAATTACTACATTAAGTTTAATACATATCACGCATTTATTACGTTACAGTATTTTCTCCATCTAATTATGTATGAAAATAATATACCTGTCTCCTCTTGTACAGATGCATCGAGTGGACTTGAATGGCAAGAACGTTTTGCGATAATCAGAGGAATATGTCATGGCTTACAATATCTACACAAGAACCGTATTCTACACTTAGACCTCAAGCCAGCTAATATTCTAATAGATGATCGAATGCAACCAAAGATTAGTGATTTTGGTCTATCGAGATGTCTCGACCTAGAGCAAACCCGTGTTACTACTATACACCTGTCTGGAACACTGTAAGCCAATCTATTAAAACATCTTCTTTTAGGTTTATCGTACATTATACTTATATTCATATATAGTAGCCAGATCTAATTTATGATATGTTCAAATAAATGGACATGACGTTTCGGGTCATGGGTGTAGATGCCCTCGTTGTGTAAAACATTTTAGAAACTTTTTAAATTGTCAAAAACAATAAGAAAAAAAATTGGATATACATCAGAAATTTTTGTGTTAGCCCAAAAAGTTTCACCGAGAAAAAAATACTTTTGAGCAAAAAAGAAAAAAAAAAAGCCTCGTACAATATCATTTTGGAGCACCCGGATTTGTCTTTTTGTACATGTCATATAAATGTGTTTTTTCGTGAAACAAATATTAAGATTTTTTTGTCATTTTTAAATTTGATTTTTGAGCAGTGGGTGCATCTACACCCATGACCGATATGGATTTCCGTAAATAATTCTTAATTTTATGTTCTCGCAGGGATATTTGGCTCTTGAATTCTTTCGCGGAAAAGTCTCATTTGCCTCAGACATATATAGTCTTGGCATTGTAATCATGGAGATACTAACAGGAGAAAGACTATCCTGAAGTAGAGGATGTAAGGACAATCTAAGTGTTCATTCTAACTTCCAAGCTAAATTATACGTTATGAAATAGTCGTGCCACATTTCAATTGTTTTTTTTTTTCAAAACGTTTGGAGCATACAAAAACACCTCTAGTGTTCGCTCCCAGCTAAAATATAGGTTTTGATAGAGTTGTCCCATTTATCAATTAGTTTTCCATTTTTTATTTTTGTAAAACCGCCTCTGGGTGTGATGACTGAGTTTTGTGGTTACAACCAACACCCATGAGGATATAAATCATAGTGCTTTAGTATGAACTTTGTAGCATTAGGGGTCCATCTTCGAGAATGAACATTTGTAGACAAGTGTTACTTTTTCGGATGAAATCTTGCTTGATGTATATAGGATTTGAAACCTCCTATGGTATTTAATTCTCTATATGTGGTTCTGGTAAAACTTACATTGAGCCTAGTTTCATGAATTATTTGTTATCGAAATGAAAACTATGGCATACCTGCACCGAGTCCTTTA